>CAUVYR010000278.1:0-67109 GCA_963556235.1 Cryptophagus acutangulus | reverse complement strand
TTTAAGCATGATATGCCAATTTCGTATTTCCTCTCGAAATTAAAGAGTGGTCCACATCTATCCCTCCTCATAGTTGAAGAGTTATGGGTCTGAGTCACGTCGGACCAGACCCTGCTGTGTCCCGGTCCTCTTATCAAGAGTTTACATTCTCCGCATGACAGTCTGTATGCAGCTCTTCTGGCCTCCGCCTCAACACTTAGATGGAGGGGCATGAGTCCTATGAGCGCTTCCAGTGATGCTGTGGGAGTGGTACGCAGAGCTCCGGTTATACAGAGCAGTGCTTGTCTTTGCACTTTGGCAAGTTGGCTTTGTATGGTGAGGCGTTTGCCGGCTTGCCACCAGACCAGCGCACCATAGGTTAGCATTGGTTTTACAACCGTAGTGAAAATCCAGTATATGATTTTTGGTTTGAGCCCCCATGAGGGCCCAAGAGTTCTGCTGCACATCCATAAGGAAGCCCTTCTGCTTTGCCTTTCGACGTGCTTTGCCCAGAGCAGTTTTTTATCTAGGATGACTCCAAGATATTTAACTGACTCCGAGAGTGTAAGGGTGTGTCCCGCGAGTTTGGGTTCTTCAAACGAGATTTTCCTCTTGTTTGTGAACGGCACGGTGACTGTTTTAGTCGGGTTTACCAACAGTCCTCTTGCCTTACACCATTCAGTGACTATCTTCAGTGACCTCGTCATAATCTGCGACACTATTTTCGGATACTTGCCGATGGCCAAGTTGACAATGTCGTCTGCGTAGCCTTGTGCGTATCCACCCGATTGGTTCAGAGCCCGTATGAGTTCGTCAACAAACAGGCACCACAGTACAGGTGAAAGAATACCCCCCTGCGGACATCCTTTGTTGACTTGGACCTCAACGGTCCTCCCCTCGAGTGCAGACACGACAAGACGTTTGCTTAACATCCTGTCAATCCATCTAACGATGGTGGGTTCGACCGAGTGCTGAATTGCTGCGTTATTTATGCTTTCGAAAGTAGTGTTATCGAAAGCACCCGCAATGTCCAAGAAAGTGCCAAGTGCCATTTCCTTTTGCTCAATCGCTTTCTCCACCCGGGAGACAAGACAGTGAAGTGCTGTGTCTACCAAGCGTCCCGATTGATATGCATGTTGTTGGGTGTGTAAGGGTTGTCTTACAAGTGCCCCATTTCTAATGAACCTATCTACCAGTCTCTCCAATGTTTTTAGAAGGAAAGATGTCAAGCTGATAGGTCGGAAATCCTTTGCTTAGTCGTAACTGGTACGGCCTGCTTTGGGAATGAAGATTACTCTGGCCGTTCTCCAGGCCACCGGTATGTAGCCCAGAGCCAGACAGGAGCGGAAGAGGTGGTACAGTGGTGCCTGCAGGCAGTTTGCCCCCTCCTGTAATAAGGCCGGAAAGATCCTGTCTAAACCGGCGCTTTTGTACCTTTTAAAGGATTTTATTTCCCAATTGATTCTGTCGTAGGTGACAACTTTTGATGCAAGGTCCCAGTCCATCGGTCGAGCCCTTAGGCGTGGGGCCCGAGCAGTTGTCATCCTTGCATTCTCAGAGCCAGGAAAATGAACCGCCGTTAGATGCCTTAGAGTCTCCTCAGGGGAAGTTGTGAGCTCACCAGAGGGGAGCCTCAGAGTCGTCAGCTATGCGTTTCTGCTTTTAGATATAACCTTATTTATCCTAAGAACCTCTGGAAAACCTTCTATTTCTGAGCAGAAGTTCTTCCAGCTCTCCCGTTTGGACCTGCGTATGAGGTTTTTATACCTGCGTTGCGCGCTTTTGCACAGGTCCCAGTCAGACAGCAATCCTGTGCGCAAGGCGGTTCTCAGTAGTTTACGTGTTTGCACTCGCATTGTTTGGATTTCGGGGTTCCACCAAGTCACCCTTTTCCCCAGTTTTTGTGTCCTCAGTTGGCAGTTCTCCTCATAAGAAGATACCACCGCCTCCTGAACAAAGTTTGCAAAGGTTTCCGAGTCACACACTTTACGCGGTGTGGGTGGAAGGTCCCTTAGCTTTGTGTTCAGAGAGACTCTATATTTGACCCAATCTGTCTTTTGGGTTGCAATACTTAACTGTGTAGTTAGTCTCAGCTGCCAGTTTAATGACTATGTATCTGTGAGCCGACAGTGACGGTTCGTTTGATATATGCCAATTGACAATCTTCTGAGAAAGATTGTTAAAAGCTAGTTTGACATCAATGGTTTCCTGCCTGCTCGCGGTAACAAAAGTTGGTGAGCTACCACGATTTAGAAGGTCCAGATCTGTCGTGTAGAGATATTCCAAAAGTTTTTCCCCCTTAGGTTGACGTCCGAGCTTCCCCACACAGTGTGGTGAGAGTTGGCGTCGCAGCCCATCAGGAGTTCGTACCTTTTGGCCTCGCAAAATTTTACCAGGTCCTCAAATTCTCTGGAGGGAGGAGGCCCTGGCGAGTCATAAGGTAGGTAAACTGAACAGATCACTAATTGATCCGTTCCGTTCCTACCCGTCGGTAGCAGTAGAGCTACCAGATCCCTGCTGCAAAAGTTGTAGAGAGGTTTGGCCTGTAATTTATCGGAGATAAATATGCAGGCGCGAGGGTGAGTGTGCGAGGTGCAATAGTGAGTATTCCCTCCGCACCCTGAAAACCCTTTCACAATTCCCTTGTTTATCCAAGGTTCTTGTATGAGGTATATGTGTGTGTGCCCCATTGCCATTTGACGCTCTATAAAGAAAGACGCCGCCTTGCTATGGTGCAAGTTAATCTGAGCAAACACTATTTCCTTAGCCATTTCTAAGATTTTAGGGTTTGCCGGTTTATGGCTTTGGTCCCCCTAAAGTCGGGTTCTCAGGCTGGTTAGCTCCAACAGTTCCACCTTCCGCTACCACACCAGGTGTGTTAGCAGAAGTGGTCCCGCCTTCATTGCTTGTGGAGTTGCCTTGAAAAGGTTTCTCCACAGTAGAGTTCGTTTCAACCACTTCGGTTTTCATGGGTACCATTTCCACAGAAGGGTTGACTTTGGCTCTACTTGAAGGACCTTGAGGAGGAGCCTTCGTCTTGGGCTGGGGTCTGTGAAGTTTGAGCTTCATTACCCCAGAGTACACCGAGAAGCTGAGGGCTTCCAAGTGTTTGGCCGATGCCGAATCGATACCAAGGACTAAACGGATCTTGGAATCCTCGTCCTTCCTATCGTGCACCTTCCACAACACAGTATTTCTTATAATTTATTAATTAGTATTAAATATATGTCCCGATATGTCTCGATATCTTACGGATTTTAGTAATGTATCGGGACATATCAGTACTTAAATTAAAATATATTTTTTTAACTAAAAATTAAAACTTGCTAATAACTTTACTAAGCTAACATTTGCATTTAATTTAAGATACAAACTGTTCTGTTTTTAACAATAAATAAACGAAAAAGCGATATCTAATTGTATTATTTATTAATTATTATTAAATATATGTGTCGATATGTCCCGATACATTACGCATTTTAGTAGTCTATGAGGACATATTGGTACATATCGTCAAATATAATTTTTTTTATATTAACAACTATTAAGGTAAGCGTTCTTTTAACTTGTCAATTTCTTCAGCTTACTGCTCCTAAATAGAAAAAATTAAATTAAACTAACTTGACTCCACTACTATCGGAGTAATAAGTTTTGACCCTCTTTTTTGAAGTCTCATATTTAGAAAAGTACTTGGTGTATTTTGATAATTCAAAAAACGTCTGAAACTGTGTTGTGTTGAGCATATATTTTTTTTTTTTATAATTTTAAAATAGATTGTTTTACTGTAATTCATGCGCATATCTAAAAAAGTACGGAAATTTTGCACACTTTTCTATATCTTTGAATTCAAATGTGAATATATTGAAAATTATCAAACTTGAGGAGTCTAAATTTTAAACATATATAAAGCATACATTTCTATGAACATTTTGAATCAATCTATTAACTAGTTTTTTTTAATTAAATAAAATAAAACACTATGTTTTCTCAGCAATTTATAGAGTTACAAACTTTAACTTTTCGAATAGTTTTGCAGGCAAAATAATAGAATAATAATAAAAAAAATAACTTTTAAATTTTGACATTATGGCCGCAATATTAAATTGTATTTACTAAAAAAGGATGTTTGCACTTTTTGATTTATTTTTTCAGAAATGTATTCTTAACGTTGTATGTTCCAGGTACACAAAAAAAAATTAAAATCAAAATTCTAATAACGAATATAACAATAATACTTTCAATAGCAGTTTATTAAAAAAATATACATGGTAAAAATTTATTTTTTCGGCAAATATAATTATAAATATTCTATTTTTGCATGTTTCAAGTTTAATAAATATAATACGATTTTTAACAACAATACAGAAATTTGAATAGCTGCAATATTTTTACGGCTGTTAAATTAGGTACATTTTCGCACATTATAATTTTTAAAAAATAAACTATGAGGGTAAGATGTCTAATTTTTTTATAAAATATTTATAAATAGTTCATCCTGAAATTTCATATCCTACTTTTGAAAATAGAACTGTTTAAAAAAGAGGGTCAAAACTTATTACTCCGATAGTAAGCTAACATTTTCATTTAATTTAAGATACAAACTATTATGTTAACAATGAATAAATGGAAAAAGGTTAATTGTATTATTTAATTATTAATCAATATTAAATTGTATAAGGGTTGCTATGTCCTGATACATTACGCAATTTAGTAATGTATCAATACATCATAATATCTAATTAAAATATATTATATTTTTTTAATTAAAAACTTGCTAGTTCATTATATTTAATTTAAGATATAAACTGTTATGTGTGTTACAATGAATAAACGGAAAAGCATTAATTGTATTATTTATTAATTATTATTAAATGTATGATTTAATATGTCCCGATACATTACGCATTTTAGTAATGTATTGGTACAGTGCCGGTCATGAATTTCGGGCAAACTTCTCTGTCACTGTCATTTATAGCATTGTAAAACAATGTAATTTTAAACAGACAGTGAAAGTTCTGCCCGAAATTCAATGACCGGCACTGTACATATCGGTACCATATATAATTTTTTTTTTAATTAAAACTATGAAGGTGTATCTGAGCGCGCTTTTAACTTAATTATTTTTTTTGGCTTACGGCTCCTAAATAGAAAAAATAGAATTAAACACACAAAATATGTACATACTTAACTAGCTCGTAGTAAACAACCCTTAGCTATGTGTTGTTTTGATTAGTATTTATTAAACGCCCTGTAGATGAGCACTTTTTTAAAATTAAGCGCCCTTTGTATATAAAAAACATTTGTTGAAGAGACGCCACCTTGACAATTTTAATTTACAGGCTAAGCTCTTAACTAATAGGATACGCTAATAAAACATCAAAAACTTATTACTTAGGACCTATTCGTACGAAATATAATTATTTTTTTTATTAAAAACTATTAAGATGCATTTGAGTGCGTTTTTAACTTATTAATTTTTCTAGCTTACGGTTCCTAAAGAGAAAAAATGGAACTAAACATACACAAAACATTTAAATACTTAACCAGCTCGTAGTAAACAACTCTATTGTGTTGTTTTTATTTTTAATTAAACGATCTGTAGATGAACATTCTTTTAAATTAAGCGCCCTGTATATAAAAAAAATTGTTAAAGAGACGCTACCATTACAAATTTAATTTACGGACTACGCCCTTAACTAAGAGGCTACGCTAATATAAAACTCAAAATCTTATTACTTATAAGATTTGTCCGTTTGTGTTGCTCCAAGCTGCTCTAAGCACCAAGAATATAGGGTATCACAGGTTGTTTTATAACTTTAGTGGTCTCATATAATAGACAACCTATAAATATACTATATTCTTGGTGATTAAAGCAGCTTGGAGCAACACAAACGAACAAACCTAATGTTTTAAGCAGTGACAGTAAAAAATTGTCGAAATTTTCTATACAGTACACTGTAACAGGCGCTAGCTGCCTAAATAAATACAAGTTACATTTTAATAAACTAGACCAGTTATGTTTGTAACAATGAATAAACGGAAAAGCATTAATGATTATTGTATAGTCTATTTTTGTAATTTGAAAGCCTGATTTACACTAAAAAAAAATAACTAGAAAAGTTACTAGTTTATTTTTGCGGGAAAATTAAATTAAATTGTTAACATTATCTCTTAATAAACCAACTGGCTCAGAAGTAAAATGGAAATGAAATTTTACTGAGCAATTTAATGCAGTTTACTAACAATATGACAAGTAAAATGAAAATAGTAACCAAAAATGAAAATAAACAAATGAGTTAGGTTATAAAATCAAGCAAGCCAGTAATTGCTCTTGTGTAAATCAAGCTGCGCTTCAGCCAATCACAAGTGTAGAATTAAGCGCGACAATTTCAAATCACTGTCTATAGTTTAAAAATAGAGTATAAATAGTATTAAATATCTGTATTTTATTCACAATCGTTATTGTAATGTTGTGATTACCAACGATTTAGAGGTCGGGAAGTTGAACATTACATACCTAGGTTCGTAATACTGTCAAATAATAAATATGATTGTTTGACACTTGCAACAGTAGAATTTACACAAGTATTTAATGTATTTCGCGATTTCCACACTTTTAATTACATTTAAAGATTAATCTAGTCCAACAGCACAACAAATTAATGAACTATCGTAAAAAACAACACCCAACACTGTATTTTTGTTTTGAACTGGAGTTTTGACAACTGCAATTTCACTCCAGATTTGCTGATCGAAAAGTGCATTTCCACCACGGTCGAAAATGTGTTTTTATTCATACATTTTTAATTATTTTTTTGATAATAAATTGTTCGATTGTGAATAAAATAGTATAAATACCTCGGTGGGAATTTCATTACAGCCTCGCGCTTATATCTGACCTCGAGGCTTCGCCTCTCGGTCAGATATTAGCCCTCGGCTGTAATGAATATCATTCCCAACTCGGTTGTAATATACTATTGTAATGTTTCGTCTCCAATATCAAAATCTACATCATCTGTCGGTTGAATACACGTAGCTAAAAAAAAATTGTAAATAATATTATAAGTCTGTAAATGTTAAATCTTACATTGAACGCCGTCTGACATAGTATCATTGTTGTTTAATTCACTGATCAATGTCAATTCATTGGATCTATTGCTATTCAGCCCAGAACTGTTTCGTGCAAAACTCTGAGATTTTTTTTTACTTTTTTTTTCAAGTTTAGGTGGGTCATCTATACCTATAAATAAATTATATTACAACTTACAAGTATCTGATACGTAATATTTCATATAAAATACTAATTAGAATTGTTAAATACATACTATCCTCCGAACTACTCCCATTATTTGGGCTAGGTTGATGTCCAAATATTTTTCTTGGAGTTTTTTTCCTCATTCCTTTTCCTACAATTTCTTCATCTTCAGAAGAAATTATATTTTCAGCTTTCCTACGGACATCGCTCAAAGCATCTAAATAATATATAATATGTATTGTTAAAAAAATATATTCTAAGATTCGATATTCGACTTACCAAAATATTTTTCAACAATACAATCATACAATTTCCATATTCCGGTTGTGTTAGGTTCAATATTCTTTATGATGAACTTATTAGGGTTTTTAACAGATGGCCACCAACATTCGTTGTTTTCAACCAACCAACTTGATGGTATTTCCGAAACAATTTCGTCATCACTATCATCTTCAAAAAATTTAACGACAGCAAACTTTTTTTTTGAACACATCTGAAATCACATACGTCAAACAACTAATTGGAATGTTTTTTATATATTATGTTACAATTTAATTCGTTTTGCTATGTAAAAGCGGACAAATTACAAATTCTTCATTTGTTGGTAGTCTTGAACATTTGTATAATACATCGTCAACTTCAATTTTTGTAATTGTAGACGGGCAGTCATCTGTCATTTTATAAAAGTTCAAAATTTTACCAATATCAAAATATGGTTCTTCAAAATAATAGTGACATTTTATATTTTTTCCATAAAGATAAAATGAGTTCGATTCTGAAGTTATTTTATCCACTAGTAAAACAGATCCGTTTTTTAATAAAATAGTATTTTCTGGATGTCTATTTGCTATTAACATAGTTTCCAGTTGCAACGATTTAATAACTTGCGAATTAGACGATTTATTTTGTTCAAAAGATGGGATTGGAAATTTTAGTTTGGTATAGTAGTCTATTGCTGGAGTACTAAAATCTTCTTTTACTCTATTTATTAGTTGTTGAAGCGGCTTACTCGACGTTTTTATTTTTTTTAAATATTTTGCATAAAGTTTTCAAATTTATAAGCACTAAACTTGTCCAAGTGTCCGTAAAGTTCAACTTCACCACACAAATGTAATAAGTTGTGTACATTGTATGAAACATTATGCATACCATACAATTTTGAGAATTGTTTAACAAAATATATTAAATTAGAGCGCGCATACTCAATATATTTATGGCAAAACTCTGGACTTGATAATAATCTTATAGCTATGCTTAAAGACAAAAAATGCTTATATTGAGATTTTCTTAAATTATTTTTCAATACGACTGGTCCTACGTATAATAAAAATTGCCGAAACTCTGTGGCCTTATATCGTTCGACTTCAGCAAGTGGTCTTATTTTTCTTGCAAAATTGTTGCATATGTGAGGTAACATATTTGTTATTTGAGCTGAACAATTGTATATTTGTGTTTTATTCATTCGAACATTTTTTGGCCCTTTTGTCCATAAAATGAGTAGTCGTTTCATAACACCCAAGTCAATCAAATGCATAGGATCTAATACAATTTGTGTCACCATACCAATATTTAATTTTTCTAAAATAGAATCATATTTATGGTGAAATTCATCCACTTTTTGTTTAAAATTGTTATCAGTCCTTAATGATGCTTTTATTTCATCGAATACAACTCTATTTTCGATGTAACTACCTTCTTGAACGCATTTACTGCAACCAAAATACGCGTTGTGTCCTTTTATGCCGGCAATATATGCTCTGGCGGGAGCATCACAAACAAAAACATTAATTTCAACAATTATTTTTTTAAAATTTACAATTATTCCTCCATTAGTTTTTATTGCAAGATATTCATCAACAAAAAGTTTTAAAAACAAATTTACATCTTGCGGTTTGGCATTGCCATGATATACACCAATCAAAAACGGCGCGGTAAAACTGTCGGCAACAATTGCTCCTAAAATTGGCCATAATTGACTGCCTGACGATTTAGTTAATGGTAAACCATCAATATTAATGTTGACATACATTTTATCAGGAACTCTTTTTTTTCTCAAAATGTTGCATTACATTTTTTTTAAAAAACAGTTCAAAGCCAAAGTGGTAATACATTCCCGGTGTAATGTTTAACAACTCGGTGCAGTTTCTGGGGGTTTTTAACAGAGTTCTGCTATCGGCGGGAAGATCTAAATGGCCGTGTCTTTTCAAAATCTTAAGAAGTTCATTGACGTGATTTTTATTAATATTATTTTTCACAATCCATCCTTGCAAATCTTGGGACAAAGTTGTTTTTTCAACACTCAAATTGGAACTAGAACTTGATAAATCTAAGCATGCTTTCTCCAGTAAATCAGTTTCAAAATCCTCATCTGAACTTAAAAATTCTTTTTCTGACAATATTTCATTAATATTGATATCTGTATTATGAAGGCTTTTGTCTAAAGTATTCACTTTAGAGTCAACTTCTACAGTTTTGTTTTCAAAAGTAACCAAATCGGCTTTTGGTTCACTTGCATTAAGAAGATCAATTGATACTTTTTTTAAAATTCTTCTGCTTTTTTGTCTTTTAGATAAAGAAAAATAGCTCTTTCTTTCTTTCGGAATTATTAATTTTCAGATTTACGCTCTAGAAAAAAAAAATATATATAATAGTTTATTACGCAACAAAACGGGAAATAGTGTCGTAAATTCTCCGAATGTATTATGTTTCCGGAAATTTTATAAATGTATTAATATTCTTAAGTTATTTTTCTACGGCTATTAGAATTATTATTTTACGACTATATTCCATAAGAAATTTAACGCAATATCATTATTATAATAAATTATAAATCAAACACAAAGTTCTACTATGACCACGTTTATGTTTAATTTAAATTAAAACCAATCGCGAGCTGAGTTTCTGCTAACGTACGGCTTACGTTACGGCTAACGACGACTATAAATGCAACTTGACTTGTTTGTCGAAAAAAACGATAGAGCAAAAACGTAGTCTATGGGGCCCTTTAACTACTCGCAAATGCACATATTAGCAAAGTTTACTTACCTTTGTGTAAAGCACAAAAGACACAGAATGTTTATAAACAATATAATGGTACAGAGAGCACAAAGTACACTTAACCTTCCTTTGGCAAAAAATATATTTTATATTTATTATTTATTATATATTATTTTATATTGTATACATATTTTAGAACAACGTTCTGTATATATTACATATTATCGGTCTTATTTTATTATCTAATAGGTATAATAGAAAATTTTTGTAACTATTATGTTTTACAATGTTGCATAACAATTTCAGAACAATGTTCTGGAAATATAACAGATTATTGTTCTTATTTTATGACGTCAAAATTGAAATTGATTATTTCTGTAACTATTACGATTTTTAATGTTGCCATATCAATATCAGAACAATGTTCTGCATATTTTATACCATATTGTTCTCTCAGCATCACCTGTAATCTCTTTAAATCAAACCAATGGCATTTTGGTAATACAACCAAAATACCACAAACCATCAGGCATTGAAAATAAATACATAGGGTATATTAACCAAGTATTATTAAAATAGTTAGTTTTAATTGAAATAGAGACAGCATTTAAAAATAGAATGTCAACGTGGGGGGTAGTAAACGTAAATAAAATATTAGACCCCCGGCTTTTCTTAAATATCACGCAAAATTTAATAGAAACAAAAGTAAACGAGATTCGATTAATCGTACCGGTGTTAAATCACAAATTTCTTTGGTTTGTGAAATGATTCTACCCAAAACTGAAGAGATAAAAACTATTTATCTTAACTCGAAATATAACATTATTTATCAAACATCAGATATATCGGAATGGTATAATTTATCAACCGAATAGATTTTGTCACGATTGGATGAATATTAAGAACGAGATAGTGGGTGGGCTCTACATAACATACTACAAGTAAATTTAAATATTAACAAATTTTCGCTTTTTACCGTTGGTAGTAAATTTTTTGTATTACCTAAATTCATTCAAACTTGAAAAGCGATAATCAATGTGCAATGCAGTGATGAATGTTGTTTTGCTTAGGCTATAATTTCAGCACTTCGGCCAGCTAAAGATAACCCACATAGAACATCTTCTTACCCCGATTTTAACGAAATTCTTAATTTAAATAATATTAGGTTTCCTATGGAATTAAATCAAATCAATAAAATTGAAGAACAGAATAATATGTCAATTAATGTATATGCTTTGAAAAATAAAAGTGATTGGCTCATATTAAATGAAACTGATGAAAAAGAAACAAAATCTTAGAGAATCAAAAAATACTGATCACGAAATATTACCAGTGTATATATCAAAAGATTATAAAATTATTCACATCAATTTGTTAATGGTTGAAATACCATCCACTGATGCAAGACCCGAAATTAGTCCAAAATATCACTTTTGTTGGATAAAAAATTTAAATAGATTTGTTAGTAGACAAATGAATAACCATAAAACCTCTCGTTGGTTGTGTGATAAATGTTTATGTTATTATCAAGAAAATAAACTCATTCAACATAAAATTGATTATTCAAATACACCAACAGCAAAATGTGTCATGCCAAACGAAAAAACTAAATGGCTTTACTTTAAAAATTATAAAAATAAAGAGATGCACCCATTTGTAATTTATGCAGATTTAGAAAGTCGTATTTTACCCATTGACACATGTGAACCAATCAATTCAAAAGTTATATGAACGCATATCAAAGCATATACCATGTAGCATTTCATACTACTTAAAATGTAGTTTTGATCATAGTTATTCCGAGCTGGATTTGTATAGAGGTGAAAACTGTATTGAATGGTTTGTAGATAAATTAAATGCAATACCGATAAGGTAGCAGAAATATGTGCAGAAAAAAATGAAATACTGGCTCTAACTCAAGTTCAATTAGATGATTTTGAAAATTTAACAGTTTGTCATATTTGTGAGCGAGAATTTCTACCACCTTCAGAGTATGCATTAGAAGATGAAGAGGAAGATTGGCTTACAAAAGTTAGAGATCATTGTCACTTGACTGGAAAATTCAGGGGTGCTGCACATATTAGCTGTAATTTAAATTATGAAGTGCCTTCAGATATTATTGTAGTTTTTCGTAATCTTCAGAGATATGATGCACATTTTATTATTCGAGAGTTATATGAAAAGAAAATGATAAATATGGATGGAGAGGTTTATTTAAGAAACCCCGGAAAAAACAACCATTCCTATAAATTAAGAAAAATACAAGTCTTTTACAAAATACAATTTTCAAAATAAAATGAAACTGAAATTTATAGATTCTTATAATTTTATGAGCACATCTCTAGATAAATTGTCATCATATTTGAAAGAATATGACAACACAAAAAAATATTTAGAAAATGTATCTTGTTGTATGCCTCGGTTGTTGATGATTACACAAATACAAGGTATCTTCAAACACCAGGATTACACATCAGGATTTTGAATCTTCTGACACCAGGGCAGTTTTGTAAGACAAAACTCCGTAAAACACTTTGAGAATTAAATTACCAATAACGGTAGCAGCGAACTTATAGAATATGATTAGTGGAGTTGGATAATAAATCGACTTGAATTATTAGAAAGTATAACGTCGTTTATTGTAATATAATATGTTTATTATAAGAACGATGAGACTTGGTTGATTAGTAAAATAAGACTAAACTAGATAATACAGGTGTCATTGTTTTTATATGTTTTTAAGAACTACTGATCTAAGCAAAATTGATAAACAAAGAACCCATTGTTTTAAGGGTGGACAACATCTCCGAGGGGTAGAAAATTTTTGTTTATCTTTTTAATTAATAACAAAAATTGAAACTTTTCTTAAAAACATTTACAATACTTCTTAATATTATTAATAGTAAAAAAAAAAAAAAATTTTAACGGATGTGTAACTATTTATTAAGTAACTAATATATAAAATTACACGTTATTATTATTACAAGAAATAAAAGAAATAAAAGAAGTATAATTAGTAGTCGATTGAAATTACTCCTGCTCCATCTTCAATTCCCAAGCTGCTTATTAATTTTCTAGTTCCCCTCAACCGCAACGATACTGCTCTAATAATTGAAAACTGAGTTTTCACTCGTATCCAGCCTAGAACATTGGAATAAGGCTTATGCCATTTTTCTGACAAGGTATACGCAATCCTTTTCAAAAAATTGTCATATTCAAAATGTAGAACACCTTCACAAGAAGCCACTAATGGTGTAAATGACCCACGACAATCTTCAGCTGCTTGATCATATTTCTTGTGTTTCTCTTGGGCGTGATTATGTGATAAATTATTCCAGTGTAAGTGTAGGTAAGAAGGAGCGTCAGCATTAACAATGCGATTATCAAAAAACGCTGCCCCCCCGGATTCCCAGACACCAGTAACTTTAAAACTTACTTTTTAATAGTAAAATGATTAAATGCATAACTGACGATTAATATATGATTGTAAGATATTGAAACATATAATGTTTGGTTATTTTATTTCTTAAATCTATCACTATATTCTAAGATTGTTCAATTTTAAACTGTTTTGCGTGAATGCGATTCGAACGCCTTACGTTTGACATTTTTTCTGAATTTCCATCTAGGGATGATGTTGATCAAGGTGTTGTAGAAAGATTTATTGATTCTGCATTAGTATTGTACCTTACTGTAATTGGTGTGGCTACAGGTTGTCCTTCTGACAATTTGTGACACTGATTAAAAATTTGTAAGCAAGGTGAACATGAAATCGCTTTAACTTCTCGTGGTTCTCTAGTAAAACAACAATATGATCAAAGAAGTTTAAGAATTCCCCACCATTTTAAAATATTATAAATTATTACTAAAATTACAATTCCAAAAATAAAAGATAAAATTGAAGTATACCAGTGTGTTTGTTTAACAATAAAAAGTTTAGTTAATTGCTCTTGAAGTTGTTCATCAAACTGATTTAATTTAAATTTAGCAAATTTTAACTCTTCGAGATCCAAATTTGTTAACTTTAATGGTTCAAAATGAATATTGTCAATTGTTAAATTTGTCTTTAAATTTATACAACAATCGTCTTCTACAATGTTTGTAAGGGGAATTTCATTAGAAAGATTTGACATAAACGACATTCGCGTTTCAAGCATAACATTTGTAGTATAAAAGCTTTACAATTAGGAGCTAATTCTAACAGTCCAACTCTTTCAATCAGAGTTTCCTCGATTTCTTCACGTTTGTTTTCGCTGCACAAAACAAATAACTTCGTCGGTTGACTTAGAATAAACAACCATTTATTGTCAATTAATGGATGCCAATAAATTAATGGATGCCTTCCATTTCTGCTATTAAATTTCGGGTTTTGCAAGATTTTGGTGTAGACTTCTTCATCAAAATCTCTATCTTACATTCTTCAGAACCAATCTTCTTTGTGATCGGAAGTAGTGTAGAATGTGAGTTCTGGAACACAAAGGGATGCCGCCGTTCAATGTAAACAAATGAGTAGCGTTATCATGTATATTTCTGAGAATTTTGTGTGATAAATGTCGGCATCGATTGTAATAATTGTAATCATATGTGATAACACATGTATAAATTTGTGTGATAAGTAACTGACCATTTTAAGCCATGGGGATTCTGAAACAATGACGTCATTGTATAAAAAAAATTGTAGCCAGAACGTATATACGGATACTGGAACAAAATGCTGACATAGCGTTAAAGACCCTGGGGATACTAGAACAGCGCAGTGCATGACAAAATCTGTTTTTAGCAGCGCAATTTTATTTTCTACATGTACGCTTATGAGGGGTACTGAAACACTACATTTTTTGCTGTGCAAATATTTGCCGACTTAGCAAAAACTGTATACGACATTTCTGAAACAACACGGTGACGTCAGCATAGTAAAATAATACATATCACATATAGAGATAAAGACTGGAAAAAAAAAAACATTTTTAAAACAACGCATTATTATAAAACACATTCTGTGTTTATAGTTGTGCAATATTATTTTCTACTTATGTTACGGTACTGGAACACTTCATATTTTATTGTACAGTTATTTGCTGACTTAGCAAAAGTACGAAATTTCAGAAACAACAACAGAAGCTAAAATATAATTCATACAATTGCGCAGTGGTTGGAAAATATCATTATAAATAATATTTATTCTATCCTGCAATTGAAATCTAACTCTTGTAAAAAAAGGTAGTGTAATTAAAGTTGTGTACTTTGGTGAGTATTTACTTTTATTATCTCAATAAATAACTTAAATACACTTTTGTTTCAATTTTTTATCCATTTAATTTCAATTTTGTTTGAAGAAAACAACAATGAACAATTTTCCATCTGACATTTTTGACACCGATTTGCTCTCCTATAGAGAGTTGTTAAATCAACCACCACCACCACCATCACACCCCCCAGCATCATCTAATAAGCGCAAAAGAGCAGCTACCACCATTACAAATTCTTCTGCTAACTCTCAAATGGTTATTCCATCAACAGGTGGTAAAGGAAAACAAGTTCGAATGGATATAGCAGCCGATATTCAAAACCTTGAAGATGATATCAATGGAGCGTTTGAAGATTTATTTTCAAATGTTGAAGCTAGTGTTATTCCATTAACATCAACGCTCTCAAGAAAAATCAACAATGGTCTTATTACAATAACCTCACCAGGTTCATCAGATGCTACACATATGGTAAAAATAGAAATCTATGATATGAAAGACATTGCAGGAATACCAGCCAGTGATATTTGGAAAAAAAGTATCACTCGTGCTAAAGTTTTCATTGAGAAAAAAGAACACCGACAAATGTTTGATACATTGAATTCTATTACACTTGATGTGGCAAAGAAAATGAAGGCAGCAAAAGGATCAGAAAGTAAATTTTCCAAATATTAAGTGCTTTTTTTATATGTAATAATTTTATGTGGAATTTATAATCAGATACTTATAATTATTATTTACCAATAAATATTTTAAATCAATAATAAAACAAATTTATTTTAAATATTTTTCAAAAATGTGGATTCTAGAACAGCGCATTGTATCACACATTCTGTGTTTAGTTGCGCATATATAAATATTTTGTGATGTAAATTCAAATTGTGTAATATTATTCAAAATAATATTCATTCAACGATTGAACCCCATCAAAGAATAAACTCAATAAAAGTTGACGTGCTTTAGTAAGTATATTTATTTTGCTATTTTCATTTTTTTTTTATTATTTTATAATATAGTAAAAACAATGTGGACTTGCTATGCGTTGGATAATCTAAATAAAGAGCATGACGGTGAACAGGATACGTTTGAAAATAAAGTGAGACATCATATGGGAGTTCTAAATATTCTAGCTATGGAGTATTGCCTCGAACAAAATAGGTTGAATCCAATTCTGGAACCTGAAGAATGTGCAAAGAAAGAATTGGATTGCCACAACGCTATTGAAGCATGTGAATACTACTTAGATGGAAAAATTGATAAGACGCGTCTGAATTTTCTACTATCTAAATTTAAACAACCGATGAAAAATTCTAGTGATACTGTTGATAATAATTAGTGTATTGTTTAAATAAAATAAATGTAATAAAAAAGAAAAAAAAATATTTATATATTTTATTTGAATGATTTTTTTAACTACATTTTTTATTACAAATTGTTTAATATAATTTATTACATATTATTTTTTTTGATCCAAGAATTATGAGAGCTGTCAAATCCTAACCATTTGACTAATAAATTGTCACCGCGTCTTTTAATTATTTTTTCTACTAGATAAATGTCGGGATTTTTAACTTTCAATAATTCTTCTTCGTAAAAACACCCCTCAATTTTGTTGTTTTGATAGTCTTTGATTCTATATGTCTTCGGATTAGTAAGCAAAATTTTGTCGATAGTAAATATTTCTGTAGACCAATTCGGTGTGTATCCTTTTTCAAATACCTCCTTATATTTACTAACGCGTACTTGTTCACCCAATCTGAATTTTGACTTAGTAGAATCAACCATTTTTATACGATTGAATGATTTTTTGAGAAAATCTTTTTCATTTTTACTGTTTACATCTGTAGGTTTCATTCCGATGGTGCGATGTATTGAATTATTATAGTCTTCCAATAATAATGGAAGGATGTTTATCCATTTATATGATCCTTGTAAGCTAAATCTTTTCCACATTTTCTGTTTCAGGGTGCGATTAAATCTTTCACATATACTCGCCTTTAAATTGCTATACGTTGAATAATGATTTACTTGGTATGTGGTTAAGAGAGCTTTAAATTTGGAGTTATAGAATTCTTTACCATGATCAGTTTGCAAGTTTTGAGGACTTCGTCCACTAGATAATATTTTTGTCATAGCTTGAACTACATCCCCAGCTGATTTTCGTTTTAAAGGAACAGCCCATGCATATTTTGTAAAATTATCAATAACGGTTAGCATGTAATTGTAACCTTTGTTTACTTTTGCATATGGAATCATTTCGACCAAATCTGCTTGCCATGATTCATCCAAACCTTTGATAATTACGTGCCTTCTACGATAATTTCTTTTGGCAGGAGCGTGCAGTTCTTTTACTAATTGTTCTTTTGCTTCACTCATCTTGATATATTATTTAATAATGTGATAACATCAAAATAATTTATGTATATAAAAAAATTTTATATTTATATTTAATTATATATTCTTAAGTTGGGATTTTAATAAAGTTATCTGAGCTTCTAAATAAATAATATGTTTACTGGTTTGCTCGATAAGACTTTGATATTTTTTAAAATTGTTTTCTGATAGTGTTGCTGTTGTTTCATTTTTATTCATGATAACTAATAGCATATTGTTTATATCCATTACATCGTTTTTTAGTTGAGTCATATCGTTATAGATTTTTTGTATGTTTTTATTAATATTTTGGGTCGTATTGTCTACATAATTTTTATTGGTAGCATCATTTACAGCTTCTGGATTTGCTACATTTCGTAAGAGTTTATTATTAATGTTAAAATGTTCATCATTTGTTAAAAGAAATCCAACTCCAGGAGGACCGTGTGGTAGAATGCTGCTGCGTATGCTTTTATCAGTTTTAACATTTATCCAATGATTACCAAACTTATCAACACTCATCTTAAACGATCTTGAGTTTAAAAATGCAACTAAGCAATTAGTTTAAATTGTTATTAATATATAATACCCGCTTCTCGTACGACTATTGATATTATTTCATTTTGATGATTGTTGTTTCCAGCTGCTTGCGACGCAATTAATAATCTTAAACGATCGACTAATTCATTTGGATCATCCCAATATGCATAATCTATACTAGGAGGCAAACCTTCTATTTTCATACTTTTAGGTAAACCAAAACCCTGCGCATTCTCTAATTTGATCGATGATCTTCTTTTTGATCTACCACTTTTATCATCTTCAAATAGTTTTGATATATATTTGCGATATTTCTCTCCTCTGGATGCAGAAATTTTACCGCTAGATTTGTATTTTTGCTTATGACCGTTAGATATTATCAATATTTCCTTGTAATTAACATAGTCATTTTCAGTAATAATATGATCATTAGGTAACTTCTTAAATAGTAACTCTAGTAAACCCTCAGAAATCGGACAATTAAAATCCTTTACAGTGATTTTACCATCATGAAAATATATTTGACTGTCACCAATCATTTGTGTATTGTTTACCACTCTTACACCATAAACATGATCAAGATTTGGAATTTCACCTTTTATCGTTGAAAGTTTTTCATATTTACTAATAATGTTTCTGTTATCATTATCCTCTTTAATGTTATTAACTTCTAATTGTTTTATTCGGTTGGTGCTTTTTGTCACTTCAATTAGTTCGTTTAATGGGTTAGTAACTGAACTTAATTTATAGTTCAACTCGTCATCCGACAACATTTTTCCCAATTTTAATAGTCGATGTTTTCTTCGTATGGCATTACTAGTTGATACAATTTTTCGCAAAATATTTCCTTTAGCTTTGCTTTCTATTAACGACATTTTTGGGTAAGTTTGTTATCAAGTTGTAAATTCACTTCAAATATCTAAGTCAAGTTCAACGTCAAGTTAAACGATTTAAGTTAAGTTTGTTATCAAGTTGTAAATTCACTTCAAATATCTAAGTCAAGTTCAACGTCAAGTTAAACGATTTAAGTTAAGTTTGAGGTCAAGTTGTAAGTCAAGTTCATACGTTTAAGTTAAGTTCAACGTCAAGTTAAGCGATTTAAGTTAAGTTTGAGGTCAAGTTGTATGTTAAGTTCATACGTTTAAGTTAAGTTCAACTTCAACTTAAATGATTTAAGTTAAGTTGGAGGTCAAGTTGTAGGTTAAGTTCCTACGTTTCAGTTAAGTTAGATGTCAAGTTGTATGTTAAGTTCAAAGATTGAAGTTAAGTTTTGCAGAAAGTTGAGTTATTAATCAATTAAACTGTGTAACTGCCAATGATGGAATGATAGATATATCTTTATATTCTCATATTTAAAGAACTTTTGTTTTCTCTTCGAATATGTCAGTTATTTACTTATATCAACAAAACAATCAAACCCCTGACGATAGCGCCCGATATTAACATCTCTGTCTTTGTCTATAACTAAGAAACCAAATTTGTCTTTCCAACAGAACCTACACAAGTTCTGAAATTTATCATATTTCATGTCTGTATTAACATGATCGTCATATACATGTCGCAGATTTAAATCATCTTGTTTAAAAATAATTATTAAATTTGTGTTATCTCTGATGAGATGTTTAGGGATACGACTATATGTTTGACATAAATAAAAACTATCAACATCTTTGTGACGTCCCATACTAAAATACTCTCTTATATGGTTTTGTTTTTCACAAGCAACATCGTCAAATACGAATATAGAATTTGTTTTAGCTTCATTTGGAGGTATAATACTTTCATTTTCCGAAAATGTAAAATATCCAATATTTTCGATCGGTTCTAATACTTTTCGCAGCAATTCATACTTAGGTTGATATAAAGATTTTGAATAAATGTAAACATTTTCAAAACGAAGACCATTTATATGCATAAGTAATGATAATAAAAACATTCGTTTTTCCACAATTTGAAGGTCCACAAATTATGCATCTTATCGTGTTTGGTAATAATTCCCCGTGTCTTTTATTTATAGACGTTTTATTGTCTGTTAACAAATCGTAGTTTGTAATTTTCAGACTATCTTGTTGTTTATTGAATCGCATCTTGATGGTAACTGCTTATATACAGCATTACACAATACAATTATAATCAATTGATTAGTGAAGGTTAATGGGTAAAGATGGATCGTAAGAATAAGAAAAAAACTACTAAACGCAAGGCAGTCAAAGGAAAAGGGGTACTTAATTGGGCAATTAATAATCTTCCTTTCGAAATGCATATACCAGGATATCAGTACTGTGGCCCAGGCACTAAATTAGCAAAGCGCTTACAAAATGGAGATCCTGGTATAAATCCTCTTGATGCCTTATGTAAGGAGCATGATATTGCATATTCACAAAACAAAGATAACCTTGCCAATCGACATAAAGCTGATAAAATATTAGCCGAAAAAGCATGGAAGCGAGTTTTTGCAAAAGACGCAAAGTTGGGTGAGAAAGTAATAGCATGGTCTGTAGCAAATGCAATGAAAGCAAAATCTAAACTTGGTATGGGACAGAGCTTTTCTGAAAATACAAATAAAAAATTAAAAACAACATTCAAAAAGAAACAGAAACTTTTGTCTCTAAAGAAACTTATAAGCATGTCGAAGAAAGCAGTTAAAGATGCAAAAATAACCGATTCAAAAACCGCAATAAAATGTGCGATGAATACTGTTCATGCTTTAGTAAAAAATGTTGGTGGAAAGCATAATATAAAAAAGTCTAGAATTATATCAATTCCTAAAACTGGAGGATTTTTACCAATGCTTGTTCCTATTTTTGCGGGATTAAGTGCGATTAGAGCACTAGCTGGAGGGGCTGCTGGTATTGCTAAAGCTGTTAACTATGCCGGTGCAGCAAAAAAGTTACTCGAAGAAAACCAACGCCATAATAAAACTATGGAAGCAGTAAAAGTTGGTGGTCATGGTTTATATATGCAACCTTATAAGAAAGGCTATGGTTTATATATTTCACCACCTAAAAATAACTCAAAAAATTCAAAAAACTAATTGATAAGCTACCCGATAAAGCGTTAACCGATAGTGAGCTTTACTGCTATGCAAAACAGCTTAAAATAAAACATTTTCGTGGAGTGTTTATGAGAAACGATCTGCCAAAGAAAGTTAATAAGAACGAGTGTGGGATTGTAAATTTAGATGATAAGAACGGTCCTGGTACCCATTGGGTATGCTACAGAAAGCTAGGAAGTAATGTTATGTATTTTGATAGCTTTGGAAATCTTCGACCACCAGCGGAAGTTGTTAAATATCTAGGAGGTAGCGTTAATTATAACTATGAAACTTTTCAAAACTATAACACATTTGTGTGTGGTCACTTATGTTTAAAATTTCTCTGTAATCAATTATATCAATGATAAATAAATATCAGTTGTTTGAAAATTGTTCATTTGATATCCAACCATACAACGATGTCGTTTACCCTTTCACTGTCTGGTAACGGATCAGTGTTATCTACAAATTATTTTCCTCGAATACAGCTATCCGAAAGTGAAAATTATGAATTAGGTTTGGTTAATTTTCAAACTTTTAATTCCATTCCGAATATAGATGTGGATCATAACAAAATGTACATAGATGATTTTATTGTTACTTTGCCTGTGGGTTCGTATGAGTTAACAGATATTGCTGAATATATAAAGAGGGAAGTAGAGAGCAAAGGAATCGTTTTTGAAATGAAAGCTAATAATAATACTTTAAAGTGTTTGTTAAAATGCAATCGAACCATAAACTTTACTCCTAAAGATTCAATCTATAAATTATTGGGATTTAAAAACGATATTTTGCAGTCAAATATTCAACATGAATCTGATCTGCCGGTTGATATTCTTAAAATTAATTCAATACGAATCGAATGCAATATTATTAGCGGTGCATATTTAAATGACCATCAAGCACATACGTTATATGAGTTTTTCCCAATTGTTCCACCTGGTTATAAAATAGTTCAAGAACCTGTAAACGTTATCTATTTACCAATAAACACACGTTCAATAGATAATATAACTCTTCAAATACTCGATCAAGATAATAATTTGGTCAATTTTAGAGGTGAAGTGATTACGATAAGGTTGCACGTAAGAAAATATTGAAAATGGGAATTGTTTACAACGGAAATAACGATGTTAGTTCTCTAAAAAGAATTGTCAAAACATATTTTAAAGAAGAACAATGCAAGAAGATGGTCACTCGTGCACCACAAATCAAAGCACTCACATCTGCAAGCAGAGCAACATTGGAGAGTCTAAATCTTATAGTTGCCCCCACCAAATCGAAGATACCACCAGCTGTAAAATAAAATTTAATTGTACTAAAGTGATTTCCAAACATTTACGCTTGTTTTTTGTAAAGTCCTTTCGAGTTACATTAGCGCTATCAATACGTATTAAAAAAAGATTCAATGATGGCTAATATGCTAAATATTCGTGCAAATGTAGAGTTCGATGATTCGATATCTAATAATGAAATTCATGCACATCAACCATATACATCGTCTACATTTAACAACAATGATGAAATTCGTATAACAATTTAAAATGAAGATTTATATGTCAGACCCAACAAAAGCTGTTTGCATATTTTCGGTCGATTGTTAAAAGAAGATGGTACTGCTGTAGCACACACAAAAATTATCAACAATGGATTATGCCATTTATTTAATGAAATTCGTTACGAATTAAACGGTGTAGAAATAGATAGATGTAAAAATGTTGGAATTACATCAACGATAAAAGGATATTTTTCTGTTAATGTAAACAAAAGTCAAATGTTAGAAAATGCTGGATGGAAACATAAGCCTGATACTAACATTACCGATGCTGAAGGATACTTTTATGTAGTTATACCGCTTAATATGCTGTTGGGTTTTGCTGAAGATTATCTAAAAGTTATTGTTAATGTTAAGCATGAACTTATCCTTGTTAGGTCAAGAACTGATTTAAATGCTATTATCCAAACAGAAGCTGAACCATTTAAGTTTATTTTGAATAAAATTGAGTGGAGAGTTCCATATATTACACTTGCCGACAAACATAAGGTTGAAATGTTACATTTTATTGAAAAAGATCCAACAATTTCCATGAGTTTTCGAACATGAGAGTTATATGAATATCCTATGCTTCAAACAACAGAAAAACAAATTTGGACAATAAAAACTACTACTCAATTAGAAAAACCTCGGTTTGTAATTCTAGGTTTTCAAACTGGTCGTAAAAATAATGCTGCAATGGATATCAGTAAGTTCGATCATTGTCGGCTTAATAATGTTAAGTTGTATTTAAATTCCCAATCATATCCATATGGAAATTTGAATTTAGACTTAGAGAACAACCAATATGCTTTACTGTATGAGATGTATGTAGGATTTCAAAGTGCTTATTATTTACATGAAAGCGAATCGTTGTTAAGCAAATCTGATTTTATAAATATTGCTCCGCTTATTCTAATAGATTGTTCTCAACAAAACGAATCTCTTAAATCTGCCCCTGTTGATATTCGTTTAGAATTTGAATCAAAGGAAAGGTTTCCTCGAAATACAACGGCCTACTGTTTAATTTTGCATGATCGAATAGTTGAGTATAAACCAATTAGCGGTAGAGTACAGAAGTTAGTGTAACATTTTCTTTCAAATGATGGAGTTCATTGCAGATTTTCAAGGTTTTATGAAAAAAAACCGAATTTATTTTTAAAGAAGTAGCATTAATATCAATTGATGATCCTAAAAATACAAAAGTATTTGTATTTAATGCTCCAAATGATTGAGAATATTTATGTTCTGAAAAACCATCAAAGAATTGGCTTCTGAATCATCATCATGGTATACATTGGCAAACTGTTGGACTTCCATACAAAAATTTAAACAATGTGCATGATGCATTGAATGGGGCTATGACAATTTATGTAAAAGGGTTAGATAAACAACAATGGTTGGAGAAGTGTGGCTTTTATAATGTTGAGAACTTAGAAAATATGGGGTGCCCTGCTCTGAAGCTACTACAAAAAGAAAAAATAGTACTCCAAAAATGCTCTTCAGCACATTTGAATGCAAATATTAATTATTGTGCTTTTAAAAATGCCCAACTCTTACAAAAATGGTTTATATCAAATCGAAAACCCACAATAGGTCAAGCAATTTCATCGTTTTACCAAAAGAAGCAACTTGCGTTAATGACAGTTCAAGAAATTGAGTGTTTACCAATAGAATTTTTGACCACATTTGCCGCTGATTGTATAGAATCTGTTTGGGAAAAATTATCAAACAATTTGAAGCTTAATCCAAATATTTATGACTGTAGGCGTTGTTTTCAACATTATAATACATCCAGTCGAGATCAGATTGATGGTCCTCCACCGATGATACGTAACTGCCCAGAATGTTCATTCAAATAATAAACTTATTAAGAAATGAATTCGGACAATAGTGCAAATAAAATCCACGTTCGCTTTGACCTAAATCAAAACAAAATTTACTCAATGGTGCAATGGTCATTTGCTTATCAAGCAGCGAGAAAAGGACCTTGGGAAGAGTTTGCAAGGGATCGAAGCAGATTTAAAAACCGAATTGGACATGTTGAAAATAAAATAAAATCGATTTTCAATACAGACGATCGTCAAAGAATATTTGAGCAACGCTTTGTTCAAAATATAATAAATTAAATATATTAATGATTGGTCATTGATTGATATATGATTTCGGAAGATGTTCAATAAACAAAAATTAGTTTTTAGTAACTATAGTTTATTATATACATGTTAGAATATATTTTGTATTAAAAATTAAATATATTATAGAGAATATTACATTGTTTAACATATTGAATATTATTATAAAATTCTTGTAATATACATTTTATTTATAGTACCTTAATCTTGTTAGTATTAGTATATTTATTTCTCGGTATTTATATCTGTGTTTATTTAATAAAAATAAAACTAGAAATATGTTTATACTTTTTTATTTACACACACTCATTATCGACAAAAAAATATCAACACAAATCTTATTAAACATTTTTTTTTTATCCAAAAGTACATTATATAAAAAAAAAAATAAAACAAAATTAAATCCAAAAACAACTTAATATCTATACTTACTTAAAATTAGAATACAACAATTTTAACTAGCCTATAATTGTATAGAATAATGACCCCACGGCAAGGTATCGATATTATTTTCTTGAATATATCTCTTATCATCAAAAGCACTTAATGCGATTTTATTTTGTTTAACAGTATTAACTTCATGTAGCTTTGATAATATTCTATGTTGTGATTTATATAAACTAGCTTGTTCAAATAAACAATTCCTATATTCATCGAAAGTCAGCTTTTGAACAACCGATTTACCTATTCCTTTAGCTTTATTAATATGTTTATTATTTAACGAATATGAATACATTTTAGATCGCAAACCCACAAACTTATCCATAATTTGACCACTCAATTTGTCTTTGAATAGTCCTAAAACTTTTTTATTAATTCTGGGGAAATTATAACAATTGTTCTCAGCATAATCAGACGTATCAAACCATTGTTTTAAGTCTGGAAATATATCTTCATAAAAGTTATTTGTTATTATGGAATAAATTAATGAATCCGTGTCTGTATATAAAAGTTTTAAGCTTGCTGATTCATATTTATTTTTCATATATTCATAGTGAAACTTATATATTAAACATTTGCTAATATCCAAAATAGCCATTCCTACATATAGAGGCTTATTAAATTTTATTTTTAATCTATTTAATTCAATTGCTGCAAAATCTTCATCAAATATTACCCTATCTTTAAAGTTTGGTTTACCCATGAATTTTCCAGCCCCATAACTACCTTCCCATTCCGAAACTAATTTTATATCACGCATTTTCCTAACATTTTGCATGCTTTTACCAAAAACACTATTATTTTTCAATTTATAATAACTTTTCTCAAACTCGTTAGTTGATTCCATTCGCAATTTTGTATTTTTGAGAATGTATGGACGCATCCAAGCTGATTGATCAAATTCTAATATACGATGAATTTTGGTAATAATTAAGCCATGATTAAGACACTGCTTCAAATTTCTATAATGAATAATATATTTGCTTTTTGATTCTAAAGTTGTTAAAAGTTTTGGGTGTTTTCCAGTAATTGGAGTTTTATTTTCTGGACAAAATGGAAAATCCCTATGAAAATCATGTAAATTTTCAGGGTAGTTTAAATCAACTTCTAATATATACCCTTTTTTATAATCATCTTGAATTTGCAATACATTGAAGTGTTTACATTTGTTTTCATTAAGCCATTTAAAATTTCCGGTAGGAAGGCATTGACACATTGCCCATCCATATAAATTCACTGCATCTAAATAAATGAGGTATGATTCTGGTTGAGATTCGTCAAAAGTTGGCATGTATCGATTATTAGCAACAGCATATCGATTACAACATTGACTAATACCACCACGAATACCTCTCTCTATAAACAATAACATATCAATGTCTGTCATCAATTCAAGTTTAATTTTTGTTGATTTTAATAAACTGTCCCAAGATAGTGCGGGAGCGGTAATATAATTAGCGGGATCTAGATCATAGGTTTTTTTACATAAAAGACGAAATTCTTCAAATACATCCGCTAGCAAAAGAACGTCAGTTTTTAAATATATGTCTGTGTACTCTCCTAAGTTTTTACAATCAAATTCTGAATACACTTTTTGAGCATGAGCATATTCATCATCTTTAATATCAGTCTGAGTTAAGTTATTAAAAAAATATTTTCTATCAGGTAATGATTTTTCTTCAAAACGCTTAAAGCTGTCTAAGTAGGTATATGGAAGTACGCCTTTTCTAAGTAAGAGAGCTAATTTTGAGTCTGCCACATTTTTAAAATATTCTTTGGTAATATTATATTCTTTTAGGTATGACGACAATTTATCTAAAGATGAAGCCATAAAATTAAAAGAATCTATGAATCTTAGTTTCATTGTATTAGAACAATTATATTTAGTAAAACACTTGTATTTCTCTTTATTTATAGGAATTGCTTTAATTATCCCTGGATTTTTAATATGCACTTCACCATTACGATCTTTGATTTTTTTTTCATGCAATTCTCGAATAATAAAATGTGCATCATAACCTTGAAGATTATGAAAAACTACAACTATATCTGATGGAAGTTTATAATTAAGGTTACAACTAACATGAGAAGCTCCTCTAAATTTACCAGTCAAATGACAATGATCTTTAACTTTGGTTAATAAATCTTCTTCCTCTCCTTCTAATGCATAATCTGAAGGTGGTATAAATGGTCCTTCACAAATATGACAAATATTGGCATGTTCAAACTCATCCAATTCCACTTGTGATAGTGTTAGCATTTCTTTTTTATTTGCATAAATGGCTGCTACTTTCTCTGTAATTGTATTTAGTTTATCTACAAACCATTCAATACAATTTTCACCTCTGAATAATTCTAATTCTGAATATCCGTCATCAAAATTACATTTTAAATAATAAGAAATGCTACATGGTACGTGTTTTTGGTATGCATTTGTATAACTTTGAGAGTTAGTAGGTTCGCATGTATCAATAGGTAAAATAAGACATTCTAAATCTGCATAAATTATAAAAGGAAGCATTTCCTTATTTTTATGATTTTTGAAATAAAGCCACTTAGTAGATTCAGTTGGCATGACACATTTTGCGGGAGCCGCCTTTGAACAATCAATTTTATGTTGCTTAAATTTAGATTCCTGATAAAAATAACATAAACATTTATCACATAACCAGCGAGAGCCGCGATGCTGACTTGTCATTTGACTACTCACTAATCTAGATAAATTCTTAATCCAACAGAAATGATATTTTGGTGTATGTTCTTCTACTATATTTTTTTCGGGAATCTTTGCCATTAATAAATTAATATGTACATTTTTATGATTATTTGATATATATACAGGCAATATCTCATATTTAACATTTGTATTTTCTTTTCTATTTATTGATTCAATTTCACATACATCATCATCACCACAATCAGTTAAGATAAGCCAATCGCTGTAATTTTTCAACGCGTATACATTAATAGACATATTATTTTGTTCTTCAAATTTTGGAATTTGAGTCAAATCCATGGGAAATGAAATTTTATCTAAATTAAGAATGTCTCTAAAGTGTGGATAAGACAAAACTCTGTGTGGGTTATGTTTAGCTGGTCGAAGGGCTGAAACTATAGCCCAGGCAAAGCAACATTCATCGTTGGATTGTACATTTATTACTGCTTTTTTAGCCTGAACATATTTAGGCAAAGTATAAAAATTACTGCCCACAGTAAAAGGAACATATTTATTAACATTTAAATTAACCTGTATAATGTTGTGTAGGGCCCAACCACTATCTCGCTCTTGATATTCTTGCAGCTTTGTTAAAAATTTTTCATTGGCTTCATCGTACCATTTCTTCAGTTCATTGTTCTGATAAATCACTTCATATTTTGAATTAAAATAAATTGTCTTTACCTCTTCGGTTTTTGGAAGAATCATTCCACAAACTAAACATAATTGTGCTTTAATCGGTGCTATATTTCTAAGTTCATTTAATTTTGTTTGAATTAAATTAAATGTTGTTTGCAAAAAACGCTTTGGGTCTAATACTTTATTAGTGTTTAATATTGTACTTGTTAGTATTCGCCGTCGGAAAGCTGATTCTGTTTGAATTAATTCCAATTCCTTATCGGAAACATTTGTTTGATGCACATTTTTATTTACAACTTTATTTAACACTGTATTTATATAACTAGAGTATTTGTTATTATCACTTATTTTTTTGTATTTAATTTGTGGTTCGTTAATTTCCACTATAGACCGATTATTATTCTGGTTTAACACTGGATTTATAAATTTACCCCGAACATTTTGTTTTCTAATTTGTTGTTGCTGTGGACAATTTACTTTTTCTAACACAGACTGTATGTATGATTGGTACGAATTTTCCATCTGCAAAACACTTGGTCGCATAAGAAAAATAAGAAAAAAAAAGTTTATAGCCTACGTACTTTGATGATGATGATGAATGTGATGAATAAAGTTGATTAACTGAGATAACTGAGTTTTATTTATTTAACACTTTTACATATAAAATTAAATTTTTTTTGTGTGTTTTTAAACATTAGAAACCTACAAATGTAAAGTCTTGGTTTATTATTAAAAATTCTTAATGAGCACAGCAAAATATGTAGTGTTTCAGTACCCCTCATAAGCGTACATGTAGAAAATAAAATTGCGCTGCTAAACACAGATTTTGTCATGCACTGCGCTGTTCTAGTATCCCCAGGGTCTTTAACGCTATGTCAGCATTTTGTTCCAGTATCCGTATATACGTTCTGGCTACAATTTTTTTTTATACAATGACGTCATTGTTTCAGAATCCCCATGGCTTAAAATGGTCAGTTACTTATCACACATTTATACATGTGTTATCACATATGATTACAATTATTACAATCGATGCCGACATTTATCACACAAAATTCTCAGAAATATACATGATAACGCTACTCATTTGTTTACATTGAACGGCGGCATCCCTTTGTGTTCCAGAACTCACATTCTACACTACTATCGGAACATCTTCGCATAACCATTGTTGTGGAAGTATCTCATTGCATTTTACCAAGCTCTCCAGCATGAAATAATACGTTCTCGTGGAGGAAATTAAGATATAGGGTTTTGAAGGTTCAATGTAAGAAAATAGACTTGTATCATTTTTATGAGGAGAAGGCAACGGGAATATTTCATATAATTTATAATCATAAATATTTTTAATCGGTACACTGAATGCGATGACTAATAAGCCATTTTTGATGAACGATTGCAAAGTTATAATTTTATTGTAATTATATGCATTTTCAGTAGTTACTGGTAAAGGCAAGGAATATTTGGTAGCAACTTTTTCTAACTCATTAAACAATTGTTCAGGTGGTAAAATCCTATAGCTAATTATTCCATGTTGAATTAATGAAATATCACTCACGTAGTTTTCCAAAAGATTGGACATTTCATCTGTCATTTCAATTAATAGTATTATATGATTTGATAAAACTAATTCCAGATCTACTTTTTGACTAAGAACCTTTATCTTTTTACCCAATTTGTTAAAGTTTTCCAAGTTTGAATTCAGAGTGGCAATATTTTCATTCATTCTGACTAGTGAATTATTGAAATTAGTGATAGTTTCAGAGATAATAGACACTTGTTGTTGCATCAGTACTTCTATATGTTTTTGATTTTCCATTAATGAATTAATTGAATCAGTATAAAGTTGTGCGTCATCTGAATCTGGTACTCCGAATAACCATTTTAAACCATCTCCAATTCCATTAATTAAACCCCGTTTGACTTTAGGGTGATGCCTAATTTTGAATTGATGCGCCATAATACGATAAGATTTATCAATGGATGATAATTTATTTTTTATGTAACGTAATTGGTTCTTACAATCGAATGTATAATGTTCAGATATAGCTAAACCACAAACATCTACTGACCTAAGATAAAATCGATAAATCATTTCTACTTGTGAATTAATTTGTGTTAAGTTATAATATGATAAAAGCGTAAATTTATGATTTGATATTACAGTATTCCCCAAATTATGATAAAATAATCCAAAAGGATTTTTAATAGTTTCAACATTAAACTTCAGTTCGACTAGTACTAGGAGTAGGGACAGAAGGAAAAGAGATATTATCTTCGTCAATTTCATTGCTCTGTTCCAGTTCAGATTCTGAAATAATATAAGGTTTTAATAAATTAAAGTGATAGGTTTTTAATTTATTTGGACTTATTTGCAAAGTTGCATTTTGATTATCATGTATCTGAATTATTTTAAATGGTCCTTTATAATTAGGAGCAAGTTTTTTGTTCTTCCGTTTAGACTCTACATCTAATAGTAATACTCGGTTTCCTTCGCGAAATTCATAAGTACGATTGTGGCTTTTATCGTAGTATTGTTTTGATTTGCCTTTCGAACTAATTTGATTTTCTGTTGCAACTTTTCTAATTGTTTGTAATTTATTAGATAAATCCGTAGCAAAATCTGAGTAATTAGGTTTGTATGTTAGCTTATTCAAAAAATTTGGTATTCTTGGGTTTTGACCAAAAACTAGCTCATAAGGAGTTCTCTGTGTGGATTTGTGAATTCCCGTATTATCACTATAAGTAGCAAAGTTCAGATAATCATCCCAATTATTAGCGTCTGTATTTACATAGCATTTAAAATAATCTTTTATAGTTAAATGTGTTCGTTCTAATGAACCGTTTGTTTGTGGGTGATAAAGAGTTGTTAACTTATGTTTTATTGCTAATAATTTATTGATTTCTTTAAATAGTTTAGATGTAAATTCAGATCCTTGATCTGATAAAATGTTTGTAGGAAAACCAAAGTATGTGCAAAATTTTAAAAATTCGATAGCGACTGTTTTTGCTTCGTGATTTGGGATTGCAAATGCTTGCACAAATTTTGTTGGATCATCCTGCAAAGTTAGTACAAAACGATTTCCATACATAGTTTCAGGTAAAGGTCCTACTATGTCTATTGCTATCTGTTCACAAAATTTAGAAGCTGTGGTTGTGATTTGCATTGGGCTTTTATTGCTATGAAAATCTTTTTGATTTTTGACAAACTTTACATTGTTTGATATAATTTCTAATGTCACTTTTTATATTTTTCCAATAATAATTTTCTTTGATTTTGTCATAGGTTCTTTCGAACCCTCTATGTCCAGCAGTAACAGAGTCATGATTTTCAAATAAAATTTCTTTTATTAGTTCTGGATCATTTATAGTAATCCTTTCGGATTTTAATATTTTGTAATTGAATTTTCGAAAAAGATAGTACAAAAGACTGAAGTAGGTATTTTGTCTAATACTTAGATTATCTTCTGAGATATCCGGTATAATAAAAGTGTTTACCTGATTATGTTCCAGTACTAATTTTAGATTATAAAGAGCCTGATATAAGTCTTTATAAATAGCTGATTCATTTGAAAACTCTTTGATAAATAAAAGATACAGGGATTGTTGTGGTAACCTTTTTACGTTAATTTCATGTATCTTAGGATTAATTGCTAAACTTAATATTGTTAAGCTAAATATTTATTGGAATTTGAATAATCACAAGAAAGTGGTATAGCAAAATTTTTTATTTTGGTAATTGGGAGTTTTACTCTTTCTGGTTCCGCAAATATTTCTTGTTGATGAAAAGCCTTGAATTTTTCAAAAGAGAATTCTTCTTCTATTTGGTTTACTGACTGAGGTATTCTACTCAATGCATCAGCATTTGTATTCATCGTTCCTTTTTTATATTTGATTTCATACTCGAAATCCATTAATTTAAGCCTCCATCAAACTAAACGAATTGATGGATCTTTGCAATTCATTAACCAAATTAAAGGCTTATGATCAGTTACTTACCATCTGAAATTTTTTGTCCAAAAAGATAAGGTCTAAAATGTTTACAAGCATTTACTATTGCTAATAACTCTTTTTCTGTAGTGGAATAATTGTTTTCTGCTTTATTCAAGGTTCTTGAATAATATGATATAGGAAGATTATGTTCTATCTCTCCCTGAGATAAGACTGCACCGATTGCATCATTTGATGCGTCTGTTGTTAAAATAAAATGCTTAGCAAAGTCAGGATACTGTAACAAAGGTTTTGTTGTTAAAATGGTTTTTAGTTTCTGAAATAAATCTTCGCATTTGTTATTCCATACAAAGTTTTTATTTTCCCTTTTTAGCAACATTGCAAGTGGTTTTGAATATTGAGAAAAGTCTCTTATAAATTTTCTATAATACCCTACCAATCCTAAAAACGATTTAATATCTTTTGGATTTTTGGGAGTTGATATTTGAGTAATCGCTTTTATTTTCTCTGGATCTGGTTTTACCCCTTTACTTGAAATTACGTGTCCGAGATATTTTATTTGTTTATGAAGAAACTCACACTTATTAGGTTGGAGTTTCAAATTATGTTTTAACAGTCTACTAAATACTGCTTTTAATTTTTCATTATGATCCTCTAGTGATTTGCCATAAACAACAATATCATCTAAATAACAAAAACATTTATCACCTAACAATCCTGATAGTACCACATTCATTAAACGAACAAATGTGAAAGGGCTATTTTTTAAACCGAATGGCATTCGATTGAACTCGTAATGGCCCATAGGAGTTGTGAATGCTGTTTTTAATTTGTCATTTTCTGACATTTTAATCTGGTGAAAACCAGATGCTAAATCCAAAGAAGAAAAATAAACAGAGTTCCCTAATTGATCCAGAATATTTTTAATGTTTGGTATTGGATATGAATCTCCTACTGTTATTTCATTGAGTTTCTTATAGTCTATGGCTAACCGCCATTTCTTTTATCCCGATGCATCTAATTTTTTGGGAACAACCCAAATTGGGCTTGACCATGGTGAAAATGAAGGTCTGATAATATCTTCGTCCAGCATTTTACTTATTTGTGTATTAACTTCAGTTTCGTGTATTTTGGGATATCTATATATTTTGCAAGATATTGGAGCATCAATTTTTGTATGAATAGTATGTTCCATAGTATTTGTCGTATTTAAACGATCTCCTGATAAATGAAATATTGTTGAAAAGTCTTTACAGATTTCAATCAATGAATTAGTTTCATTTGAATTTAAGTGTTGAGTACGAATACTTTCGACAACTTTGATTTTTTGATTGGTTAAATAATCATTATTTATGCCATTATTGAAATAATTAATTTGTTCTGGAAGAGACACATCTTCTATTTCAAAAGATGGTTGATTGATAATTACTTCGTGATCATTTAAATTCAATATTGGTAATAATGTCTTTTGATTAATATTGTTTACTAATGCTTCAGGAATGAATACATTTTTTTGTATTTCGACTTCAGAAATTATTTGGACAAAGGGTTATGTCCAAATAATTTTTTATGTGGATTTCAGCTATTAATTCGGTTCTACCGGGAATTTTAATTTGATTTGGTATCATACTATTAAATTTTATTGGTATGTTATTAATATGGATTATTTCGTTGGAATAATCCATTAAAGCGTTGTGTGATTTTAGAAAATCATTTCCCAAAATCCCATCGTATGTAGAATGAATTTTTGCTGAATTAATTACATGAAATTTATGTTCTAAATTCAAATTTTTATTTTTTAATTTCAGTATTGTTGAACCTAAAGAACTAATTAATGAATTTGCATTTATTCCATTTATTTGATTAATGTCGGTTTTATATAGGTAAGTTATAGATTGGAATTAGCACATCATGTTTTACCAAAGAAACCGTAGCTCCAGTGTCAATTAAAAATGTAATTTTCTTATCTTTTGAATTATCAATATTGAATGTTAAAGTTTTAAGATCGAAACATTGTACACCATTTGAACAATTTGAACTTACTGTGTGTTGGAAAATGCCTCCTGAATTTGATTGTCGGCCTGTGGGGCATTGAACACGGTCGACTCCAATGAGTTTAAATGATTGACTCGTGAATTTTGATGATTTTGATTTTGTTGATTTTGGTATTGCCTTTTCTTACACTCATCTATGGTGTGTCCACGATATTTACAATAATTGCAAAATTTATTATAATTTGAAGTGGATAGCAAATTGGGGTTGTTAGAATTTCTCGACATAGGATTAGAGTAACCTGACGTAGACGGTCTGTTATCGCCTTGATAATTTGATCTCGATACATTCGAAGATATATTCGAAGAAATCTTTCAAAGAAAAAATTGTTAGAGGCTTCATATGATCTATGTGCTTTGTTAAGTGTTAATAATGTTTACAAATCATTTATTTGTTTTCCGCCTTTGCGCCTTTTGTTCCTTACATACTAATTAAAAATTTTTTTTGTAATGTATTGTATCTAGTAAATAAATATATTTGAACGATAGTTTTGAGGTTTTGGAATATTAGTACGTTTCCTGCAATTTTGAAATGTATGATTGGTTTTTTTGCAAAAAGAACAATATTGACTTGAACCTTAATTTGAGGTAACATTTCTTGAATGTGTATAATTTTGAATCTTTTCTTCTTGAATTGCTAGTGCATAAGCTTCATTTAAGGTCTTAATATCTCTAGCCCGCAACATTTGAGAAATTTCTGGCTTGCAATGAATAATGAATCTACGTAAGGCTGTTTTTTGAATTGCTGTTCTTAAACCAGGCAATTCATCAAATGTTTCATTACTACTGATTTCGGCTTGAATACAATTATTTTTTGCTTTTTCCAATCGTTTGAAAAAGTCCGTGACTGTTTCATTATGGTATTGTTTGATAGTTTCTAATTCTTCATGTGCCTGAACTAAATGTTTAGTTTGGCTGTAGAATAATTTGAGTTTATTTTTTAGATCTGTCCATGAACAGACGTCAGTTATTTCCAATTCGTTAATAACATTTGTTGATAATTGTGACACAACATATAATAATAAACCTTCTTGCTGATTAACAGCAGCAAGTGAAAATGCACTGTTTACATTTTGTATAAATGTATTTATTTCTGTACGATCACCATTGAATGGTTTAATAAATTTGAATAGTACAGCTAAAGGTAATTTGTTCACCCGATTTCCATCTGGTGAGATATTTCTTTGATTATCATTATGAATACTACTAGGTGGACTATATTGTAGATCGTCGTCCATATTGAATAGACTTGATAAATCAGGATAGAGAGGAATTTTGGAAAATTTTAAGAACGATTATAACAATTAAGAGCTCACCTTTTCTTTTTGATGAGATTTGTTGACTCAGTGGTCGAATTCCTCTTGATTTATAGAACTGGTTTGCTTCCTTCAACTTTCGGGTAACCTCCAATAGGTCGGTGAACAACAAATGTCCAGTACCACGAATGTTTCGTACAACTAGCGTGTACCAATCAGGTTGAGCAGAAAAAGTCCGTTTCTGTTGAGAGTAAAACCTCACAGCGAAGACTTCAATCCAAGCGTTGAAACTTCACCCAGTTGTCTTAGACTATCCCTCTTCTGACACCAAAAACGATGTTGTATGCCTCGGTTGTTGATGATTACACAAATACAAGGTATCTTCAAACACCAGGATTACACATCAGGATTTTGAATCTTCTGACACCAGGGCAGTTTTGTAAGACAAAACTCCGTAAAACACTTTGAGAATTAAATTACCAATAACGGTAGCCGCGAACTTATAGAATATGATTAGTGGAGTTGGATAATAAATCGACTTGAATTATTAGAAAGTATAACGTCGTTTATTGTAATATAATATGTTTATTATAAGAACGATGAGACTTGGTTGATTAGTAAAATAAGACTAAACTTGATAATACAGGTGTCATTGTTTTTATATGTTTTTAAGAACTACTGATCTAAGCAAAATTTTTTAATAACCTAACTCAAACCATTATTAGTGACAATGATTATAATCATGCTCAAAAAGTATTCGCGGAATTTGATTGTGCAAATTTGGGTGAGTAGACAGATTTGTATTTGAAAACAGATGTACTTTTATTAGCGGATGTGTTTGAACCATTTCGCACATTATGCAAAAAAACCTATGATCTAGACCCTGCATACTACATTACTGCACGGGGGTGGCGTGGGATAGTTTATTAAAACTAACAAAAATTAAATTAGAATTGATGACGGACATTGATATGTTATTGTTTGTTGAGAGGGGCATTCGAGGGGGAATTAGCCAGTGTTGCAGTCGATATGCTACCGGCAATAATCGATATATGGAAAATTTTGATTATTCTAAACCTGAATCATATCTCGTTTATTTAGATGCTGTAAGTTTGTATGGATGGGCTATGTGTCAATGTCTCCCCACAGGTAATTTTAAATGGTTAAATCAACAAAACATATCGTGTTTCAACGTATTAAATATTCACGATGATGATAGAATAGGATATATTTTAGAGGTTGATTTATTATATCTGGAAAGTTTGGATAAGTTTCACAAAGATTTTCCATTCTGCCCCGAAAATAAAATTCTGTTGAACGGAAAACATAAAAAATTATTAACAACTTTTGAACCGAAAATTCGATATGTAATTCACTATAGAAATTTAAAGCAGTGTCTAGCTAACGATTTAATTCTTGAAAAAATACATCGCATATTAGAATTTGATCAATTGGCTTGGATGCGTCCTTACATACTCAAAAATACTAAATTGAGAATGGAAGCCACAAATGAATTTGAAAAAAGTTATTTTAAATTAAAAAATAATAGCGTATTTGGCAAAAGCATGCAAAATGTTAGGAAAATGCGTGATATAAAATTAGTTTCAAAACGGGAGGGTTGCTATGGAGCGGGCAAATTGATTGGTAAACCAAATTTTAAAGATTTATTTTTAAAAGAGTTATTTTTGAAAATGATTTTGGAGCAATTGAATTGAACCGGTTAAATATTAAATTTGATAAGCCTTTGTATGTAGGTGTTGTATGTCTCTTTCACAAGACAAAACAAAATAAAACAGGACAATTGTCTTCTGACACCAGGGCAGCTTTTATAATGAAAGCTCCGAAAAACACTGAGTAGAAATGATGCACTAATCTTCACAAATCGAATTGAAAGGATTTGTTGTTATTTAATGATTTCAATGTTTGAGTAAAACGACGATAAAACATAAAATTGTTTATTATATTTATTGGTGGTTACGCATAGAATATGTTTATGTAATTACGAGGTGCAATGATCAGCGACAAAATTAAGACTGACTAATATTATGCGCTGCTCTTCTTTTATATGTTTTTATTATTGTTTATGCATCTAAACTATAACAACAAAGATTCTATTGTTTGTACTACTTACAACACCTTACGGCGGTAAAAGATTTTTGATCAATTTTAAATAAAAGACAAAAATCAAAAATGTCAATATATAATAGAAGACTAGCATTTACAACTAGAATAATATTTGATACTTATACAAATCTTAATTATTATTGATAAACCAAAATTGGTAATTATTTATTTGGATAAAATACGAAGTAAAACAATATTTTATAAAGTTACAATTTACCTTACATTAAATCTTCTGTTCATTTCTCACATGTTTTTAGTTTACACTGAACCAATTTTCACTTTATTTTGCAAACGTTTTGATCTTCGTAAAGATGAATTTGATTCTTGATCTTTAGATATTCTAGGTGATAATGTTATGGACGAAAGTGGAAGTCCTATTCTTTGAAGTTCAGCATCATAACGAACAACTGGTCTTTCAACTGGTTTGTTATAACATTGATTGAATATCTGTAAACACGGGTTGCATGATTTTGTTGAGTTCGGTTCTCTTGTAAAACAACAAAATTTCCTTATAAGATAAATACAACCACACCATTTGAGAAAATTATAGATTATTACTAAAACTAATATTCTTACAATAACTGATATTAAAGTAGTAAACCAATGGCTATAAATGGTTGATTAATTTGATTCTGTAACTGTTCATCGAATTCCTTCAACTTGTGTTCAGCAAATTTTAATTCATGTAAGTCCAAATTAGTAAGCTGAATGGGATCTAGGTGATGGTCATTAAGAGTCAAATTTTTGTTTAATTTCAGACAGCAATCATCTTCAGTTATACTTGTCATAGGAATGATATTTGTTAAATTTGAATTCATAACTATCACGTGAGTTTCCAGTGTCACATGACTGGTGTAGGCTTTACAATCTGTTGAAAGCTGTAAAATTCCAATTTTGTGTAAAATAACTTTTTGTGAATTTTCACTTTGACAGAGTACAGTTAATTGAGTTGGGTAAGTTATGGCATAGAACCATTCATTGTTTCTTAATGGATGTCAAATTTCCAAGTTTGCAATCAGGTTCCTATTTACACATGACTTTGGTATTCCGAAAGTTGTTCTCATTAGTAGTTGAATTTCACATTCTTCATTATCAGTTCTCTTTAGAGTTGAAATTCCCTGACACAACCATTGGTTTGGGAGATATTCTTCACATTTTCCAAGATCATTCATCATAATGTAATAAGTTCTCGTTACAGATACAAGGATATGATTATTGGATGGTTAAATATAAGAAAACAAGGTAGGATCTGCGTGTGGAGAAGGTAAGGAGAATATTTGAATCAAATCATATTTGTACATATTTTTAATTGGAATTTGAAATGAAATTACTAATAAATTATCTTTTATAAATGATTTTAAAGATATTATTTTGAAATAATGATAAACATTTCCAGTAGATAATGAAATTGGCAATATAAATTTTGTTGATATTTTTGTTAATTCATTGAACAATTGTTCTGGCGAAAGTATATTATAGGTTATTATACCATTTTGAATCAAAGATACATCATTGACATAATTATTTGGCAGAGTTAACATTTCATTTGTCATCTCGACTAAAAGAATCATATGATTCGATATTTCGATTTCCGATTATAATTTTTGTCTTGCGTTTCGAGATTCCATTACGAAATTATTGAATTGATGGAAATTTAAATTTAGTGTTGCAATATTCTGATTCATCCTAGATATAGAATTATTAAAATTATATATTGTTTGGGACATAATTGATACTTGTTGTTGCATTAATATTTCAGTATGTTTTTGATTTGACATAATCGAATTTATAGAACTTCTGCATCATCAGCATCTGGTATGCCGAATAACCATTTTAAACCATCTCCTATTCCATTTATTAAGCAACGTCTTCTTCTATTCTGAGAGACTTTTAATTGCTGGGATATAATACGAAATGCTTGTTTGATTGATTCAATTTTGGTATGAATAAATTTCAGTTGATTTCTACAATCGAAAATATAATGCTCGGATACTGCTAAATAACAAATATTTAAAGATTTGACATAATAAGTTTTAATTATATCAATTTGTTCACTTATTAAAGTAAGATTGTAAAATAAAAGTAACGTATATTTTTTATTTGAAATTTGAGTTTTACCTAAATTATAGTATAATAATCTTGAGGATGAGTTAATAGGATTAACTTTATAATTTTGATGTGCTTGGACCAGGATTAAACTTTGGAGTATCAGAAATACTAGGTAGTGATTTTGATTCTGAATCTTCATTTTGCCCTGAAACAATATACGGCTTTAATAGATTGAAATTATATGTTTTCAATTTCTTAGGAGTAATTTGTAACGTTGCAGTTTGGTTATTATGAATTTGCAGTATCTTGAAAGGACCTTTGTAATTGGGTGCTAGTCTCTTGCGTTTTCCAGCTACATCGTACAAGAGAACCATATCATTTTCATTAAATGTGTAAGTTCTATTATGAGTTTTTTTATCATAATATTTTTTTGACTTTTGTTTAGCCTTAGTTTGATTTTCCCTAGCTGTTTCTCGAATAATTTGTAACTTGTCAAATAATTTGCTAAATCTGAGTAATTTGGTTTATGCCTCGGATCATTTAAATAATTTGGTATTCTTGCTTGTTGCCCAAAGACTAATTCATATGAGGTTTTTTGTGTAGCGTGTACACCGGAGTTATAACTATATACAGCAAAATTTAAAAATTCATCCCAATTAGTACTATCCTTATTAGTATAGCATTTAAAATAATCTTTTAATGTTAAATGAGTTCTTTTTAGAGAACCATTAGATTGTGGATGATAAGGCGAAGTCAATTTATGTTTGATACTGAGCATTTTGTTAATTTCTTTTAATGTTTGTGAGGTAAATTCTGTCCCTTGGTCTGATAATATATTTTTTGGAAATCCAAATTGGGTACAGAATTTCATAAAATGTATGGCAACAGTTTTGGCTTCTTGATAAGGAATTGCGTAAGCTTGAATAAATTTTGTTAAGTCGTCTTGAAGAATAAGTATGAAGCGATTTTCATTGAGTTTCTTGAAGAGGACCGACTATATCCATGGCAATTTGTTCACAAAATCTAACAGAAGTTGTGGTAATCTGCATTGGGCTTTTGTTTTTCTTGAAATCGGTTTTAAATAGTTGACATATTGGACACTCTTTAAAATAATTTTTGATATCAGATTTCATGTTTTCTCAAAAATAATGTTCCTTAATTCTTTCATAAGTTCGCTCGAAACCTTGATGACCCAAAGTTGGTGAATCGTGGTTTTCTTTAAGTATTTCTTGAATTAATTCAGGATCTATCAATGTAATTTTTTCTTCATATAATATTTCATAATGAAATTCATGGAACAAATAATAAAGTAAACTTGAAAAAAAAATTTATGCAATGATTGTTTCTGAACTACAAAATCTACATTTTGATTAATTATACTAAAATACAAAATATTATTCAGTTCAGAAAGATGAGTGTTCCCAGCGCTATATTTGATACAGTGATGGTTAAATTCCAAAAATTTTACTTGATTTTTTTCCTCTTCACTTAATGTGTGAAATGGTTTCACAGATTTGAAAACATTGTTTTCCATCACTTATTGCCAATTCTTTAGGCATAAAATATTCATTTGAAAAAAAACATTGAACGTCTAATATAGTGAACTTCATGAAAAACTTGATTGATACTGCAACTTTTAGGATTTCATTTTAAATATATTACAATATATTTCTTATGATTCCACTTAATGGTTGATATTCTACAACATTATCATGAATAATGAGACAAAATACACGAGTTTTATCTGAAAAAACTTCACTGCTTTCAAATTCAATTTTTAAATCAACAGATGTTTGTTTTGTAGCTTCATTTTGCTTTGAACAGTCAATTACAAATAGAGCACGATTTTTGAATTGTGAATATTCTAATAGCGGTTGCTGTTGTTTTCGATTAATATCTCCATAAAAGCTCCTTGAAAATCTACATATGATGTATATAATTTAACAAAATTATTTTTATCAAATTCACTTTTTACACTTTCATATGGATAGCTTTCTGAATTGAGAAAAATTTTGAAACGAATAATACTAACATTATCAAAATATGTTGGATCTTCTTTAAAATTGTCTTTACGATCGGTTTGAAATGCTACTATAATGTATCGTGGTCTTTCTAAATTTGTTGATGTTTTCACCGCCCACACTTGTTTTGTTGTGCTAAGAAGAGCTGGTAATTCATGAAGTTCCCATTGTCGATATGGAATGTACAAAGGTTTATCAGATTTTATTTTGTCAAGAATACGTAATTTTTCAGCATCATTCGGATAAATGTGTTTTACTTTCAATTCAATTTTATTTATTATAATTTTTTCTTTTCTAGTACCAGTACTTTTATAACAATTATCATCCGACCGATAACGCACTAATTTTATCGTATGTTTACCGCCAATAACTTTTTTATAATCTTCAAATATTCCCAGAAAATAATGTAGAGGAATTAATAACACAAAATTTTTCAGACTTCTGGCTTGATGTATTCCAAGTGGCCAATTCCAACCAACTGTCACAACCCCGCTTATGGGTGTGATTCGCGGGGAAGTCGAAAGGGAGACTTAAATGTCGGTGTCGACGGGTTGTGAGGGGTGGATTTAAAAATAAACGGGGTACTGTGAAAAAACAACTTGAAATAAACTTAGCAATCTTATCTTTATTAAAAAAAACTACAATTAAATTATCATACTCTACTTTTAATAAACTAAAGCTAACCTAACTAGGGTAAGGAAGCCAGGTGCTACCTCCTTCAAATCTTCAAATAAAATAATAAACGACACAAATGAACGATACTACAGTAACACAGACGACAAATTGGCGACGCTAAACTCCTCGGAAACAAATTACCCCCGCAAGGGAACTCACCCTTAAATTTAGCCAAATTGGAGATTGCGCTGGGCTTGGCGATAAACTTCACTGTTTGTTTTAGATTCCGCACTCTCAATCGCGCCCGATAGTTTTTAACACCTCACAAAAAAAACGATTAATGCTGATGGTGAAGACGATTGTTGGGCTGACCCATGGATTTGGCTGCCTTCCCCCTTGGCTCTTGGTGATCGCTCCCTTTTTGGCACTTTAACTAACACGCTCTGCCGATACTCTCGAAGTACCACGCCGTTTTTTAGAAACCGAAACCCACGACTTTTTTTGTCCCAACTTGAACCCTGCTGCTCGCTGACTGACTCCAAAAAAATCTACTTTTTTGATCCCCAAGTCCATTTTGCTGATTTGTCATTTATTCGTTTCCCACGATTTTATTCCAGGGCGTACTGCCTCGAGTTCCCACTGCATCAGCGAAAGTATTATATAAACACTAGCGCACTTATCATCTGAGAAATTCGTTTGCAGCCCGCCGCTCTTTGCTATCATTACTTTTCTCGATTTCCTGTTTATAATTCTTTGTCGTCTGGTACCGGTCCATATTCCGCATTTTAATATACCGGGTGGTTTACCACATGCCTTCCTTACCCGCCGAAAAAGTTTAAGGTTCTGACACCTTAAATCTTTTTCCCACCTAACTGCAAAACCTATCAAAATAAAACAAACACAAAAAAAGGAAAATTCTTGCTATTATAGCCTAGCCTAAAATTCCCCTCGGAACTACACCTACCTACCAAAATATTTCTGACTATAGCTATCTTTTAACGTTATATCTAACTTAAAAACTAATACACATACAAAAGCCACTCAGATCATACTGAGTATGTCTTTTTGTTTTCTTAATCTAACTTAAAACTAATACATAAAACTTACGGGCCTTACTGGCCTTACATCCTTCGTCACCGAATCTATGACCGCACACCCGCACTTTCAAGTTCCGCACACCCGCACTTTACCAAACACGTATGGCTGTGTCGCGCCGTTCTACCTGCTCTGCTAGTTCTTGCAACTGTTGTATAGGCTTCACGTATGGTCCAGCCTTTTGTTTTGACACGATCTTCTTAATGGTCGCAGTCTCTCCCGGTTCTCCCACGTCAAGTTGCGTTTCTGTTAGTTTAGGCAAAGGTTGCTCTTCCTTCACCATTTCTTCTCTCGCCACTTGCTTGGCTCGTTGTGATCGATGAATGACCCACAACGTTAAAGGTAAGCTGAAATTTATAAGTAATACACATATTTTTATTAGTGTATTATTAAATACACTAATTTATTAGTTATTAATTAAATAACATTAATAATATTATAATTTCTATTTACTTTTAGTACTATTACTTTATGTCGGTAAAAGAAAATACTTCGTGTTCGAGGGGAAATAGAGGTGGTGGAAGATCAAAAGATGTAATTTGGTCCCATTTTATTATCATAGAGAAAGATAGTAGTGCTGAAAATGACGGTAAACAAGGCAAAGTGGAAGTTAAAGCAAAATGTCGACTATGTAAAAAAGAAGTCAGTGCCAAGGTAATTCGAATGAAAAACCATCTTCAAAAGTGTGATAAGCTCAAATCTACACTTCAAAAAAACAAGTCACATGAAAATGAAAATAGTGAAAATGTCTCGCCATCGTCATCGTCAAAGAGAAAAAGAAGTCGAAGTCCATTATTTGAACAACATCCTGATAATGATAATATGGCTGTTGATGACGATGTTGATATTGATGATGATACAGATACTGCTAGTGTTGCCAGCACCTCGACTTCGACCGGCACATCATTTACACATTATGATTCAAAGGTAAAAAAACAGCAACAAAAAATTGATTCAATTGTTATAAAAACCACTAAATCAGAAAAAGAGAAGCTGGATTTAGCAATTGCAAAATTTTTTTATTCATGCAACATACCATTTAATGTTGCAAATAGGCCATATTTTAAAACAATGGTATCAAATCTTCGACCTGGATACAGCCCACCAGATAGGAAGCGATTGGCAGGTGAACCGCTCAATAAAACTTATGAAGAAAGCCAAAATGAAATGAAAAATTATTTAAATGGCAAAACTTTAACACTTATGCAGGATGGTTGGTCCAATATTCACAACAATCCTGTGGTAGCAAATTGCGTTAGTGATGGTGAAAAATCATTTTTTATAAATAGTGTCGAAACCACCACTTCGCATAAGGGTGCAAGTTACTGTTTGAAATTAGCAAATGAATGTATAGAATATTGTGAGAAAAATTTTGTTGGTTGTAAAATCTTGTCCTTTGTTAGTGATAACGAATTTAAAATGAAAAAAATGAGAAGGGATCTACAAGTTCAAATTAATCAAAATACACCAGAAAATAAAACATTCATTTCCTATGGATGTGCAGCTCATTACCTCAACCTCTTGGGAACAGATATTTCTTCACTCAAAAATGTATCTGCAATTTTATCACAAATTGTGGAATTAACAAAATATTTCAGAAACCATCATGTTCCCAAGGGTTATTTGAATTCTTTTGAAGGAGCTTTAGAACCTCAACTTCCTGGTGATACCCGGTGGAATAGCCAATTGAAATGTGTCGAAGTTTTTTTAAAAAACAGGTCGTTTTATTGCGAAATTTGTACTGAGCATTCTTCTGAAATTGAAAACAAAATAATAAGAATAGCTTCTAATGTTGGCCTTTTTTCTGAGGCTAAAAATTTGCATAAGCAACTTTTGCATATTGGAGTTGCGTTAGATAAATTACAATCAGATAGTGCCAATATTGCTGACGCTACTCATGAGTTTATATTATTAAAAGAGTGTGAAGATTTAGCTATTTACATTGTAAAAATAGAGAAACGATTTTCTGATTGTATATCAAATTATCATAAACTTGCATATTTGCTTAGCTCTAAATATAGAGGAGAAAAACTTAATGGAAATGAAAAAGAAGAACTAAGACAGTTCGTGATTCAAGAAATTAATGAGGATTTTGTTCCATTTATTCTAAAGTGGGAATTAGAGCTGGAACCGTTTCCAAAATCAATGTTTTCAAAATCAATTACAGCTAGCCTAACACCAATTCAGTGGTGGCAATCTTTAAAAAAGCAAAGCTTTTATAACAATGAAAATAGAGATATCCTCGATCAATTTTTTGAATTTGCTGAACATCTTGCACGGTGTGTTGCTTCTTCAGCATCCATAGAAAGGACCTTTTCTAACTTTAGTTTAATACAATCCAAAGTTAGAAATAGGTTAGGAATGGAAACAGTTTCAAAATTAGTTTCGGTTTACAAAATTTTAAACGTCGGACAAAGTCAAAACGTTAATCAAAATCAACAATTGATTCATGAATCTGAACTGAATCATGATTGAAGATTTCTAAATTCTAAGTTACTTAAGTAATAAGTACCTAACAATTTATTAATTATAATTTCTTAACCTTTTTTTTATATTTTTTTCTGTTTTTATGTTTTATGTATAAACTTAAAGTTTAAGTTTTAAGTTAAAATGTTTCTTAATTTTAGTTATAGATTTTGTGAAAATGTTATGTATAAATGTATTTCTTGTGATTTTTATTACTTTGTTAGTTAGTTACAAAGCTAAGTACGAAACAAAGCTTTGAAGACTGAAAAATTAGTTCAAAAAGAAAAAACTATATTTTCTTATATATTTGTTATTTTTTTTTATATTTTATTTCACAGTTTATTTGGTTCATTTTCGTTCCTTAAAAGTGTAATGTTCCTATTTTTCATTTTTGTAATAAAAAGTTTATCTATAATGGCAGTTTTATTTTAAAATTACATAATTTAAAAAAAATAATAATTTTAAACACTGAGTGGAAAAAACCGTTTTTTTTTTATTTTGACCGGGCCGAAAAAAACCGCAAAAAACCGCCCGGTTTTTTCCAGTGTGGTTTTGACCAGCCAACCCTGGTTCCAATGTAGGTAAATCATCCCCACAAGTACTCCAATGTACTCTTAGACAGTCGTTTGATTTCTTCTGGGTCGAATAAGTCTACAAATGAATACCCCTGTGCGTCCACATCTTCGCCTTCTAATCTACGAAGAATAATATTTCCTGCTGCTTTTCTTTCCATACTTCCCATCATATTCCTTTGAGTTGCTTTGACTTCTTCGCTGGTGTACAGTCCCCCCGCCCTTAGATTTGTTATGGGTGTAAAATTCAACTCTCCTCCTGGTCCTGCTTTGAGTTCAACTGGCGTATTGCTCTTGACAGGGTGTGGTACCAAACCCACCCATTCATCTCCGACCCAATACATGTTAGGTATGAGGGCATTGCATTCTTCTTGTACTGCATGCTTCTGCAATACTCTAGTTACTGGTGACATGAAGTATGAACTGTTTCCCACCATAACCGGCAGTTCTTGGTAACATTTGTCTGTTGTTCGTATCTGAACCACTCTCGGTACGCATTTGAGTATGTATAATACTTCTTCAGCAATCTTCCCCACATATCCCAAATCTGTTTTGATTAAGGTGCTCACGGCATCTGGCGCAAATCGTGCCATCACTAATCTGTTCTTGAGAGTCTCTCGCTCTAACAAACACATTCGTCGAACCGTGTGTGCTTGTATTGATTCTATCATTCGTTTAGTTGCTTGTTCCACATACAGAAATTTACTATTTACGTACACCATAAGGTCGATGTCATCTACCTGTAGTTGGTTAGGTTTCCAGGCTCCAATGGTGTTGGAGTCTTCCACTAACAAATTTGGATGTTCGGTCGTCCAAAATTTTGACCCGCACAAGCTTAATCCTTCCATTAAAGTTAACGCGAACACCTTGAACGCTTGTTCAATCACAAGGTACTGTTTTTTCGTTTGGCGTTCCGTCACTAATTTTCCCGTCCCGTCAAACAACACAGAAAATCTTTCGCAATCTTGCCTCCGCACCGTGTCCCAGGTTGTTTCGCCCACATTGACGTCCATGCAATAACTGTCCGTAAATTTGCACACTAGCCCCCTAAATATTCTGCCCTTGCAATTCAGACGTCATTTGTTTCTTCTCGTGCTATGTGGACATTTTGTCGATCTTCATTGTCATCCTCATGTTCTAAATAAGGTTTCATTCTGTCCACGTGAACCAACTGTTCTCTCTTCCCATATATCTCTTTTACTCTATAATTTACTTCTCCTTGTATTCCAATCACTCTATATGGCCCTGACCAAGTAGGAATAAATTTTCTGGGTATTCGACTTTTTCCAATTGGCGGTGTGTGGATGTAAACCTTGGCACCTACCAAATATTTTTGAGTTCTTGCATTCTTGTATTTGTTGTATCGCTGCCTTTGCTTTTCTGCACACTCTTCTAGGTTTTCTCGCACAACTGCTAAAGCTTGGTGCACCCGTACCGCTAACTCGCTGGCGTAATTATCTACTAAATCGTACTTGTATATAGGTGGTTCTCACATTACCTGACATGGTAATTCCATGTCTCTCCCATGCAACAGAAAATACGGCGTTTCTTTTGTTGAACCATGAATACTAGATCGGTGTGCCATGGCCACAAAACAGAGCATTTCGTCCCAGCTACCAGGCTCTTTCTGAACAAAATGCCTCAATCGACTTTCAAAGTACCATGCATTCGTTCTATCATACCGTTGCATTGAGGGCGATACGCCGTCGTTTGAATCTGCTCAATTTCCAAGAGCTTACATACATCTTTAAACACTCCTGACAAAAACTGCGTCCCTCTGTCTGTTAACAACGCTTTTGGCGTTCCATGCCTAGTGATTACATTAGTAACAAACGCTTTTGCTACCGTTCTTGCTTGGATATCTGGAATCGGTATCAATTCTACATACCTTGATAGTTAGTCCATGAATGTAAGTATGTACTTATTCCCACTTGCTGTTTGGTTTAATGGACCCACAATGTGCATTGAGCATCGTTCAAAAATTGCTTCAGGTACTTTTAATTTCTGCAGCTCTGCCTTTAATAACCTTGACCGCTTAAAAATGTTGCATTCGTGACATTTCTGAACATATTTCTTAATGTCTGCTCGCATGCCTTGCCAGTAAAATTCTTGCGCAATTCGATCATGTGTTTGCTGCTCACCCCCGTGAGTTGCCCATGGAGATCTGTGATATAGTTCTAATATCCTATTCTTCATACTACTTGGCGCTACTATCTTGTCTCTTCTATCCATTAAGCCCCTAGTTTTCATAAGCATTCCTTCCTTGGTTATATAGAATCCCGTTTCATCCGTTGCTTTTCTAACAATATCTTTTAGCTCCTGATCTTGTTGTTGCTCTCTGATGATATGTACTCTATCCCAACGCGTGCCACATAAAGGTTCCACCTCTTCTACCGCGTTGATAACAACTTCGGGTCTTATTCTTGACAACACGTCTGCGTTTGTATTTAATCTGCCCGCCCGATGTTCAATATCAAACGAATATTCCAACAGTGCCATTGCCCAACGCGCAAGTCACAAGTACAAGTACAGTTCAACAAGTACTTTAACGGTGCATGATCCGTGATCAGCGTAAAGTGTGCTCCAACTAAATAACATCGATATTGCTTGATGGCCCATACCACTGCCAAGCACTCTTTCTCTATTGTGCTGTAGTTTCGTTCCGCGTCGTTTAAACTACGACTCACAAATCCAACTGGATGTTCAAAATTTTCATATTTTTGGCACAATATGCCACTGAGAGCTACATCTGACGCATCTGTTACTAAGATAAACTGTTTACTAAAATCTGGATACTTCAAAACCGGTGACGATATTAGAGCAGATTTTAATCGTTCAAACGCTTCTTGTTGTTTAACCTCCCAAACAAAAGGAAAATTTTTCTTGGTTAGTAAGGTCAATGGTTTGGCAAGTTCAGCAAATTTAGGCACAAATTTTCTGTAAAACCCACACAATCCAAGAAAGGCTCTTATTTCTTTAACGGTCTTTAATTGTGGATAATACCTTACAATATCTGTTTTCCCCGGCTCCACTCTACACCCTTCTGACGTAATAATATGGCCCAAATATTTTGCCTCCTTTTGCAGGAAATTGTACTTGGTGGGCTTAAGTTTTAATCGATTTGCTCGTAATCTGTCAAATACTTCTCGCACTAATCTTAAATGGGTCTGAACATTTCCTGGACTATACACAATTATGTCATCCAAGTAGACAAGACACGAAATGCCGTTCAAGCCTCCTAACACAACGTACATGAATCTTTGCCATGTAGCTGGCGAATTCTTAAGCCCCATAGGCATTCGATTGAACTCAAAGTGACCATCTGGAGTGCTGAACGCTGTCTTTTCCTTATCTTTTTCTTCCAGTTCTACCTGGTAGTACCCACTGGCCAAATCTAATGTAGTAAATAACGCACACCCTGTGAGTTTATCAAAAGTTTCCTGCAAGTTAGGTGACGGAACGTAATCTGTTTTGGTTATGGCATTTAACCCTCTATAATCGATGCAAACTCGTAATTGTGGCTCTTCGCCAGGATGTTGTTTCTTGTTCACTAGCACCACCGGCGCGCTCCACGGTAAACTGCTCGGTTCAATAATACCTTGGTCCAACATATCATCTATCTCTTGTTGCAAAGCCGCTTTATGATGATGCGGAACTCTATATGGCCTTTTGGCAATCGGCATCACCTCTTCGGTGATTATACGATGCTTAACTTTCTGTGTTGCTGTTAATATTTCGTCTGACGTCTTAAATATGTCGCCGTACTCATTTAACAACTGTTCCACCTGTTTTCTGTCATCTTGAAATAAATGATTTAAATCAAATTGCGATGATATCCCTTGATACGATTCCTGATTTTTGCAACATTTTACTACTTGCTCATTTCTTCCCCTAGACACCCTACTTCTTTCTATTTCCTCTGTTTCTAGAATGTCGCATTCTACCACGCGCCCTATGATTTCTCTCTCTGAAATCTTAACCTCTTGGCTCTCTACATTTATTAATCTTACGGGAAATATTTTCCCTGCCGAACAAACTGTTCTTGCTACTAAAACTCCTCTTACTCCCCCTCGTACTGATTCAACTATAAATTCCGAAGAAGGTGCACTCTTCTTGGTCCATCCAGTGCAGATAACTTCACTCCTTGGTGGAATAGTAATTTCTTGTAGCAAATGAACTGCAAGGTAGCTAGTCTTTTGTTCATTCACATCTTGATTCTGAAGATAGCTAGTCTTCGAATCAACTACATCTGCACTTGAATATTCAGAATTTATTATTTCTAACGCTGGTTCTTCATTTATCTCTTCATCGTCTTTTCGCACCGCCCGGCGTGCTGCTCTATCCTCTGTATTATCTTCTTCTCTCAAATGATCTCTTACTTCCTCACATCTTTGTAATTGTATTTCTTCGTCTTCCGCGACTCGCTCTATATCTACATCACTCTGCTCTAACTGCATCACCTCACCTACTTTCTCCTCTGGAAATAAACTCAACCCAATTCCTCTAATGACGCAAGCCTTTTGACTCCATAACACATCCACCTCGAATTTTTGCAAAAAATCTAAGCCTACCAACATATCGGCGCTCATTGAAATATTTTCTACTACTACAAAATCGTGACATATCATTATGTTGGCATCTAATTCTATGCCAACCTTAGTTTTCCCTAATACCGCTATATTGTTGCCCTGAATGTCTACTAATTCTGGCAAATCGTCCTGAGCGTATGACCCCTTCTTTTGACACCCCCTAATTAAAGATACTGCCGCTCCCGAATCTATAAATATTTTTCTAACTGCACCCAAAGCATTTAAATGTAACATATTAAATTTACTCTTATCATTACAAAACTAACTATCTTATTTTCTTCTACTATTCTATGTATACTCGGAACGACAGCTACTTCTGTTACTACTAACGGCGCCAGTTTCTCGCGGTCGCAGTTTGGGGTTCCCGTGCAACCGCCTGCTCGTTTAAAGGCATGGTACAATTTCTAGCAAAATGCCCCGATGTTCCACATCTGAAACAACGGCTTTCCGCTGAAGAGCGTTGTATGAACGGTGCAGGTTCATTGCTTCTGTTTGCTGGCGAACGACAATCCCGTGCAAAATGTCCAGCCTTTCCACATCTGTAACATTCATTGCTATTTCGGAGTTGTTCCTGTTGTGGGTTTCTTCTTCGGCAATCTCTTGCCATATGTCCTGTTCCATTACACTGGAAACAGCGTGGCGCCCGGCCTTCCCTTCTCCTCTCGTATGAATTGCCGGGTGTTACTTGTTCTGTCATTTGCACTCTGTGATAACTTTCATTCCCTCTATTTATGTTCTCCGCAACATTTCGAATGCTTTGCTGGCGCTTAGTCATACCGTCTACCGTTTCTTCTAATTGCGCTTTGTCCCTTGCTTCCCAAAACGTCTTTGGTTGGGCCGACAACACCCTTTGTTGTAACGGCATTCTTAATCCGGCTGTAAATTGCCTCAGTACCTCCCGGTCTCTTTGCGTGGCTGAGATTGTCCCTTGCCCCGCTGATAACTCCGCTTGTTGCAGTTTATTGGCCGCAACTTTTACTCTCGTAGCAAACTCAATAACTCGCTCATCCATTCGCTGCCTACAGTTTACCAATTCGAACGCTGCCTGGTCTGGCGTGACGATAACGTCAAATCGTGACCTCAGTGCTTGCTCAAATTCTTGCCACGTTGATTTTATGAATCTATCGGAATCCACCCTTAAAAATTCCCTGGCTTCGCCCGTTAACCTCATTTTAGCCACCATCAGTTTCTCCCTGTCAGACCATTCTCCAACAGCCCCAACTTCCTCAACTGTATCCAAAAAATTAAGTACACTTGACTTTCTATCGTAGTCTGGTATATTCAAGGGAATATGCAGCCGTTTTGCTCGTGCACCCGGATTTGCTTGGTTTGTCATCGCCTCTTCTCTTGCCTCGAGATCTAACTCTATTTGGCGCAATCGTGCTGCCAATTCCTGGGCTTGTAACTGCCCTCGCGCTGCTTGAGCTTGGGCTTCGCTCAGCGTAGGTGATGGTAGCGGTGATCCAACTGTCGAACGATGTATCGGCATACTCTAAGTGTTACTCACGATTGCTACGCCGAATAAAAGAGAAATTTTAACCTAATAATGCTACAAAACTAACGCAATTCGACTAATTCAATGCTTGAACCGCAATTCTGTTCTGATATCTCCCCTATATTAGCTAGCAATTAATATTATACCACAAAAACAATTTTTATAAATATGCAATAATAAAACAAAACTAAATTGTGTGCACCCGCTTAAATTTATTCAGTCCGTAAATGTTTAACAAAGCACTTTTTCAACAATATTATAAGCCATAATGAGAAACGCGTTCTTCCAATTTGTTCATCTGTCACTGTTTGCTCCCGATTTTAACTACAACTCATAAACACTATAGATAATTTATGTTCGTAAAAGTACCCAAAATTTACCACCCCGTTTTCACTACAAAAGGATTGGGCACAACCCGATTTCAATAATTTTAATCGGCCTAAGGAAAAATGATGTCCATTAGACTTATCAGAAAACCGAGAACCGCATAGCATGCAATCGCGAACCCCAGAAAACGCCCAATAAACATACAGCCAGAAAAATATAGACCCAAACAACCCAAAGTAACGTTGCTAGCGGTCTCAGCTATAGTAACGCCCCAGCCTATAACGCGAGCACAAAACGAAATTAACCCCATTCTAAAAAAAAAAGGAAACAAAAATGCTAACTCACTTTTTTTTTTTTTTTAATTACTCAAGTACACTAATTAGAATTTTTTAAACCCCACACCTGACACCATTTGTCACAACCCCGCTTATGGGTGTGATTTGCGGGGAAGTCGAAAGGGAGACTTGAATGTCGGTGTCGACGGGTTGTGAGGGGTGGATTTAAAAATAAACGGGGTACTGTGAAAAAACAACTTGAAATAAACTTAGCAATCTTATCTTTATTAAAAAAAACTACAATTAAATTATCATACTCTACTTTTAATAAACAAAAGCTAACCTAACTAGGGTAAGGAAGCCAGGTGCTACCTCCTTCAAATCTTCAAATAAAATAATAAACGACACAAATGAACGATACTACAGTAACACAGACGACAAATTGGCGACGCTAAACTCCTCGGAAACAAATTACCCCCGTAAGGGAACTCACCCTTAAATTTGGCCAAATTGGAGATTGCGCTGGGCTTGGCGATAAACTTCACTGTTTGTTTTAGATTTCGCACTCTCAATTGCGCCCGATACTTTTTAACACCTCACAAAAAAACGATTAATGCTGATGGTGAAGACGATTGTTGGGCTGACCCATGGATTTGGCTGCCTTTCCCCTTGGCTCTTGGTGATCGCTCCCTTTTTGGCACTTTAACTAACACGCTCTGCCGATACTCTCGAAGTACCACGCCGTTTTTTAGAAACCGAAACCCACGACTTTTTCTGTCCCAACTTGAACCCTGCTGCTCGCTGACTGACTCCAAAAAAATCTACTTTTTTGATCCCCAAGTCCATTTTCCTGATTTGTCATTTATTCGTTTCCCACGATTTTATTGCAGGGCGTACTGCCTGGAGTTCCCACTGCATCAGCGAAAGTATTATATAAATACTAGCGCACTTATCATCTGAGAAATTCGTTTGCAGCCGCCGCTCTTTGCTATCATTACTTTTCTCGATTTCCTGTTTATAATTCTTTGTCGTCTGGTACCGGTCCATATTCCGCATTTTAATATACCGGGTGGTTTACCACATGCCTTCCTTACCCGCCGAAAAAGTTTAAGGTTCTGACACCTTAAATCTTTTTCCCACCTAACTGCAAAACCTATCAAAATAAAACACACACAAAAAAAAGGAAAATTCTTGCTATTATAGCCTAGCCTAAAATTCCCCTCGGAACTACACCTACCTACTAAAATATTTCTGAATATAGCTATCTTTTAACGTTATATCTAACTTAAAAACTAATACACATACAAAAGCCACTCAGATCATACTGAGTATATCATACTGAGTATGCTGGTGTGATTGCATTATAGGGGATGGTGTCAAACACTTTTGAAACATCCAGCAGCGTGCAAACTTCCCTCCTTCCATTCTTCATACTCCTGATGGCTTCTTGAAGTATTGCCATGTTGTTGACAGTTTCGCTTTCACTAGTAAAACTGTTTTGTCGGTGGCTGAAAGTTGTATTTTGCCTAATGTTTTGGTCGATTATGCCCGAGAAGATTCTACTAGTGACTGAGCTGAGCTGATGGTTAGGGGTCTTCAGTTTTCCACCTTGTTGGTGTCTTTGCCTTCTTTTGGTATGAGTGTTGTGCGATTTGACTTCCATGCTTTGGGGTAGTAATTGATTGAATCCCCGGAACCGTTACACAGACCTGTCTTAAGATTCCTTGGCGAGGTCCATTGGCCGGCGGTTAAGCCGACGCGGACCCTTCCCAAGCTGGGAGGACTAGCACACTTCGCTCAGGGAACGGCAGCTAACCGTCAAAGCATTTTCCCATTTCAGAGTTAAATCCCTATCTTGCTAATCGCGCAATGACCACCCAACCTTAAAAGGGAGCCAAGTACTCCTTAAGAGAGTCATAGTTACTCCCGCCGTTTACCCGCGCTAGCTTGAATGTCTTCACGTTGACATTCAGAGCACTGGGCAGAAATCACATTGCGTCAACACCTGCTAAGGCCATCGCAATGCTTTGTTTTAATTAGACAGTCGGATTCCCCGGTCCGTGCCAGTTCTGAGTTGACCGTTAAATGGTGGCCGAGGGAAACACCAGGACACCCTTGCGAGTGTATGTATCCCGGGTTTCGCAGCAAGACGGTTCCGTAGGAGGTCAAGGCTTGGGACCGAGATCGGAGTCACGTATCTGAAGACACTCTAACCTCGCCCAGGCCCGGCACGTTAACTGTAACCCACTTCCTCGACAAGCCCGACACACCCCGATCCTCAGAGCCAATTCTTATCCCGAAGTTACGGGACTTCCCAACTTCCCGAAGTTGCCGACTTCCCTTACCTACATTATTCTATCGACTAGAAACTCTTTACCTTGGAGACCTGCTGCGGATATGGGTACGAACCGGCGCGACGTCTTCACGTGGCCCTCTCCCGGATTTTTAAGGTCCAAGGGGAAAATCCGGACACCGCTGCAACTGCGTTGCTCTTCACGTTCCAAACCATATCTCCCTGCTAAAGGATTCCATGGAACTCGAACGCTCATACAGAAATGAAAACTCCTTCCGGATCTCCCGACGGCGTCTCCGGGTCCTTTTGGGTTACCCCGACGAACTCTCGTATGAGGGCCGGCTTTTTGACGGTTCCGCTGCCGGGTTCCGGAATAGAAATATATTTAAATATTTAGCAAAGCTTATGCAACACTACATCAACATCGGCTTTCGCTTAGGTCTTAGGATCGACTGACTCGTGTGCAACAGCAGTTCACACGAAACCCTTCTTCACATCTCCACGCTTCAGCGCCATCCATTTTCAAGGCTAGAAACTTCGGCAGGTGAGTTGTTACACACTCCTTGGCGGATTACCAACGCCTTTCATGGTATCCCATAAGCGTCGATTTAGGCGCTTTAACTCGGCGTTTGGTTCATCCCACAGCGCCAGTTCTGTTTACTAAAAATGGCCCACTAGGCACTCTGATCCGTGTCTTGCGGCCTCAAAAAAAATTATTTAAGCAAGCCGAAGATCTCACCTATTTAAAGTTTGAGAATAGGTTGAGGTCGTTTCGACCCCAATGCCTCTAATCATTCGCTTTACCAGATGAGACTCGTATCAATGAGCGCCAGCTATCCTGAGGGAAACTTCGGAGGAAACCAGCTACTAGATGGTTCGATTAGTCTTTTGCCCCTATACCCAGTTCCGATGATCGACTTGCACTTCAGAATCGCTACGGACCTCCATCAGGATTCCCCTGACTTCGTCCTGACCAGGCATAGTTCACCATCTTTCGGGTCCCAGCGTATACGCTCTCGGTGAGCCTCTTCTTGTAATGAGAATGAGACGCCCCGGGAGTGCGGGGCGGCTACAGTACTTGTAAAACCACCCATCTTCCCTAGGTCTGGACAAGCCAAACCTTTACTTTCATTTCGCCTTTAGGTTTAGTTAAATCCCAATGACTTGCGCACATGCTAGACTCCTTGGTCCGTGTTTCAAAGCGGGTCCTGAAAATACCAAAAGCTATAGCGTTGCAGATTGGTGTTTAAACAGAGTCTGATTCGTGTTTAAACACCGCAGCTAAAACAGTCTCTCCAAATCGGAGACGGCACTAGGTCCGACTGCCAACACAGGAGAGGGCTTGCCTCGGGTCAGACGCATTAAGCGGCCCTGCACCATCTATATACCGTCGAGCAAGCAGACCGGGGCACCGTAAGTCCAAACGGAATGATAATAAAACCAACCAATTGGGCTCTATTACGAGCCTTAGATCTGCGCCCAACGGATTGCAACGTCCTACTAGGGGAAAAGTGCACGCATTCGAAACAATTTGAAAAAATGCAGGCGCTGGTACACAAACGAATTTGTCTCCTGTCGCACAGCAACATTTACATTAAATTGAGACACGATTGAATTTCCCCTTTCGAACTTTCGGGTTTCTCAGGTTTACCCCTGAACGGTTTCACGTACTATTGAACTCTCTCTTCAAAGTGCTTTTCAATTTTCCCTCACGGTACTTGTTCTCTATCGGTCTCGTGGTTATATTTAGCCTTGGATGGAGTTTACCACCCACTTAGGGCTGCACTCTCAAGCAACCCGACTCTGATGTGAGATCCTCCCAAAATCGGCAGCAGTCACTACGGGTCTGGCACCCTCTATGGGTTATGGCCCCGTTCAAGAAGGACTTGGACACGCCGCACAATCTCGGGATAAATGGATCCTCAGTGCTTGGCTTTTTCCTGTTTGCTCGCAGCTACTAAGGAAATCCTAGTTAGTTTCTTTTGTTTTAGCTGCGTGAAACTCGGACACGACAAACGTACACACATATTTTATAGTATCGTGCATAATGATCGTGCATAATAATCGAAGTTAATAACAAAATCGAGCAGTCGTTAAAATTGATACGACCTTCAGCCAGGAGTGGTCCTGGAACAGTATCCGAGGACCGCAATGTGCGAAACCCGTGTGTTTTTCTGTAACTCTAACAATGTTGCCAAGTTACTTTCACTGACTATCTTACTACTAACTTTTATCAACGCTTTTAACAAGTGCAACTTAGAGTGGGCTAGTGCATCGCACGGTAACTTCTGTATAAGTCAATCAACATTCAGATTTCTGAATAGGCATGACATTGAAGAACAATATTTACTACTTACTATCATCAATGTACAGATAATACAAACACACTATAAAGCTTCTAACTGATAAGTGTTTTTGTTTACATAAACATACTGAAGTAACAATCTTCAAAGTAAAGTTGCATTATGGTAAGTGCAAACTCGACCGGCAGGTATACTGAAACAATTTCTGTTTATATACTGATTTATGCTAAAATTTGTCTATCGTTGTCATAACAGTTAACTCGACACTTTTGCAAAGCATGTCTAATATTGTCGTACGCTAAAAAAAAAACATTTGTGCAGAACTCAACCAAAACAAAAAGAGATTGCTTACGGATAAAATCCTTGTACTCTCACACTAATGTTTTTGCATATTGTTCTTTTTGCACAGTTTTTAAAGCACACGATGCAATAAAACATTGTATTTCATCAACACCTTAACCTGACATACAAAGAGACTGAATGAGATAATTTATGTCGATTAAGTATATGTGATCTTTGGTTAATATGGCTGCAAATACGTTTTATTGCACATTTACAGTATCATTTGTAACTATAACGTTATGACTAAGAAAAAAAAAACAAAAATGTAATGTAAAACATGGCCTACTGCGACGCTACAAATTAAAGCAAATAAATTTCTTAATTTTTTTGTCGATCCGTCTAAAAATGCTTCGGTTAAACAACGATCATATTCGGTGATATCTTCGAGTAAATTTAGTCCAACACATGCATCTTGGAATGTATCACACACACGACCATCAATCATCGTTTTTAAATCATCAAATGAAGTTGCACCTTTTTTGTGCATTAAAAGCATACGTAAATAGAACCTTTCGAGATCGTGTGGTGATAATTCCGCAATACATCCAAATACCTTGCTCACATTGGACCGTTTGGTCCAGCGAGCATTTTTATTATCCCAAGTGTAATGTTCAGGAATTTGAACGTACGTATATTGCCGTGATGCTAGATTAAAGGAATTTATTGTAAACCAAGCCACACGTTTTGTTGGTTTATTAACAGCATCTAAAATTTCATCCTCGTTATCGTATTCATCAAAATAGACAATTTGATTTTCCGGCAGATGAACCGGTAAAACAACCACAGAGTGTTCTCGGCCCGCTAAAGGAAATTCAAAAAGTCGCCAAACAGCCTCCGTTGAACTAACCTAACGGCAATCTACGTAATTTTTAATTTCGTTCCAATCCAAAACGCTTTCGTCATTTTTCATCTGAACCGTAATCGAGTCATTTCCTTTATGTACATATTTGTGTAAATATTTGATTGATTTAATCGAACCGCATATTTCAAAGTTGATGTGACAATCATACTTTGCCGCAGCATACCTGTTGTTAGGTATGACGCGGCGATTGTCAATAACAACACCATTATACATAAAAGAACTACCGTCATTTGGCCGTTTATAGATTGGTTGCCCCAAGTGGGCATTCGAAAAAGTGGTATGACTAGCAAAACACTTGGGCTAATGTTTAGTACATTGTCCATCGTTCATGCATGGTGCATCTGGATTATCTGCCGCACCACACGGCCTATGAATGTAACAATTTTTGACAATTTCAAAAAGCTTTGGCTTCGCGACAGGATCAGGAAATTGCGCACAAACAACTTCATCATTGCTGGCCGCAGTTTCTAATTTATCCTCGGGTCTTAATGTTACTAATATATGGGCGTGTGTTAATCCACGCTTCTGAAATTCTGTGACATACATGTATGTCAGAATAACACCATATATTTGTTTATTGCGCAAATCGTCAATAAACTCAAGTAGTTTGGTTTGAAAAACAAATCTGGTTTGCCCAATTTAGAAATTATCGTCATTGCATCGAGATAGCGCCGTGTTATGTTTCGCGGCCCTCCAATAAAGTTGGAATGCAAAAAATACAAATTTCCAATTTTAATATTATTATTTTGACCACGAGCCGCCAACATTTGTTGCACGTGTTCGCGGCTCGCAACGCGCTTACTGAGTTTGTCCTGATTTTGTCGGTACCACCAAAGTTCATTGGCATCGATCGAAATCCGAAATCCAGCCGAACATCGACTACTACCTCAACACGCACACAACGCACGGAACTCCACTCTGTGCGCTTGGGTCGAGAACACCGTGACAGCCACCACCTCGTGAGCGAGTGGCGCACGCGTTCCGCCTAACCGATTAAGTATAAAAACAATGAAAGTAGTGGAGTAGTAAGGCTATAGGGAGGTCACTCATGCTTTCTCTTTCTAATACATGTCGATTTAGGTATGAAAATGTAAACATCCGGTCTTTATAAATGTCTTGTGTTCTCTTTCTAATTTTTTATCAAAACCACAAAACCGCAACATCCGGTGTTTAAGAGATAGCGCGTATGCATAAATATAGTGTGGTGTCTTATAAATAAAAGTGATCGCATCCGCTTTTGCGCATGCGCTTCCTTCTGCAGGCGTCGAGGTCAGCGCCTTGACGTCACGTCACCTTATCCGTATGTGGGATCGGATGATGGGAATGAAGAAAAGTCATGTTTATATTTTAGAATAAACTTTTTTATTAGATAATGTTTAAATATAAATATGGTACATAAGGTTAAGGTTACAAAATAAAAATTACATTTTAAAATCACGAAAAAGTTTAATTATATTACATTTATTTATAATATAACATTACTTTTTCATACATATTTTCTTATTTATTAATATTAGAAATACTGTTTGAATAGAAATTATTATACATAGTAATACAAATAGAATTACAATATCAAATTTTGTGGAATTATTGGTTTCTGGAACATTTGAATACATTGTATTATTTAATTTAATACTATGTTTACACAAAAATTGGTTATTTTCATATTTTTCAATCTGTGGATTATTAATCTTTATCCAGTCAGGAACGTCCCCCCAACTTCGATCTTGAAATACAAAACGTATTTTGTAATGTATAAATGAGTCATTTACAAAGTTTGTTGGAATTGGCGATAAAAGCACATTTAAATTATAATCCATTATTGGTTTATCATGTAATTTATGCCATGCGCTAGGCCAACTATCATTTTTATTTATTGTATCATTTGAGAAACACACATATGATTCAATAACATTTTTTGGAGAATTAATGTAGAAAATATTTTGGTTGATTGTAACAAAAATTATGAAACTTGATTGTAGGAACACCATTTTCACACTATTTTTTCATTTACACATTCAAGACAGTTAAGTTTTGATGTAGGTGGACCATCAATGTGAGTTATATCTTCGGGTCTATTATAATGTAACAAACATGGAAGTTGTTTTCTCAATTTATCACAGCACTGATATTCTAATGGTAAATTTTCCCAAACTTCTTGTAGTTCCATAGGCGATGCACAACGAATTAAATATTTTAAAAGAAATGTTTTCAACTCAACTGTTGTATATTCACTAAGTCTTTTAACATGACTAATGTGATTTAATAAAATGTCATCATTTATATTGATAAATTTTTTGAATCTATTTGGATCAGTAAACACTTTTTCCCATTGATTCTGTTACTCTAGCGTTAATGACATACTGATTGGTTCTGCATAAAATATATGCATTTTAAACTTTATTTTACTTTTTACGAATTTATACATTGTCATCATAATCATCATAGTTATTCGGATTTAATTGTATATTATTGTTCAACAACTTTGATAGCAGCGTTTTCAATTGTTTCATTATTCCAATGTTGGGACACTGAATGCCAGTTAATATTGAAAATAATTCAGATGTTTTTTTGCTTTTTTGTAAAACATTGGTAAATTCATTATACTCGTAGAATGTATTTTTTGAATAAAATAAGTCAAACCATTAATGTACCGGAAAACTATCAATTTGGTTTGGTATTCCACTAAATTCATTCGAAATTGTACCGTATTTTTTTACTTTAAAATTACACTCGTTAACATTAACAAATAAATTATCATCATAAAATATGAATGTGTTACCTCTATAATTATTGTACACACCCTGAATTTGAGTGTTCACATTTAAACCAATTTCTCTTATTAATTTTCTTTCTTTCACAATAAAAGTTGGAAACTCAACAATATAATAGATATGTTGAAGAAAAAATACTATGTCACCATTGGGTCTTTGATATATTGCAGTGAAATTATGAAAATGTTCAGGTAAATCACGCATATAGTCCTTAATTAATTTTGGATGTTTGTTTACTAAACGCATATTTTCGAAATTTATTATCCACTCCCACTGATTGTGAAAAACATATAAATGCTTATTCAAAATAAGAAAACTATTTTGTTTATGTTGTACATTACAAAGATCATTTGGTGATAGATCATTTAATTTATTTATTAATTTTTTCATGGTAGGTTGAGGAATGCGTGGAGTTATTGTGGAGATTGTTGATGATGAAGTCATTTGATTTTTATTAACGTTTACCAATTTTTTTTTAACACCATATTGCTTTTGTATTGCATTAATATCATCTTGATCTAATTTTTGGAAAATATTTATGTAATTGTATGCAAACATTATAGCATTCGGGTTAGATGAATGTTGTATACCCAAAGTATGTCCAATTTCATGTATTAGTACAGTGAATAAACTTATTTTATCAATTGGTGGATTATCCAATCCAAAGTACCAATTCTCTTCTTTATCAAAGTGTATTTCTACACATTTATCATTGTCTGGAAAATATGCATGTGCTAACACATTTCTTCTCCCATCAAAATCTGGATAACAAAATTCTCGTCCATCACATGCAATTTTTTTGTGATTTCCAGCAGCAAATGATATTACTATATCAGCATTAAATCTTACTTGTTTGAATTTTAAATTGGTAACGTTTTCCCATGTTTGAAATGCTTTATGGCCAATTTCTAACACTTCCTTATTTCCAACAAATACATGCCATGTTAAATTTGTTTTATACCATTTCTTGGGTGCAATTGAAAATGCCATCGGGTTATCAGCTACACCACATCGTGGTTTATTCAACAAACTTAATGTTTCTTGATTAAGTGTTCCATCAACTGGTAGATCATAATACTCTTGGAAACGAGTTAACGCTTCAATGTATTTATCTTCACTATCAGTTAAAAACGTAGAATTCAAATTATTTTCTATATATCCAAATTTTTCAAAATAATCCATAACATTTATGTTGTTTGTAAAATCAATTTCGGTAGATTCAATTTTTATTGCTAACCACAAGACACTTAATGTTAACCGCAACATGATACACTTATCCCAAATCTGATAAGAATAGCGAAATAAAACAAATCAACGTAGTATTTATACATTTATTATTGTGATGGTAAATTCCTTACAACATAATTATATATTTGTTCACAATTTGATAACGCACAAATACATTTTTTATTAAAACTATGATTCATACATTTTGGTTTACATTTTACAAGTTTAGAAAACTCCAAATTAATAATATGAGGTTGAATTTTTTCAGTTTTATCAGTTATTTGATTTAATTTTCTTAATAGAAAATCTTTTTTAAGGACACCTTTCACATAAACGACATCTACATTTTGATCAATTATACTAAAATACAAAATATTATTCAGTTCAGAAAGATGAGTGTTCCCAGCGCTATATTTGATACAGTGATGGTTAAATTCCAAAAATTTTACTTGATTTTTTTCCTCTTCACTTAATGTGTGAAATGGTTTCACAGATTTGAAAACATGATGTACAACTTGTTTTCCATCACTTATTGCCAATTCTTTAGGCATAAAATATTCATTTGAAAAAAAACCTTGAACGTCTAATATAATGAACTTCATGAAAAACTTGATTGACACTGCAACTTTTAGGATTTTATTTTAAATATATTACAATATATTTCTTATGATTCCACTTAATGGTTTATATTCTACAACACTATCATGAATAATGCGACAAAATACACGAGTTTTATCTGAAAAAACTTCACTGCTTTCAAATTCAATTTTTAAATCAACAGTTGTTTGTTTTGTAGCTTCATTTTGCTTTGAACAGTCAATTACAAATAGAGCACGATTTTTGAATTGAGAATATTCTAATAGCGGTTGCTGTTGTTTTCGATCTCCATAAAAAGCTCCTTGAAAATCTACATATGATTTATACAATTCAACAAAATTATTTTTATCAAATTCACTTTTTACACTTTCATATTGATAGCTTTTTGAATTGAGAAAAATTTTGAAACGAATAATACTAACATTATCAAAATATGTTGGATCTTCTTTAAAATTATCTTTACGATCGGTTTGAAATGCTACTATAATGTATCGTGGTCTCTCTAAATTTGTTGATGTTTTCACCGCCCACACTTGTTTTGTTGTGCTAAGAAGAGCTGGTAATTCATGAAGTTCCCATTGTCGATATGGAATGTACAAAGGTTTATCAGATTTTATTTTGTCAAGAATACGTAATTTTTCAGCATCATTCGGATAAATGTGTTTTACTTTCAATTCAATTATATTTATTATAATTTTTCCTTTTCTAGTACCAGTACTTTTATAACAATTATCATCCGACCGATAACGCACTAATTTTATCGTAAGTTTACCGCCAATAACTTTTTTATAATCTTCAAATATTCCCAGAAAATAATGTAGACTAATTAATAACACAAATTTTTTTAGACTTTTGGCTTGACGTATTCCAAGTGGCCAATTCCAACCAACAATTTGTAAGGCTTTGCTTTCGCTCGGATTCAAACATAAAAACGATTTTATTGTACTAACTATTCCAGGATTTCGAATTTTATCCTCTTCTTTTCCATTTAATTCATAACTTATTGATTCAAAAATAAATGCACCAAAATTATTTACAAGTTCACATGAACTAACATCATTTGGTAAAGTAGGTGCATCGACTTGTCCTTCAATATATAAATTAGCATTATGCATTTCCATTAACACATCTTGTTGATTGATGTTTATTTCAATTTCATCATTGTTATCAAACGATTTAGTATCTGGATGATATGTATGTATTTCTTCTTTAATGATGGACTCATCGAATATTGGTTGGTTGAATATTTGCAATTTTTCTGACATGATAACCCAACGATTGTAGAAACAATATATTTTCAGACGATAACTTGTTGGTGGTTAAACGGCTCTTCACCAAACTAGAATTGTTGAATGAATATGGAGATGGTGTTGCAAGCTTTAAGTAGTTGTTGAAACTTAAAGGCATTTTAAATTTTTTTTTAATTCTAATCGCACAATAATTTCTTCACCTCGAAAATTAACTTCATCAGAATTTTGATCTAATATATCAATTGATATATTATCAATCTTTTTTCGATTTACAGGTAGATATACAAAATTACGTGGTTCTATGTTTATATTATAGCCGGAGTCTACACTTGGGGTAAATTCGTATAACGTATGTGATGATTTATTATTGTAGAATGAACCATTAATAATATTACACTCTATTCTTATAGTTCCAACTTTAATTATATTTACTGGTAAATCAGACTCATGCACTTGGTTTTCGATCAGTTTCTCTCTTGAAAATCCTAATATGTTGGCTATACTATCATTAGGGGTAAAATCAATGTCATATACACTCCGCAACTTACATTTGAGTGTGTTATTATTAGGCTTTAATGTTATCGCATTGTTTTCTTTGCCAAATTGTTTTTGTAAGTACAATTCAATGTCAGATAATTCGTAAGACCCCGTCGGAATTTTGATGAAAGTTAGTCTATTATCTCGATAGAAATATAATTTATTTGCATGTTCCTCAATATTGGGTATTGAATTGTAGGTAGTAAAACCGATCAAAGCTAGAGAATATTCACCGCTAATGTCCAATTCAATTGGTGGATAATAATATTGAGATATGTGACTGGTGCGACCTGTTAAGGTAAAAGTCGTAGACATAACTAAAAAACAAATTTAAAATGTATGGTTTTTATTCAAAAATTTTAAACATAAATGTCCACAATTATACCCATTATACTGTATCTGTTCTGTATTATAAGCTACATTTCAATCTTTAAAATAGTGCATCAGTTCTAAGAGTGGTTTTAAATTTCCATAACTATCAAAATACAATACATTTTTTCTTTGTTTTTTATAAGCAACCCAATGTGTACCACTACCACTATCATAATCTAAATTTACTATACCACATTCCATATAACGTGGAATGCTCGGTAATTTATTACGCATATAAACACCACAAAAGTTTGATATTTTCAGTGATTTAGAGCTCTTCGTGGTAGTGATTTCCAAACTAGTTTTTTTGTTTCTTGAGATATAACCCCATTCCAGAACGATATTTCTTCAAAAATAGTCCCGAGCCTTTCTTGCCAACAGCAATAGATTCCATTTTCTGATTGTGTCGTTCTTGTTCTTCAAACTCTTTTTTTTTGCAATCTTAGCATCAATTACTGTTTTAGCGACTCCACCAGCACCTCCTGCTAATGCTCCCAAAGCTGACAAACCAGCAAATAACGGTATTAGAGGTAAAAATCCTCCTGTTTTTGGAATAAGTATCAATCTAGGTAATCGAACTTTTTTTCGACCTCCAAAACTTTTAACAGCCACACGGTCAGCCTTCAAAGCTGTTTGACTTATACCTTTCAAGTTACCACCTACATCATTAATTCCATGTAATAAACTTTTCACATTGTCAACAACAGCTTTACGAAATGCAATTTTTTTCTTTTTGGGTTTTCTGTTTTTTGATTTTACACTTTCTTCACAACACCC
>CAUVYR010000277.1:0-13638 GCA_963556235.1 Cryptophagus acutangulus | reverse complement strand
GAAAGAGACGCGATAGTTTATCCTCTGCAAAGCATTGTTTTATACTCGGTTTTACAGTTGTAACTATAACGGCCAAAATAAACGCAACACTTAATATTTCCCAGTATAAAATACACATTGAATAGTGTCGGAATAACTAAGAAAGTACAAAGAACGTTCAAAGCATTAAAATTTTCAAATAAGGCTATTTACATGAAGGTGTTGCATTTTTGGCGCCGTTGTACAATTGGTGGACATTCGGGTCTGTGAAGTCGGCACTTTCAAATCAAAATTTTAACCTCGATTTTAACAATCGAATAACACTATTCGTTTCTCTAAGATAGGTCCACATTTGTCAGCAAAAAAAAATGTTTAGTCTACCTCCAAATAAAAAGTTACAGCAATAGAAAAAAAAATTGGATAGAGATCGGCTAAATTTTATGTGACAGGTTTGTCCAACGTTAGGTTTGAAAAAAACATTTTTTTTTTTGGTTTGTCCGCTCCTCAAGAACAAATAAAAAATCGAGTAAAAAATAATATGCTAACAACTCGGCTAACAATTTGCTACAATAGGCAACACCGAGAGCAACACATTTAAGCACGATTACCGAGACGATTACTAAAATAATAGTACTGAACTAACAAATTTATTCTTTGGACAATAAAATAAACAATTTTTGTGAAACCGTTGTAAAAAGTTTATGATTACGGACTAAACATAGGACGAAAAACTTCATTTAGCGTTCGTTGGAATTGGTAACGGACGAAAAATATATCGGGCGAAAAATGCATCGGACGAAAAATGCATACTGCATCTGTAATTTCGCGTCCCGCAAAATAAACGTTACTTTAAATCTCGCTTTAAATGTAATGGTATTTAAAAAAAAATTGTTATTTAAGAAAAACGTTGACAAAATTTATTAATATTACAATTACAGAGGCTGCAATTTCTTTAATTCTGGAGGCGTGCAGGAAACGTCTTTGTCGCTTTTCATTTTACTTTTAAATGACATTTTTTAAAAACTTATTTGGTCGTTTATTTGCTTAAAATCAAGTTACTGTTTCCTCTTTCCCGAACCGTTTGCTGCATAGTTACGAAAACCTACTATGAAACTAAACAAAAAACAAGTAAACGCCATAATTTACCAAATTTAATTACGTTTTTTTTAATATGTATAATGCGGTTGCACAAAAAATGTTTTGTACATCTCGTTCGCGAAATGTGTTTAAGGTCCCGAGAGATATAGTTTATAATACTTATTATAGTAAAAAATCTTAAGAATAATTTCGCAGTCTAGATATTCCGAGAGATATTCAAATAACTATTTAATCGTAGGTACGTAATGATGACGTACTCGTAACTTACGTCATCATTAACCAAGAGGTTACTTCTATGCCAACGGACGTTAAGCACGACTCAATTTTAATCGCACAAATACATAATAAGCAAACTCCAGTACTCAAAAAAAAAACAAAGCAAAACAAGTAAGCAACATAACCATAGATTTCCGCTGTGACGTAACTTCTTAACACGGTGGACATTTCTATTAGTTTGGAGAGCGGACTGCCATATACAGTGGCGGCCAAAAAAAACGCAACACCTTTAAACGAATAGTAGGCGTAATTTTAAAAGTTTTAGTGTTGTAAAATTACTTTATATTAAAATTGAAAAACAAAATTAAAAAAAATTGATATTTAAAAACAAAAAATATATTTTTGTCCTGCAGCAACTTTTCTATTCTTCTAATTTGGCAATGGCTCTGGATTTTTGAAATGTGTTTAATTGAGGCATTTATTTGAAGGATTTAAGTCTTTTGTGATAATTTATTATAAAATTATTTTGACACTGACAACAAATATGTGACTAATATCAAGTATGCTAAAAAGTCGTATTTACAAAGGGCAATATTAGGTGTTGCGTTTTTTTTGGCCGCCACTGTACATATTTAAAAATTAAGGATGGCGCCACTGTAGAGTGCTTTTAAGAATTGATTAGAATACTGAGAATATTTTTCACTTTTTGTCCTTAGTAACCGATTGGGGATTCTATCATTATTTCTATATATTTTTCGATGTAAAAAAATATCAACAGAAATATTAGAGAAAATCATAAAAAGTAAGTTTTGACGTATTTAAAAAAATAATACGTTTTGTTTGGATAAAAACTTTCCTTACATGGTAATTACATCTCTTCCAAGCATATGAAGAATATAATTTGCGTTTAGTTTTTATTCGTATTTCAGTTTGATGTTCCTAGAATTTGTCGGTTTTAAATTCGAATACATTTGACAACTACATATTAAAACCATTACATTTTTTAATTTTTTTTTGCCAGCATCGGGTTGCTTATGATGTTGTGTCGGCCCTGAGTGGTTTGAAATCAAATATAATACCTATTTAGAAAAAAAAATTAAAGAAAATATTTAGAAAAAAAAAACAATAATAATATTGTTTTTTTTTTTTAAAATATTTTCGTTATTAGATATTATATTTGATTTCAAATTACTCATAGCCGACACAACATCATGAGCAACCCGATGATGGCAAAAAAAATTTAAAAAATATAGTGGTTTTAATGTGTAGTTGTCAAATGTATTCGAATTTTTGGAAAACGGACGAATTTTAGGAACATCAAACTAGAATACGAATGAAAACTAAACTCAAATTATACTGTTAGTATGCTTGGAAGAGATGTAATTATCATGTAAGGAAATCTTAATTACGAGTAAAAAAACTTATTATTTTTTGAAATACGTCCAAAACTTACTTTTAATGATTTTCTCTAATATTTCTGTTGATATTATATTTTTTTCATAAAAAAATATAGAAATAATGATAGAATCCCCAATCAGTTACTAATGATAAAAAGTGAAAATTATTTTTAGTTTTCTTGTAATTAGTTTTTAACCGCACTCTACAGTGGCGCCATCCTTTAATTTCAAATATATGGCGACCCGCTCTTCACATTTAAAACCAATGGTGCTAGTTGTAGTAAAATGAATATTTATCTTAGACTTGAACCTGACTGAATTAAACAAAATCTATAACAGATGGCGCTAGATATGTTTAGTAGATATTTGTTTTTGTGATTTGTTAATCAATGCATACTGCAGTTATCTTTATAGTATATTTTATTGAAATCTTGTTTTGATACGCCTAGTGATACTTTGAACATATCGTAGTAGAGTTCACAGGATTTCAAATTGTGATTACGGTTTGCATTCTGTGATTAAGGTTATCCCGACCGTCACCGTCCACCGAATCAATAAATGCTTTCCTACGTATATTAGAAAATTTTAACACAAAGTTTTCAACGTTTCATGACTTTTTTTCCTAACGTAATGTATACAAGAAGGATAAAACGTGTGTGCGCTCAAACAAACAACAATGAGAACGTCAATTTGCCATGTCGATATTATAGGTGACTAACTGTGACCGTATTGGCCACCTTGTAGTCCATGTAGTATTAAAATTCAGGGTCGGCTTCAAAAATAATTCTCAACAACTTTTACCAGCACTGGTTTTTGTTTATCTTTTTTAATAAATATAATAAGTTTTTTACTTTTCTCGAAAGACATGCACACTAAAGGTAAAACAGTCCAAAAATTAAACAAATCGATATCAAAAAATACATAATCCATTTTTTTCTTTCTAAATTTGCAATACAATAAATAATAAAAACTTAATAAATAATAAAACAATAATTGCAATAATAATATATATTATTTTTAAAGCAAACATTAAATCAACAATAAATATTTCAATTATTAATAAAATAAATAAACCGTATAGAAAATTTTCAGTACGATTCTGCTACACCAAATCTCCACTGATGCATCCAGTAACCCATGTGTAGTTTACAAAAAAAGACGCGAGGTCTTTTCAAATACTATATATACAGGCCCACTGGAAACTATTTGATGCTGTGTTTAAATATGCAACAAGAATAGATGTATATGAAAATATGTTGTAAGACAGAGATAGAAATTTTACATATTATTAGATTTCGGACAAATTAAAGAAAACAACATTTTCAATAATTTTTATGGGAATTATTTTGAATTATTATTATTTTGTCAATAAAATGGGATTTTGCATATGAAAGTGAACAAAAAGTAGTTGTTAGTTAGTCTTTTTTATTAATATAGTTTGATTTTCCTGCTGTCGATTTATTTGAAACTTGTTCGTTCTTGAATATAAGGCAATTATACATTAACAATATTCTTATTAATTGGTTTTGTAAAAAATAGATGGCTTTGAATCACCTACACTTCACCAGAGGCAAAAGTCTAAAAATCATGTTTATACATTTAATCCCAAATCAAGACTAGGTCAAAGATATTTTTCTTATTTCTTGCCCAAGCTTATTAATCAAATAGACGTTGACATTGGTATTATCACTTCTTTAAACACCTTCAAAAAACTTATTGTTAAATGGATATTGGCTAAGGATTATGTTTTTGATGACTCTGAACTACTCTAAATAGATTCTAAGAGTAACTTAATTTATGATTTATGATTATACTCCTGATATAAGTTTTGACGTACTCCGAATTCTCAAACTCAAATCTCACTTGTAAGTCGGTTAATTTAATTTAATTTAACTATATCATTAATGTGCCACGCACAAGGTTTTCTTTCTGTGGCAAAATTCACCTTTTGTATGTATTATAAATAGGATATATTGAATAATTCAGTCAGTTATTATGTACTCATGTTTATCACAACAAAATGTTCATTACAGTACATTTATGTATATTATACATAAATATATTATACATAAATGTATATTATACATAAATGTACTGTATTACAATGATTTACGGAATAAACTTTACTTTACTATACACAAGCCTATGTACCAATTTTTTTTGGCATTTTCGAATTTTCTGCAAAACTATTAAAAAACTCGAAAAATGCATTCACCACTTGGATAAATTTTATAAAAAAAATTATAAATATTTTACCGAAATATTGCATTAATTACGTTTTGTTTTCCATAAAGCTAAAAATTGATTGTGTTCTCTTCTACCCGATCATGCAATAATATGAATTTTTGACAATAGTGCCGTTTTGCCAGTTATAACTTTGTATTAATTTCCAATTTAGATTGTCAATTATATGATCGTCCAATGGTGTAAATTTCAGTTTCTAACACAAAATGACTTCTGAATCCTCCAACTTGTCATACACTTAAATCAATAAACGTTAATATGCTGAAATTCTTTCTTAACTATATTGCAAAAACGTGAAAAATATCGCTGAATTAATATCATTTGGAACAATTTGTTTCTATTGTGGTATCTTGTTTTTGTATATTTCACGCATCTACGTTGAATATGTAAGAAACATCTATTTCAATTTGCTTAGCAAAAAAGTCATTTCTTTCAGAGTAAATATCTGTTTCTCAATCGCATTACTTCTGGTAGAGGAGAAATAATATGAGAGAAGTAAGGATTGCATTTTGTCGTACAAAATCTTTAAAGCTTTTGGAACATAGAAACCTAACATAAACGTATAGTATGTATGTACAAGAAAACAAAAAGAAACAAACAGTGGTGACTGATCTTAGTCTATTTTATTGGTTTAGCCCGAAAAGGTGTTTTACATTCGGTTTTACAGTCCTGATTAGGATTCAGTTAATAATTGTTCTTTTTCAGCGGCGAACCTGGTGTGTTAATAACGACTTCATTTTCAAGTTACTAAACTGTAACGTTTTAGATCAGAATTTAATATATAGCTTAATAAAGCTTTGAAGAGCACTGTTAAACTAGAAAACAAGATGGCGGCAGGACTACATATGTAAAGCTGTTAGCACAAAAATTCGGAACTAATCTGAAGGCAATTTGAAGTATATATCTACCTCAAAAACTCTTGTTGACTAAGTTAGGAGCGACGCTGTAGAAATAAGGTCTCTGTGTAAAAAGATATATAAAAAAACATACCGGTAACGAGTGATAAGTTATCGAAATTCTCAATAAATTTTAGAAAATCCAGTGTATCGTTTTTCCATTAAATTTACTTTTTATACCACTATTGAAAGTAGGTATTTCAGAACTTTTTTCCATAGAAATTAGTTGCCGAAAATCAAGGCTTGCGACATAGTCACTTTGCAGCACGCTTTTGCGTGTTTTTTTACTTTCCGCAAACATGCTTTGATCCAAAACACAAATCTTTCAAGTAAATGTAATCGTTGTTATTTTTATTACTAGAAGTAGAGTAAACGCGGATTTTCCTGACTGTGTCTTTAAAAAAATGCGCGAAGTTTGGCTCGATAATAATGAAGTAATACATGATAGCATAAACTACTGTCTGCACAGGCTGCTAGAATGTTGACAGGGTCGGCTTAAGAACTTTTATTTCAGATTGTTTAATTAATAATTTATATTGTATAATAATTGGCATTTAAGGCTGGATATGAAGTGGTTAACAACGAACTATAAATCAGGCAATTATTGGAATCATATTACTAAATATTTATTTATAAAATAAAACAATAAATTAAAGAGTATCTTAAAAAAAGTAAAGTAAATTAAAAATATTAAAATTCAAAAACTTAAAAACGATTTTCAATAGCAAGGCAAACGCAAAAATTATAACTGTAGCAAATTAGTTAGGTACGAGTATATGAAGCTTCTGAGTAAAAAAATTCGCAAAGGCACTCAAATTTTATACTTTTTGTCTTAAATATGTAGTCTAAACTTTGTATCCATATGGTTACAGCTGCAACTAACAATGACAAATGTCAACAATGTGTTGTAAAACAATGTGTTATAAAACAAGTGAAACTTAAATTGGTGAAACTAAAATTGTTATAAATTTAACTCCGTTTAAACTCCGTTTAAACTACATTTCAAAAGCAAAAGTATAATATTATACACCGATAGATATGTTTGGTGGATTGTTAAATAATGCAAGTTCGACCCTGTAAACACGCTTGCCTAACTTTATGCATTCGCATAGTATAACACGGACTGAACGTGAATATGTCTAGTGCGCCAGTGGGCGTTTAAGTAAGGCTGTTTGGAGTTTCCTCTAACAGCTTTTTTTACGTCACCGACTTGATTATTTTATTTAAAATCACACATAATGGTAGTTGGTCGTTGTCAAATATTTACACATATAAAATAATTAAAATTTTGTAATTATTTTTTTATACAACCACTATTGAAAGTAGGTATTTCAGTACATTGGTCCATAGAAACGAGTTGCGAAAATCAAGACTTGCGACATAGTCACTTTGCCGCACGCTTTTTGCGTGTTTTTTACTTTGCAGCCAAGTAAAAAACACGCTTTGTTTCAAAACACAAGTTACGAGTATACAAAACACAAGTATACATTCAAGTAAATGTATCGTTGTTATTTTCATTACTAGAGGTAACAGCTTTTTTTTGCGTCACCGACTTGATTATGATATTTAAAATCACACATAATGCTAGTTGGTCGTTGTCAAATATTCACACATTATAAACTAATATAATTTTTGTAATTCTTTTTGTGGTTGTATAAAAAATAGTATGTAATACACGTCTGGAATGAATTATTGCAATATTCGTGTGGATCTGCAAAATCACACTCATATTGCAATGATTACTTTTCCACACTTGTAATACAATATACTATTTTGCAATTTTCGATAAACATGACATTTATCCGAAATCGGCAGTAAAGTACTCAACAATCGGCACTAAAGTAGAGTTCTACTTTACTGCTGATTTAATACGAGTAAATAATGACATACCAATTATAACATCCCCTTCCAACCAACACTTTCTAACAAACTCTAATAAACTACAACCTATCAATGTACAAAATAACGAAAGTTGTTGTATTGTCATTAATATTACTAAATAAATACAGTTGTTAAAATTGTCATTGTCAATTCAATACATTTAACTGATATAAAAACAAAAATAACAATTGTTAGTGTTAATAAATGCGATTTCGGATAAAATTTTATATGCACCTCGAAAAAAGTAAAGTTATTTTTTATTTAGTTAACTTTTGACATTTTTATTTTTAGTTTACTTTTGACATTTTTTTGTTTATTTTTTTGACATTTTTATTGACATCCTTTGATATTTTTAATCTGATAATTTGCAGTCATGATTAAAATTAGCACTATGAACCAAATGTGAATAATAGGTATGTAAGCTATTTTAGTGATTAAGAATTAAGGGTGTGAAAATAATGCCTAACAATATTGTTGGATCATCTATTTGTAATTTTTGATAAAGTTACCACTACAAACAAAATTTAAATAAAATTTGAGCCATTTCAGTGGAAAGGAATTGAATTAAATATCTAACAATATGTTTGAAACATTTATTTTTGTTTGTTGATAAAATTACTAGCAGGAATAAAATTTGAATGAAATCCAGGCATTTTGAATCAAATGGGCGCATTAATGGTTGAAAGGTGAATTAAATGTCTAATAGCTATTTATGCAACCAGTTAGGAAATGCATTTTTTTGTGTAACGAGCGGATTTCTGCGGGACGAGCGCAGCGAGTTCTGCAAAATAACGCGAGTTACACAAAATAGCATTTCCTAACATGTTGCATACAAGATTTTTTCTAATTTTTACAAGAACCTTCTCAAAAAAGAGTTTTTTAAACTTATGATATTAATAATTTAGTGAATTTTATCAAAACAAGTAGGCTTTATTCGGAACTTTTCATCACCAGTTGTGAAATATTTTTCATTACATCACCAGTTGCGTAAAATGTGCCGTTTGCCAACTACAATCGATTTTGAAAAGTCACATTTTACATGCCAAAATTAGAAAAAAATAAAAATAATAACTCGCGTTATTTTGCAGAACTCGCTGCGCTCGTCCCGCAGAAATCCGCTCGTTACACAAAAAAATGCATTTCCTAACTGGTGGCATAAATAGCTATTATAAACAGTTTATTTTTTAATAAAGTCACAAGAAACTAAATTTGAATATAATCCAAGCAAATCGAATGAAAAAAGTGCATTAAGGGTCGAGGGTGTGAATAAAATAAAAAAAACATTACTTTTAATAACTATGTATAAATAAGAATGAAATTACAACTACAATTAAGATTTTGAAAAAAACATACAAAATGTGTTCTAAGTCTGTGGCCCCCCTGTGCAAGATTTTTTTAATTTATTTCTTAATCAGAATCATTTATACATTTTTGAATCAATACTTTTTCAGTGGGACTAATATTGCAAAAGTTATGAGTTGTTAAAGCTAAAAAAATGGTGGGCCAAAAAGTTTATGGGTGAAATATTTCACTTTTGGTTTGGCCCATTGAAAAAGGGCCGACGTCTTTTTTATAGTGCACTTAATTGTCAACAAATTACATCTGAGGTTCATTTTAATTCAATATTTAAGGCGCTACGGGCCCGCAAGTTTAATGTAGTTCTACTAAAGGGCATAATTCTGGAACCCTCCAGGAACCTCCACGAGACTCGAGTCAACCATCAATTTTGATTTGTTTTTGACCAACTTAAAAATGAAATAGGAGGTAAATGATTTTTCTACTCCTATTACCGAGGCTATTACTATTGCGGGCTTAAATAGTACAAAAGTATATTTAGTTGCATACTCAATTTCATTGATTTAATAACAAAATAACCAATTTAAAGCTTTTTTTAAAGCATCTACATTTTTACTAAAACTTTCTTTCATAAAATGAAATAGTTTTTTTATTTCTATCAATATAAATAAATAAATATATTTAGTTAATAAGTTTTAATATATATTAAATAATAAATGTTCTTTTAATGTTCGTAATTTTTTATTTTATTCTTCTTAATCACAAAAATTATCTCGTCGAATTACTCTCGCTCTTTTAGGTAGTTTCGAGGGTAGTCCGAGTTGTGCATTTTGCAGTAGTAGTCCCGTATGACAAACTGTCAAATGCTTTGTTTATGTCTAGGAATATTGCTGCTGTTTTTTATTTTGTAAGTATGTGGCCTGAATGTTGTTGCTGAGTATAAAATGCCTTGTTTATTAGTCGAGTGAGAAGGTTTGATTCCAAATTGGTATGTTCGTACTATTTTCTTTCGGACTTTTACTATTGTCCAGATTCTGTTTTCCAGAATTTTTTGTAGGGTTTTTCCCAGAACTGGAACTAGTGTAATTGGTCTGTAGTTTTTAGTGGCTGATCCGTTGAGTCCTGGTTTTCTAATAGTGACAATTGTTCCTATTTCTCATACATCTGAAAAAACTCTGTTCTCCAGGCAACAGTTATATATCTGCATAATGTGTCTGTGTGTGTGCTCGTCCATATTTTGTAAAATTTTGCATTTAAAATTGTCTTTGACTGGAGCTAAGTTTGTTTTCTTGTATGGTGCCATAGTATTCGTCTTCAATTGTCAGTATATATATATCGTAGTTGTCTTGTATGTAAAAATTGTCAATGTGCCAGTTATTTATTTCAAAATAAATGGTCGTTGTCAAAATTAATAGGCCTATCCAATGTCATGTCAGTGAGCAAGGGCAGTGGAGGAAAAATATAGGAAATATATGGTATATGTAAAATCACGAGGAATTACTAAAGCTAAAATGTTTTCGATCCTTTTCTACTATTTGTCTCTTACATATTTAGGCAAAAAATTGTATTAAAAGAAAATATCGATGGCTGCATAAATTCTTCGCTATGTGTTTATATACGGTTGTCCAACCTAATGTTTGATCTATTTTGTTTAAATGTTTACATTGTTTGGTTGCACTGCGATCGTATTTGTGAACGAAAATTGCTTCAAGGTCATCGTCTTTTGATATTTGAAAACGTCAGTTTCAAATAGTAAACAATGTATGCAACCATCGATATAATTATAAGAAATATAATAGAGGGCGCTTTTAGCAGATTTTGCGTTTCATAAAATTTTCATAAAATTTTACGCCTACCTGATAAAAATTTTCCTCCAGTGACATAACCTCTTAGGCGTGACCTTGGACAGGCATATATGGTTTTTACGTGTAAATCTCTTTCAAAGCGGTTCACAAATAAAAGTACTTAATCGTTATTCGGCTCCGTTATGTAATATGTTTAAAATGGTGAAGGTTTTTTTGGATCGTGCAAGTTTTTTGATATCGTACCAATAGGTTTACCCTGTTTGGATTCGATGTCTTTGCAGGCCCCGAAAAGCTACTACTGTTTCTGCAATATGTTTGTTAAGTGCGTTCATGTCTGAGCTTAGTTGTTGATTGTCTGTTATTTTGTACTCGCGATACGTTTGTCTTTTTTTGTGTATTTTGTCTCGGTACGTACATTGGTAATTTGTTTTTGTAAGAAGTGTGTTTTGTCCAGGAGCAGTTGTTAGATATACTTGTTGCGAATTTAGTTTGAAAGTTCGTTATATGTTCTATACTAATTTGGTCTTCTGATTTTGCATTTACGTAGTCCGTCATGTCTTGCTTTGTTTAAGTCTGTTTTGTCATCTATGTCTGCTTTGTTTAAGTTTATTTCGTAAGTTATGTCTGAAGTTATTTGGTTATTTAAGGCAACAGTAAACAATTTTCTTAATATATTATAACTCTTTGCATATTCTGGTCCCCACCTAAGTCAGGTTTCAGTCTTAATATTTTGAATTACGTTTTTGTAGATCATGTGTATGTAAAAGAATGTTGGGAGTGGTGCCGTTATTTGACATAAGAAATGTGGCATCTGTGCCTCTGTGAATAAAGTTTTGCTCTAGTTACTGTAAGGGTGTATGTATACGAGAAAGATGTGGATTTTGTCGTCTTGGTATGGGATAGAAAAGTGTGTGCATTCGTTCAAGTAGTGGTTTAGAATTGGGGCGTTGCCATTACCCTTAGCCAGGTTTAAATGCATCAGAACCGAAGAACCTCTTCTTGCGTGGTTCTCAATGTCGTTAAGTATCGCGTTTCCGTTTTGTTGTAGTTTAGTCCAGTCTCTATAGTCCGTATTAGTATCTGTCTTTCTCTTGCTTTCAACAAACATGCAACCTTGTATATTGTTATTTTCAATATAGTTGAAACCTAATGCTTTCTTGTTGTTCAAACTGTTGATGTTTAAATGCAGCAGCTGCACGTCAGTCATTTTGAATTATGGTTATAGTTTATTGGGTCATTTTGTCGGTTGCTTCAGTAGATGAAGGTTGATTCGCGTATTCAATCTTCTAAAGTCTAAACCGAGGTCTAAACTAACCAAGTGCTCTTGAACAAATTTGGAACACTTGTGAGGTAAACCCCCAATATGCGAATGCGGTAAAAAATCTAAAGTAACGCATTTTAACGCATATATCTTAAACACGTATGAAGATATTTAATCCAAATTTTGTACACGTATTACGCATATATGGTGAAATCTGCATTTCTTAAAATTTGTTCCTGTTGCTCCGTATACGTTTGTCAAAAATCAAGTATATCCTTTATTTGTCAACAAGTAACAGTGACAGATGTCATTCACATAAACATGCGTAAACACATGGCTGTGGAGCACATGATATTGTTTAGGAAACGTGCGTATAGTGGTACCTATTCTGTTCTGACCTGTGGGTTCTCAGCTGATTCCGCCTGAACCAAATCAATTGAAGACCACGTAAAATGTTTACCAGTAGCGTACAATATCTTCCAAGCAGCAGCGACACGCTAATACAAAAATAAAACATTATATTCATACGCCGCCACCGAACGACAAGTCGAAAGACATACGTGCTTGTAACTTCTTTGCCATTCACATTGATTGTATTCATAAAATCTGTGAAGTCATGTCGCAGCGCTGCCAGACATACGTTCCTGTTAATGCTAGCATATACCTGTAATGCGCTGGCACAGCGCAGCAATAGAAAAGTACCTCTAGCGCATTCGATACAATAGGTCAGAACTTAGTCGACTTTAGTATAGTTAAATATTTCTCCGCGTGACCCAAACTTCATTTGGGGTCACCTCTATACGACTTCAGATAAGTAGGTACTTACCATGTAAATTCCGGATAATGATTTTTTTAAATCATTAAATACGAATATATATTGAATGTATTTGAATATATTCAATTGTTCGTAAAAGTTTAAGTATAACATATAATATATGAATATAAAATTTGAATCTAAATTATATTGGTCAACTTCAATTCAGAATTCAGTGTATTATTTGTTACCAACTCTAAGAAAATTTACTTAAAAAAAAACAGACTCAACGTAAATGGACAATTTTAATTTATATACTTTGCGCTTGTATTGTTTGTTAAGCTACATTCACAACCTCGAAATTAGTGGCCAAATTAACAAATTAGTAGTCGACCAGATGACAATTGTAAATGTCTATCAAGAAAATATACGTTCCATTCTATTTGGATTACTAATAATTTGTCAATTTTGCCACTAATTTCGAGGTTGTGAATTTAGCTTTACCCTTACATTTCTTCGAAAGATGCTTTTTTAGATTGGAAATATTGCAAAAGAAGGTTACCATTTTGGACATCCGAATTAGCTGTATTGTTATAAACCCTCGGTTAGACTTATTGAGTATTTATTTTACCTCGCATTAGATTATATTGACGAAATATGTTTTAATTTAAGTGTCGCAGACATAACAGAGGCGTACCCGATCACAAGGAATTTGCTGTATCTGCTGTACTACAATTATTTTCCATTGATGACTACAATGAAGGTAAAATTCTGCCTCGTCTGTAGCAGAAAGTAGCGTAGCGGTTCAGTC
>CAUVYR010000276.1:110960-258530 GCA_963556235.1 Cryptophagus acutangulus | reverse complement strand
ATACTACTGGGCCGCCACACCGATGATTATCGATGTGATCGATCTATGCAGGTCTGACCGATCAATGCAGATCTCACCTATCAATGCAGATCTCACCGATCAATGCAGGTCTCACCGATCAATGCAGGTCTCACCGATCAATAAAGGTGTGATCGATAAAAATAATAGGTTAGGTTAGGTTATCTACATATTCGATTAATACATGTGTAGAAATAAATCAATATTTGGTAGTAACTCTAACTGATAAATTGTGCTATCGAGACTTATTCCGATTGCATCAGAGCTGTTATAAAATAAAGCTGATAAAAACTGTACCTGTTTTATACAGATACAGATTGCAACAGATATTAATGGATATGTCCAATCCAATTAAAATTGCAATTCTATTGGTTTATTGAATCAGTTCCTTCTCAGTTGTACAACTACCCACATCGTGTTGTGTGTGTGTATGTATGTGGCGATGACAATGGCATCCAAAAATGAGGAACATATTAAAAAACAAATAATTGATGCATCTAATGTAATTAGACAAAAATATTTAGCTTTGAAATCGAATAGGAATGAATACGAAAATAATTTAAATAAGTTTTTTAAACCTATAATGGAACCATTACAAGAAATTTCAGAAAATATTAATTTAACACCGAAATATACTAGAAGAGAAGATGAAGATATAAAAGGTAGAAAAAGAAAGGGTAGTGTTGCTAAACCCGACATAGTTCCAAAAAAACTTATTAAGTACGACGGAAATCATGAGTCTGATACTTTAATGACAGAATTTAAGACCCAAGTCGACAAAGCAACTATTTCTACATATTTACATCAATATCCACCTATAGCTAGAGAATTTGTGCAAATGTATATATCTGGGGGTAAGCACTCACAGTTTGGTCAATTTGATAAAGTTAATGGTATAAAACTTGATACTGTAGATGATAAATGGACAATTGGTTCAAAAGAAATATATTTTGCAAAAAATGATATAATTGTTATTGAAAATCAAAAGTTTCCTGGTACATGGGGCCTTTATGAACTATTATTTATGAAAAATCCTTTAAAGTATACGAAAACCGATCAAGAACATTATAATGAAATCGTAGAATTGACGAATGCTTATAGACGAGATTATAATTCTGATAACCAAATTAAGGGAAGTAAATCTCATAAGTATAGAAAACTAATTAAACCATTGTTAGTTAAAAAAATTAATAAGACGGGTGGTAAACTGAAAAAAATTAGTGACTTGATGTTACTCAATTCAAAACCGATAGAATACGTATATTGGAATGATATAAATGAAGTTGTTGATAGACTTAGACTGTTACTTGCATCTAAAGCAGCTGGAAATAATGCACATAATAACGAAATTATGTCAATTATTGAGGAACTAGTTGAAGAAAAAATTATATATTAAATTAAATAGTTTGCTTAAAAAATATTCATTGATAATATGAGTGTCAGCAAGTTCGGTTGTACATTTAATGTGGCTTCAAAAAATTCCAAAACAATTGTTATTCAATTTCCACGAAATAGTGAGGGAAATTATGATTTAGAAAATTGCAAGATATGTAATGTTGATACACCTACTCAACCATTGGATGTCACTAATAAGAAATATGTGGATGATTGTCTAGAAAATATTATTTCAAATATAATTGAAGAGAAGTTAAAAAGGCATACGGAAGAAATTGAAGAATTTGTGGATAAGTTGCTAAAACAATATCATACAACATTCATGAAATATGAGTAAAAAAGTGATTGTAAATGAATTACACAAACCAGCTCGTCATAATTTTAGCGAAGACGAACTATTATCTTAGGTTTTGATGATTCATGGCAAGCAGATTTAGCCGAATTAACAAATTATTCATATCAGAACAATGGATTCAAATATATTTTTGTGGTTATAGATTGTTTCTCTAAATATGTATGGGCAGAACCATTGAAAACCAAATCCGCAGATGAAGTTACAAATGCACTGAGGAAAGTCTTGAAAAATAGTGGTAAGCGTTTACCAAAAAATTTACAAACCGATCAAGGAAAGGAGTTTTTTAATAAACAGTTTGGAGGTTTATTGAGCAAATTTAAAATCAACCATTACAATACATATAGTTTAAAAAAAGCGGCAATAGTGGAGAGGGTTATCCGAACAATTAAAGAAAAACTGTATAAACTGTTTAGTTTAAATGGGAAATATGATTGGATAAATAATTTAACTAAAGTAATAAAAGAATATAATAATACCAAACATAGTACTATATTGATGAAACCAAAAAATGTGAAAAAGTCAAATGAAAAAGACTTTTTGAATACAGTGTATAATCATGTGAAAATTGTTGATAAACAAAAATATCAGATTGGGGATACGGTTCGAATAAGTAAAGCAAAACATGTTTTTGATAAGGGCTACACTCCAAATTGGACGACAGAATTATTTAAAATTAGAAAAGTGTGCATTACCAATCCAACTACATACTTATTAGATGACATTTATGGTGTACCAATAAGTGGAGGTTTTTATACAGAAGAGTTGCAAAAAACAGCACAGCCGGATGTTTATTTAATAGAAAAAATATTATCCAGAAAGAATGATAAATTATTTGTTAAGTGGTTGGGGTTTGATAAATCTCACAATAGCTGGATTAATGTTAAAAATATTACCTGATTTGCGCATGTGATCTATTTATTAATTAGCTACTATAAATATTAATCATATAGATATATTGATAGCAGTATTGTAAATTTAATTGAAAATGAATGAAGCAACAGCCTATTCAGATTTTGTTGATAATATTTTGGCAAACTATCGCAAAAATATTTATAATGATAAACGATTGATACTGGACACTAGTTATATGTTGGAAAAATCAAAGATATGTGAAATTTCGGTTGGTCTGTGTTATTCCATGGGATTAGAATCTGCAGTGAAATTCATAATTTCAAGAAAGAAAGAAGATCATGTTACCTTTGGTGAAGTAGAGTGGAATGACTTTATAAACATTTTGATCAAATATTTTGAAAAAGGTGATGCAATTGTTTTCGATGAATTCAATTCAATTTCAAACATATGCCAATTGGAGGAGTCTACTTTTATGGAAATAAAAATGGTTAAACTAAAAAGTGATTATATTACTCCAATATTTGTTGGCCTACAGACTATTGAAGAAATAATATCGATTAATGATATTATAACATCAAGATTAGCATTGTTGAAAAATATAAACTTTGTAAATTATTACAATAATTTAATGTTAACAGTTGTAAAGATTCATCATGAATATAATAGCCTTGAAAAATGTATTGACCTGACGCGAACTTTATGCAAGGTATCCAATTCCATACAATCACATTGTATGTTGGAGTGTTTGCAATATTTTGGTGAAAAAATGAAAACTGATTATAATTTAATATTAGAAGTAAATGGGATACATAATATCGATCAACAATAAAATATTGATTAGTTTATTATAAAATGTCATTCAATAAGGATGTTGTAGAAAAAGTCGGAAAAATGATTGTAAATCATTTGGAATTGAAGAAAGGTTTGGATCAATTTGAACCATCGGATTTGGTATTTTTTCCACTAGTTTACTTACAAAAATATGCTCAAGCTTTAGAACTAGAAAAAGTATGGAAACATTTACCGGAAGAATATCGAAATGATGAAATTTTAAAACAGTGTTTACCATGTAATGAACATTATAATCAACCTGAAGATTTTGATCAATATGATGGCCCATCACCACCAAAAAATAAATGTAATCTATGTAATAATTCACAAAATATTTGTTGTTTAAATATATGTTTTTAATAAAATACTTGTAAGCGTTAATCATTTTTGTGTTTTTTTTTTCATTGATATTATTTTATTATTTATTGTCAATCACATTTCCAAATGATGAGCCCATTTAAAATTCTTTCCAATAGTATGTAATATTTAGATGATGAACATCTTTTCTATATAATTTTAAAAGATTCAGCGATTTAAAAGAGGTGTATAGTGTAAAGATCATATTTATCACGTTTTCTGTTTTCGCAAAGAAATTTGATTTACATTTAAACTTTTTATTTAGTTATATTATTGTACTAGTGACAGAAGTTGCAAAATATTAATAAAAAAAACAACGATCAAAATGTCTTTAAGTTTGTTGGAATTGAGCCGTAAAGTGGTGAATACTCAATGTGAGAGTGTGATGGATGTGGTCCATCTATTTTATAAAAAAAAACTACCAAAGTTTTTGGTGCAAGATTGCCTAAGCAATTGGGCAATGGATGTGTTAGAAAAAAGTGTTACAAGTGAATGTGACCAGGAGTATTGTCTGGACAGCTATCCGGTGGGTGATACATTTTTTCACGAAAAATTGAGAAATGTTGTGCTCAGTGAAATACCGGATGAAGATAGTGAAGAACTAACTTGGGTGGATGATGTGAAAACGCATATTTCTGGGCGAGCGGGTTGCATGGTATTGGACTACTATGAGACCAACTATGGCAATATATGCATCGGCTGTTTTGAAACAAGACAGTTTTTCAAATGCAACGAGTGTATCGCTGGAAAACGTGTTAGTTGTAATATGTGTAAAAACTTTACTCTGCAAATGTTTGACAGAAAAGTTTTACATGAAACCATCGATTTTTCTAAAAAAAATATTGTAGAACTCTTCGCGGACCCGGAAATGTGGTGTCATATTTGCATGACAAAGGTACATTTTCGTTTACTAAATGAAGCTGATTGTGGCATGCTTTTTCATTATGGTGACGAATATGTACCAAATACAATGTAAATCTTAAATAAAATATTTGTGACAGTTGATTCTTTTGTTTAATTATATTTTTATAGTATTATTACAAATCATTCAAATTTAATACATGCGCAAACTCAATTAAGTAACTAATAGCTATTAATTCATTAGCGTTATATATATTGTGTTATTAATGTTTATGTAATCATAATTGAAACATATACTTATAATATATTTTTATTTCAAATAATTTATTATATTAAATGGCACGCGACTCAAAGAAAATTAATTTCATCAATAATACAAGTAATGTTCGCTTTGCCATGGATCAGAATAAAATATATCCGATGATTCAATGGTCATTCGCGTATCGAGCCGCACGAAAAGGACCTTGGGAAAAATGCGCGAGAGATCGAGCAAGATGCAACTCGAAGAAAATTAATTTTATCAATAATACAAGTAATGTTCACTTTGCCACAGATCAGAATAAAATATATCCGATGATTCAATGGTCATTTGCGTATCGAGCCGCACGAAAAGGGCTTTGGGAAGAATGCGCGAGAGATCGAGCAAGATTTACACGTCGATGTCAAAATGTTGAGGAAAAAATACAATCAATTTTTAATGCGGATCATCGTCAAAACATTTTTGAGCAACGTTTTGTATCCAGTAATTATAGTACTATCCCAAATATTTTTAATTAAATTTTAAAATATTGAATTGATGTTTTTTTTTTCTGATGATATGATCTAATTCGCATTAATGAGAAGCGATATGTGACATCACTTAATCTTTTTTTTATATGTTTATGAAGTAAACTTACAATAAGTAAATTTGCAATTGTTAATTAGCTCGATGGTATAGCGTTAGGAGCTCCGGCTTCTCATTCAATGGTCCCAGGTTCGATTCCTGTACAGGTGTTGCTTTTTTTCATATTGTAACGAATTATGCCCCAAATGATACGCCCATGGCCATCCAGAACGTTCTAGATAGCCAACAGCGCATATCTCGAACGCGCCGGGAATAATCTGGAATATTCGATTCTAGTAACTTCCAGAATATTCCCTGTTAGACTATATAAGCGACGATGGCACCGCGTAAGGACAGTACAGTTCAGAACAGTAATACGAATAGAAGAATAAGTGACCGCAAATACTAAGTAATCTAATTCAAAGTGTAATTAATTAATTGTGTTGTATTTATTGTGAGTTAATAAATAGTTGTTGTTTTTAAGTTCACTAGTTTTATTTTCGCGGACCGGTAACACGCGACAATTGGTGTCAGAAGTGGGATAGTGAGCTTGTGTCAACTATCAAGTTGGTGTTAATTAATTACTAGGTTGTGAATTAATTAGTGCGGACAATTCCGGAACATTCTGGAATATTCTATTCGAGTTCTAAAGGAGATAGCGACTTTTATCGTAACGGAAAGTGTTTTGACATTAATTAGTGAGTTAATTAACGTAATTAAAAGAAATTTCGAGGTAATTCTAGAACATTCTATTTGCGATTTGAGTGATTTGGTGAAGTTTTGACTTTACCAAACGGTTGGACACTTAAAAATAAGTAAGTGATTAATTTTTCGGGAAAATTCTAGAAAGTTCTATTTGGAAATTAAAAGAGATAGAGAAATTTGGACTTCGTTGCTCAAATATACATCTAAATAGAAGTGTACCCGCAATTTTTCGAGTAAGTTTTAGACAAATTATATGCCATTAACACGAACTCAAACTAAAGCAATGGAAGAACAACTTAAACAAATGATGCAGATGCTTTCAATTCAAAACAAGGAAGCAGAAAAACGACGGCAAGAAGACAAAGATGAAGCAGAAAAACGACGGCAAGAAGACAAAGATAAAGCAGAAAAACGCCGACAAGAAGACGAGAAGAAACGTCAAGAAGAAAAAGAGCAAGAAGAAAAGCGTCGTCAGAATGAACGGCGTGAAGACAAGGAAGAAGCAGAACGGCGCCGACAAGAATACGAAAAGCTTGGAACTCGCTTGGACCAGATTAATGAAAAAATAGAAGAAATGAAACAACAAGTAAAAGACGAACTTGTTGGTGAAATTAACAATGTCAAAGTAGAAATGACTGGTGAAATGAAAGTGGTTGAAGTTAAATTAAAGCAGGACTTTGACAACAAAATGAAAAAAATGAAGAACTTCTGTCATCAGCTGGATGAGCGACATTCGCCGGTTGTGGCGGCCCCACCGCCGCCAGATGTCGTCACCGACGTGTTTCAGAACGAGAGCGAGGGTCGGCCGCGGAGTCCGGTGCACGAGACTTCGATTATCGTGCCGGAGATTGATTGGACGCGCGGGAATAAGGATGACAGTCAATCGGAGGACAGTTTGTTGAACTCGAGTAGCGAGGAATTGGCGGGAACGCCCAACTTTGAGTTTAAATCGATCCCGCGAGTGGAGATTCACGTGGACGATAGAAATATCGCGTTGGATTCGCTTTGTGTGGAGCAGACCTCGTTGAAGTCGATTAGTAGTGAGAAGAAGACGTTGAACCAGCCGAAATCCTTGCCGGTTTTGAAGGACGTGTTGCTGCATTGCGAGAAGGAGAAAACGGTGTCGGAGAATAGCGGGCGTAGTTCGCCGGATGCGGCCGCGCTGACGGAAACGGAGTTGTCCGATTGGGCGCGCGATGAAGCCGGATCCGAAGAGTTTGATTTGCATTTCGACAATCACGTGCCGAATAAGCCGTTAGCGAAGTTGGCCGAACCCGAGGACCAATCGCAGTCGCACGTGTGCGGCAAGGAAGTCGTTGAGACAAAGAATCCGATGTGCAATTTGGATAATATCGAGTTTATGGATATGGGCACGGAGACGAGTAGCGATGAAGGTGTCGCCGACAGCCAAAACGGCTACGAGTTGCTGAAGGACGAGTACGAGCTGGCTGACAGTTTAAACCCGAGCATTAACGAAGTGGTCGAAGCGAAGAATATCGCGGTGAACACCGGATATTGCGTTTTAGCGAACAAGAGCAACAATTTCGGCGGGCAAGTGATCGATTTGCAGCCGTCCGATTTAGCGGCGATGTTGCGCCACAAGCAAATCAATAACGAGCCGGAGGAAGACAGTTTATTGATCGTTGAGACGGGCACGACGACCGAAGAGAACACCTGCAGCGACTCGACAGTCAAAAACGTGACGGAGCTCGCTTTGGAGAACGGCAGCGTGAAGCAGCGCTTGGAGGAGAAATTAGCGCAAGTCAAAGCCGAGCAAGCGCTGTTACAAAAAGCGAGTTTCGACGAGCATTGCCAACGATTGCAGTCGAAGGTCGAGTTCGGCAATGCGAAGGATTCGATCGACGTGCGCAAGTTGCGCAGAAAAAGCAAAGACGTGCCGAGCGTTGACGAACCGATAACCAAACCCCCACTTATCCCGACAACGCCCGACGTCCTCTACAAGAAGGAACTCGCCGATAAAAGTCGCGCCAGTTCGGAATTGTTGGTGCGCGAGCAACTGTTGGAGAGTCTGGCGAACGAGAAGCGCATGACCGAGTCGCAAAACGAGGAAATTATCAGTCAAGTTGAGGATTTGAGGTTAAAGTTGCAAGAGTGCGAAGTGACGTTTAACCGGAAGGAGTTGCAGCTCAAGCAGGAGAATAGTGAGGTTAGGGGGCGATTAGAGGAAGCGGAAGCGCGGAATGAGGCGCTTGCGCAAAGTGTGCTCGAAGTTAGTAAGCCGTTAGTGCGTCAGTTGGAGTCGCTGCAAGCCACGCATCAATTAAAGATGGCGACGTATGAAAAGAATGAGCTTAGTTTGACGGGGAAGATTGGCGAGTTGAAGGTGAAGTTGCAATCGATTGGTAGTAGTGAGCGAAATGCCAAGCAGGAATGTGTGGTTATGCGTGCCAAGATGGCGGAGTTGGAGGAGAAGTGTGAGGAGCGCTTGCGTAGTGTCACGCCACCGGAAGTGACGACACGTAGTTCATCGCCTACTTTAAGTTTGGGGAAAGTTTCCGTGGCGGAATCGACAACCAGCTCGTTTTGGTCGCCGGATGATGTGGTTTACCGGATACGACGAAACCAACGGTCTAAGTTGAAAGTTGTTCATTTAGACCGGTTGATGAAATACCAAGGAGATTTGGATTTGATTTCTGATCGGGACGATCAGAATTAGAAGGGGGGCAATGTAACGAATTATGCCCCAAATGATACGCCCATGGCCATCCAGAACGTTCTAGATAGCCAACAGCGCATATCTCGAACGCGCCGGGAATAATCTGGAATATTCGATTCTAGTAACTTCCAGAATATTCCCTGTTAGACTATATAAGCGACGATGGCACCGCGTAAGGACAGCACAGTTCAGAACAGTAATACGAATAGAAGAATAAGTGACCGCAAATACTAAGTAATCTAATTCAAAGTGTAATTAATTAATTGTGTTGTATTTATTGTGAGTTAATAAATAGTTGTTGTTTTTAAGTTCACTAGTTTTATTTTCGCGGACCGGTAACACGCGACAATATTTAATTTATATTTTAAGGGTTGGATAATAATCGGGGGAGAAAAATATTATTATTTATGTATTTTTGGGAGGGTTAAATTAAAATTGATTTTTGGTGATAATTAGAGGGTTGTACGACGATTTTTGGGGGTACATAATTTAAATTTAAAAATTTCCCGCAATGTAGCAGTGCTACCAATAATTTGTGACGTATTTTAAATTTCAAATCATTCTGCACGTAAATCTACTACCAACAAAATAAAAAAAAATTTCACAAATGAGTGCGAGTGAGAAAAACATATGTTTGTATGTGTTAGAAAGAGTCCGGACTACCAGGGAGGATTCAGAACTCTCCTCTTCTATCTACTTGCATACATCAAGGACTTTTTAGCAGTATGTTTGCTTGTATATTTTATTACGTTTTTAATTATTTATTTTTAAAATTCATCAAGTTTGAAATAATAACTTCGGCTTTTTTTAATAAATTTCTTGCAAATTAATAATTTTCAACTTGTATATTTTACTACGTTTTTAATAATTTATTTTGAAAGTTCATCAAATTTTAAATAATAGCTTGGGCACTTTTTAATAACTTTTATTCAAACTAATACTTTTTAAAAGTTTAAAATGCATCGTGTTGCATACATCAAGTGCTTTTCAGCAGTATGTTTTTTTTTGTACATTTTTTATGTTTTAATTATTTATTTCAAAAATTCATCAAATTTGAAATAATAACTTCGGCACTTTTTAATAACTTTTACCCAAATTAATATTTTTCAAAAATTCGAAAAGCATCGTGTTGCATACATCAAGGGGTTTTTGGCGGTATATATAATTGTACATTTTTCTATGTTTTTAATTGTTTATTTCAAAAATTTATCAAATTTTAAATAATAACTTGGGCACTTTTTAGCAACTTTTATTCAAATTAATACTTTTTGAAAGTTCTAAAAGCACCGTGTTGCATACATTAAGGGCGTTTAAACAGTATGTCTACTTGTACATTTTTTACGTTTTTAATTATTTATTTTAAAAATTTATCAATTTTGATATAATAACTTTGCTCACTTTTTTATAACTTTGATTCAACTTAATATTTTTGAAAAATTCAAAACGCATCGTGTTGCATACATCAAGGGCGTTCCAATAGTATATCTACTTGTTAATTTTATTACGTTTTTATTTATTTATTTTAAAAATTCATCAAATTTTAAATAATAACTTGAGCACTTTTTAATAACTTTTATTCAAATTAATACTTTTTAAAAGTTCAAAAAGCATCGTGTTGCATACATTAAGGGCGTTCAAACAGAATGTCTACTTGTACATTTTTTACGTTTTTAGTTATTTATTTCAAAAATTCATCAAATTTGAAATAATAACTTCGGCACTTTTTAATAACTTTTACCCAAATTAATATTTTTTAAAAATTCGAAAAGCATCGTGTTGCATACATCAAGGGGTTTCCAGCAGTATATTTAATTGTACATTTTTTTATGTTTTTAATTATTTATTTCAAAAATTCATCAAATTTGAATCAATAACTTCGGCACTTTTTAATAACTTTTACGCAAATTAATATTTTTCAAAAATTTGCAAAGCATTGTGTTGCATACATCAAGGGGTTTTCGGCAATATATTTAATTGTAAATTTTTTTATGGTTTTAATCATTTATTTTAAAAATTCATCAAGTTTGAAATAATAACATCGGCTTTTTTTAATAAATTTCTTGCAAATTAATATTTTTCAACTTGTATATTTTACTACGTTTTTAATAATTTATTTTGAAAGTTCATCAAATTTTAAATAATAGCTTGGGCACTTTTTAATAACTTTTATTCAAATTAATACTTTTTAAAAGTTTAAAATGCATCGTGTTGCATACATCAAGTGCTTTTCAGCAGTATGTTTTTTTTTGTACATTTTTTTATGTTTTAATTATTTATTTCAAAAATTCATCAAATTTGAAATAATAACTTCGGCACTTTTTAATAACTTTTACCCAAATTAATATTTTTAAAAAATTCGAAAAGCATCGTGTTGCATTTATCAAGGGGTTTTTGGCGGTATATATAATTGTACATTTTTTTATGTTTTTAATTGTTTATTTCAAAAATTTATCAAATTTTAAATAATAACTTGGGCACTTTTTAATAACTTTTATTCAAATTAATACTTTTTAAAAGTTCTAAAAGCACCGTGTTGCATACATTAAGGGCGTTTAAACAGTATGTCTACTTGTACATTTTTTACGTTTTTAATTATTTATTTTAAAAATTTATCAATTTTGATATAATAACTTTGCTCACTTTTTTATAACTTTGATTCAACTTAATATTTTTGAAAAATTCAAAACGCATCGTGTTGCATACATCAAGGGCGTTCCAATAGTATATCTACTTGTTAATTTTATTACGTTTTTATTTATTTATTTTACAAATTCATCAAATTTTAAATAATAACTTGAGCACTTTTTAATAACTTTTATTCAAATTAATACTTTTTAAAAGTTCAAAAAGCATCGTGTTGCATACATTAAGGGCGTTCAAACAGAATGTCTACTTGTACATTTTTAACGTTTTTAGTTATTTATTTCAAAAATTCATCAAATTTGAAATAATAACTTCGGCACTTTTTAATAACTTTTACCCAAATTAAAATTTTTTAAAAATTCCAAAAGCATCGTGTTGCATACATCAAGGGGTTTCCAGCAGTATATTTAATTGTACATTTTTTTATGTTTTTAATAATTTATTTTGAAAATTCATCAAATTTTAAATAATAGCTGGGGCACTTTTTAATAACTTTTATTCATATTAATTCTTTTCAAAAGTTTAAAAAGCATCGTGTTGCATACTTCAAGTGCTATCTAGCAGTATGTTCTTTTTTATACATTTTTTCATGTTTTTAATTATTTAATTCGAAAATTCATCAAATTTGAAATAATAACTTTGTCACTTTTTATTAACTTTTACCCAAATTAATATTTTTCAAAAATTTGCAAAGCATTGTGTTGCATACATCAAGGGGTTTTCGGCAATATATTTAATTGTACATTTTTTTATGGTTTTAATTATTTATTTTAAAAATTCATAAAGTTTTAAATAATAACTTCGGCTTTTTTTAATAAATTGCTTGCAAATTAATATTTTTCAACTTGTATATTTTACTACGTTTTTAATAATTTATTTTGAAAGTTCATCAAATTTTAAATAATAGCTTGGGCACTTTTTAATAACTTTTATTCAAATTAATACTTTTTAAAAGTTTAAAATGCATCGTGTTGCATACATCAAGTGCTTTTCAGCAGTATGTTTTTTTTTGTACATTTTTTTATGTTTTAATTATTTATTTCAAAAATTCATCAAATTTGAAATAATAACTTCGGCACTTTTTAATAACTTTTACCCAAATTAATATTTTTCAAAAATTCGAAAAGCATCGTGTTGCATACATCAAGGGGTTTTTGGCGGTATATATAATTGTACATTTTTCTATGTTTTTAATTGTTTATTTCAAAAATTTATCAAATTTTAAATAATAACTTGGGCACTTTTTAATAACTTTTATTCAAATTAATACTTTTTAAAAGTTCTAAAAGCACCGTGTTGCATACATTAAGGGCGTTTAAACAGTATGTCTACTTGCACATTTTTTACGTTTTTAATTATTTATTTTAAAAATTTATCAATTTTGATATAATAACTTTGCTCACTTTTTTATAACTTTGATTCAACTTAATATTTTTGAAAAATTCAAAACGCATCGTGTTGCATACATCAAGGGCGTTCCAATAGTATATCTACTTGTTAATTTTATTACGTTTTTATTTATTTATTTTAAAAATTCATCAAATTTTAAATAATAACTTGAGCACTTTTTAATAACTTTTATTCAAATTAATACTTTTTAAAAGTTCAAAAAGCATCGTATTGCATACATTAAGGGCGTTCAAACAGAATGTCTACTTGTACATTTTTTACGTTTTTAGTTATTTATTTCAAAAATTCATCAAATTTGAAATAATAACTTCGGCACTTTTTAATAACTTTTACCCAAATTAATATTTTTTAAAAATTCGAAAAGCATCGTGTTGCATACATCAAGGGGTTTCCAGCAGTATATTTAATTGTACATTTTTTATGTTTTTAATTATTTATTTCAAAAATTCATCAAATTTGAATCAATAACTTCGGCACTTTTTAATAACTTATACGCAAATTAATATTTTTAAAAATTTCAAAAAGAATTGTGTTGCATACATCAAGGGCTTTCCAACAGTATGTCTACTTGTATATTTTATTACGTTCTTAATAATTTATTTTGAAAATTCATCAAATTTTAAATAATAGCTTGGGCACTTTTTAATAACTTTTATTCAAATTAATTCTTTTCAAAAGTTTAAAAAGCATCGTGTTGCATACTTTAAGTGCTATCTAGCAGTATGTTTTTTTTTATACATTTTTTTATGTTTTTAATTATTTAATTGGAAAATTCATCAAATTTGAAATAATAACTTTGTCACTTTTTAATAACTTTTACCCAAATTAATATTTTTCAAAAATTTGCAAAGCATTGTGTTGCATACATCAAGGGGTTTTCGGCAATATATTTAATTGTAAATTTTTTTATGGTTTTAATCATTTATTTTAAAAATTCATCAAGTTTGAAATAATAACTTCGGCTTTTTTTTAATAAATTTCTTGCAAATAAATATTTTTCAACTTGTATATTTTACTACGTTTTTAATAATTTATTTTGAAAGTTCATCAAATTTTAAATAATAGCTTGGGCACTTTTTAATAACTTTTATTCAAATTAATACTTTTTAAAAGTTTAAAATGCATCGTGTTGCATACATCAAGTGTTTTTCAGCAGTATGTTTTTTTTTGTACATTTTTTTATGTTTTAATTATTTATTTCAAAAATTCATCAAATTTGAAATAATAACTTCGGCACTTTTTAATAACTTTTACCCAAATTAATATTTTTAAAAAATTCGAATAGCATCGTGTTGCATTTATCAAGGGGTTTTTGGCGGTATATATAATTGTACATTTTTTTATGTTTTTAATTGTTTATTTCAAAAATTTATCAAATTTTAAATAATAACTTGGGCACTTTTTAATAACTTTTATTCAAATTAATACTTTTTAAAAGTTCTAAAAGCACCGTGTTGCATACATTAAGGGCGTTTAAACAGTATGTATACTTGTACATTTTTTACGTTTTTAATTATTTATTTTAAAAATTTATCAATTTTGATATAATAACTTTGCTCACTTTTTTATAACTTTGATTCAACTTAATATTTTTGAAAAATTCAAAACGCATCGTGTTGCATACATCAAGGGCGTTCCAATAGTATATCTACTTGTTAATTTTATTACGTTTTTATTTATTTATTTTACAAATTCATCAAATTTTAAATAATAACTTGAGCACTTTTTAATAACTTTTATTCAAATTAATACTTTTTAAAAGTTCAAAAAGCATCGTGTTGCATACATTAAGGGCGTTCAAACAGAATGTCTACTAGTACATTTTTTACGTTTTTAGTTATTTATTTCAAAAATTCATCAAATTTGAAATTATAACTTCGGCACTTTTTAATAACTTTTACCCAAATTAATATTTTTTAAAAATTCGAAAAGCATCGTGTTGCATACATCAAGGGGTTTCCAGCAGTATATTTAATTGTACATTTTTTTATGTTTTTAATTATTTATTTCAAAAATTCATCAAATTTGAATCAATAACTTCGGCACTTTTTAATAACTTTTACGCAAATTAATATTTTTAAAAATTTCAAAAAGAATTGTGTTGCATACATCAAGGGCTTTCCAACAGTATGTCTACTTGTATATTTTATTACGTTTTTAATAATTTATTTTGAAAATTCATCAAATTTTAAATAATAGCTGGGGCACTTTTTAATAACTTTTATTCATATTAATTCTTTTCAAAAGTACAAAAAGCATCGTGTTGCATACTTCAAGTGCTATCTAGCAGTATGTTCTTTTTTATACATTTTTTTATGTTTTTAATTATTTAATTCGAAAATTCATCAAATTTGAAATAATAACTTTGTCACTTTTTAATAACTTTTACCCAAATTAATATTTTTCAAAAATTTGCAAAGCATTGTGTTGCATACATCAAGGGGTTTTCGGCAATATATTTAATTGTACATTTTTTTATGGTTTTAATTATTTATTTTAAAAATTCATCAAGTTTGAAATATTAACTTCGGCTTTTTTTAATAAATTGCTTGCAAATTAATATTTTTCAACTTGTATATTTTACTACGTTTTTAATAATTTATTTTGAAAGTTCATCAAATTTTAAATAATAGCTTGGGCACTTTTTAATAACTTTTATTCAAATTAATACTTTTTAAAAGTTTAAAATGCATCGTGTTGCATACATTAAGTGCTTTTCAGCAGTATGTTTTTTTTTTGTACATTTTTTTATGTTTTAATTATTTATTTCAAAAATTCATCTAATTTTAAATAATAACTTCGGCACTGTTTAATAACTTTTACCCAAATTAATATTTTTCAAAAATTCGAAAAGCATCGTGTTGCATACATCAAGGGCGTTCCAATAGTATTTCTACTTGTTAATTTTATTACGTTTTTATTTATTTATTTTAAAAATTCATCAAATTTTAAATAATAACTTGAGCACTTTATAATAACTTTTATTCAAATTAATACTTTTTAAAAGTTCAAAAAGCATCGTGTTGCATACATTAAGGGCGTTCAAACTTGTACTACTTGTACATTTTTTACGTTTTTAGTTATTTATTTCAAAAATTCATCAAATTTGAAATTATAACTTCGGCACTTTTTAATAACTTTTACCCAAATTAATATTTTTTAAAAATTCGAAAAGCATCGTGTTGCATACATCAAGGGGTTTCCAGCAGTATATTTAATTGTACATTTTTTTATGTTTTTAATTATTTATTTCAAAAATTCATCAAATTTGAATCAATAACTTCGGCACTTTTTAATAACTTTTACGCAAATTAATATTTTTAAAAATTTCAAAAAGAATTGTGTTGCATACATCAAGGGCTTTCCAACAGTATGTCTACTTGTATATTTTATTACGTTTTTAATAATTTATTTTGAAAATTCATCAAATTTTAAATAATAGCTGGGGCACTTTTTAATAACTTTTATTCATATTAATTTTTTTCAAAAGTTTAAAAAGCATCGTGTTGCATACTTCAAGTGCTATCTAGCAGTATGTTCTTTTTTATACATTTTTTTATGTTTTTAATTATTTAATTCGAAAATTCATCAAATTTGAAATAATAACTTTGTCACTTTTTAATAACTTTTACCCAAATTAATATTTTTCAAAAATTTGCAAAGCATTGTGTTGCATACAACAAGGGGTTTTCGGCAATATATTTAATTGTACATTTTTTTATGGTTTTAATTATTTATTTTAAAAATTCATCAAGTTTGAAATAATAACTTCGGCTTTTTTTAATAAATTGCTTGCAAATTAATATTTTTCAACTTGTATATTTTACTACGTTTTTAATAACTTATTTTGAAAGTTCATCAAATTTTAAATAATAGCTTGGGCACTTTTTAATAACTTTTATTCAAATTAATACTTTTTAAAAGTTTAAAATGCATCGTGTTGCATACATTAAGTGCTTTTCAGCAGTATGTTTTTTTTTGTACATTTTTTTATGTTTTAATTATTTATTTCAAAAATTCATCTAATTTTAAATAATAACTTCGGCACTTTTTAATAACTTTTACCCAAATTAATATTTTTCAAAAATTCGAAAAGCATCGTGTTGCATACATCAAGGGGTTTCCAGCAGTATATTTAATTGTACATTTTTTTATGTTTTTAATTATTTATTTCAAAAATTCATCAAATTTGAATCAATAACTTCGGCACTTTTTAATAACTTTTACGCAAATTAATATTTTTAAAAATTTCAAAAAGAATTGTGTTGCATACATCAAGGGCTTTCCAACAGTATGTCTACTTGTATATTTTATTACGTTTTTAATAATTTATTTTGAAAATTCATCAAATTTTAAATAATAGCTTGGGCACTTTTTAATAACTTTTATTCAAATTAATTCTTTTCAAAAGTTTAAAAAGCATCGTGTTGCATACTTCAAGTGCTATCTAGCAGTATGTTTTTTTTATACATTTTTTTATGTTTTTAATTATTTAATTCGAAAATTCATCAAATTTGAAATAATAACTTTGTCACTTTTTAATAACTTTTACCCAAATTAATATTTTTCAAAAATTTGCAAAGCATTGTGTTGCATACATCAAGGGGTTTTCGGCAATATATTTAATTGTACATTTTTTTATGGTTTTAATTATTTATTTTAACAATTCATCAAATTTTAAATAATAACTTGGGCACTTTTTAATAACTTTTATTCAAATTAATACTTCTTAAAAGTTCAAAAAGCATCGTGTTGCATACATTAAGGGCGTTTGAACAGTATGTCTACTTGTACATTTTTTACGTTTTTAATTTTTTATTTTAAAAATTTATCAAATTTGAATTAATAACTTTGCTCACTTTTTAATAACTTTTACGCAAATTAATATTTTTCAAAAATTCAAAAAACATCGTGTTGCAAACATCAAGGTCGTTCCAGCAGTATATTTACTTGTACATTTTTTATGTTTTTAATTATTTATTTCAAAAATTCATCAAATTTGAAATAATAACTTTGCTCACTTTTTAACAAACTTTGATTCAAATTAATATTTTTCAAAAATTCAAAAAGCATCGTGTTGCTCACATTAAGGGCGTTACAATAGTATTTCTACTTGTACATTTTTTTTACGTTTTTAATTATTTATTTAAAAAAATGATCAAATTTGAAATAATAACTTCGGCACTTTTTGATAACTTTTACGCAAGTAATATTTTTTAAAAATTCAAAAAGCATCGTGTTGCATACATCAAGGGCTTTCTAACACTATGGTTACTTGTATATTTTTACGTTTTTAATTATTTATTTCAAAAAATCATCTAATTTGAAATAATAACTTCGGCACTTTTTTGCAAATTAATATTTTTCAACTTGTATATTTTATTACGTTTTTAATAATTTATTTTGAAAGTTCATCAAATTTTAAATAATAGCTTGGGCACTTTTTAATAACTTTTATTCAAATTAATACTTTTTAAAAGTTCAAAAAGCATCGTGTTGCATACATTAAGAGCGTTCAAACAGTATGTCTACTTATACATTTTTTACGTTTTTAATTATTTATTTTAAAAATTTATCAAAATTGAAATAATAACTTTGCTCACTTTTTAATAACTTTTACGCAAATTAATATTTTTCAAAAATTTAAAAAGCATCGTGTTGCATACATCAAGGGCGTTCTAACACTATGGTTACTTGTATATTTTTACGTTTTTAATTATTTATTTCAAAAAATCATCAAATTTGGAATAATAACTTCGGCACTTTTTAATAACTTTTACGCAAATTAATATTTTTCAAAAAGCATTGTTTTGCATACATCAAGGACTTTTTAGCAGTATGTTTGCTTGTATATTTTATTACGTTTTTAATTATTTATTTTTAAAATTCATCAAGTTTGAAATAATAACTTCGGCTTTTTTTAATAAATTTCTTGCAAATTAATATTTTTAAACTTGTATATTTTACTACGTTTTTAATAATTTATTTTGAAAGTTCATCAAATTTTAAATAATAGCTTGGGCACTTTTTAATAACTTTTATTCAAATTAATACTTTTCAAAAGTTTAAAAAGCATCGTGTTGCATACTTCAAGTGCTATCTAGCAGTATGTTTTTTTTTATACATTTTTTTATGTTTTTAATTATTTAATTCGAAAATTTATCAAATTTGAAATAATAACTTTGTCACTTTTTAATAACTTTTACCCAAATTAATATTTTTCAAAAATTTGCAAAGCATTGTGTTGCATACATCAAGGGGTTTTCGGCAATATATTTAATTGTACATTTTTTTATGGTTTTAATTATTTATTTTAAAAATTCATCAAATTTTAAATAATAACTTTGTAATGAAGTTAGGCTTCATTTGGAGCCTTCAGCGACGGAGTGGGGAGTTGAAAAGTGTGACTGGCGAACCGGGGTCTGAGCGCGTTCGTTCCTAAGTGAGAGTCGATTGAGTTCGAGTGACTGTTTTTGCTTTTGGGTTTTTCGCTGCGAGTTAGATAAAATTAAGGTATTTACGGGTTTTATAAGCGGGTAGTATTTAGGGGAATAGTCCGGGTTTTGTCTGTCCGGGATTTCGGAGTTTTCTCCTCAAAACGTGTGTCACGCTGGTTTTGAGGTTAGAATTCCTAAAGGGGTTGTCAGGGGGCCTCAGAAGGGTATTTTAGGGAGCTGTCGCCCACGCGGAGTTTGCGTTGGGTCTCACCGACGTGTGGTTTCGGCTATATCGGGTGATTTGTAAGGTGGTGTAGAGTATTAATATAATTTGTTTTCCAGTTGATGAATAAACCGGCCCAGACGGGATTTATAACTTTCTTGTTCGTTTTATTTAGTTCTCCCGGCACTGCGGTTCCTAATTGAATTCCTGCTATCCTCCACTAGCTACTCGGCCCGGTATCGGGGATATCGGATCGTAGAATCGCACAGCGGCTACTTAGTCGGTGTGCGAATAACAGAGTTAACTGTATAAAATCTGGCGCCCGAGCATTCTAACATCTAAGGGGAGCGCTAGAGCCCCTTCACGGAAAAGGACGTCACAAATTGGCGCCCGAGCAGGGACGTTTATCGAAATTAGGAAGTGCATGAACAGGGTTGGGGTTTGTTTATTAGTGGGTGTTTTGTCTGGGTGTGTTGTGTATTGTGGGGTACGTGCGGCCGTGTAGCGTACCATTGGCAGGCGACTACGGCTGTAGTGACGTGGTGGGGCCCCAAATAGCTACAGGGCCGGACTCGCCCATTTGGTGGGCCAACAAAATTTTGACAGGACTGGACTCGCCCAGTTGGTGGGTCAACAAAATTTAGGCAGGACCGGACCCGTCCATTTGGGGGTGCCATAAGCATTTATTTGTAGCGATACAGCTGGACAATTTTGTTGTTGTCGTGCGGTAACTGTTTTTTTTAGGTGTCGGTGAACATGGGGAAGCGACGCAACTCCACGCCCACCCTACAGGTACCAACCACTATGGCCACCACTATGGGCGACACCATCCAGTGGTTGTATGGGCTGCACAAGCCGGCGTTGGTGGCGGAAGCGCTGAAATTCCAGCTAAACACGCAGGGAACAGTGGAGGAGTTGAGACGCCGGATCAGCGTGTATTTGTTGGATGGGATCGTTAGCCCTGCCGTACCACCATCATCGGTGCCGCCAGTGTGGCCAGGTTCTATTGCCAAGACACCTGCCGAGGACGTGGGGGCGCAGCCAGCAACGAAGGAGAACCCCACTGTTGTGTCAGGGGGCACCCGGCCTGTTAATTCAGGGGGGTATCGGCCACTGACGTCACAGGTGGTTCGCCAGTGGAATGTCCGTTTTGACGGGAAGTCCGATCCAGCCGCGTTTTTGGAACGGTTGGGCGACATTTGCCGGCTGGACGGGTACGCTGACCCTACTCAGCTAATTCCAGTAATGACGGAACTGTTGGATGGGACAGCGTTATTGTGGTACCGCAATAACGTGGATGAGTGCAAACGTGGCCCGAGTTCCAGGAAGCTTTCCGGCAACAATTCCTGGGTAGCCATTACGAGATTCGACTCGAAATGGAAATCACCAGCCGAGTCCAACGGTATGGAGAAGCGGGGGCTGACTACATCATCGCCGTACAGACGTTGATGCGACGACATGGAGCCATGAGTAAGGAGCGGCAACTCTACTGGCTACATCGGAATTTACGCCCGGAATACCAGGCGTACATCCGGCCTCAGGACTTCCACACCATAGCAGAGCTGTCGGCGATGGTACGCCAATTCGAGGGTTTGCCGCGGCCCAGCACCAGCTCTTACGGACCCACAGTCCGTACTGGCTCCCCCACCCCGCGCAGTGCGTCTCCTTCGCGTTTGGAAGGAAATACCGGGAACGGTGCACGAAGGGTCGCGTTCCAAACTCCGATGACGTGCTGGCAGTGTGGAGAATCTGGGCATATGCGGTCGGAGTGCCGCAGCCCCCGTAAACTGGTTTGTGGCCGATGTGGCCGGGAAGGGGTATTGGCTCGCGACTGCGGATGTCGGTCGGAAAACCAATAGGGAACGATTCGACAGGGCGAATCGAACCGTTCCCGGCGTCTTGCCCATCCTCGGCCGCCATGCACACGGATCCCCGGTTGTTTGTGCACACGCACATTGAAGGTCAAGAATTCTTGGCCCTACTCGACACCGGTTCTGTGTTCTCGTATATCAGCGCAACGGTGGTACAGCGCTGCCCCAGCTTGGTGATGCGGCCCGTGGGTCATTCGGTGCGGTTGGCCAACGGCAACGTCATCGTCGCGCAAGGGGTTTACGACGCGAAGATGGTGGTTGGTGCTAGGGAGTGTCAACAATCGTTTCGGTTGTTACCGGAATTGGCTAACGACATCATTTTCGGGATGGACTTCATTGTGATGCATCCGCAACTGCTTTGTCGGAAGTGGGGGGTCGACTTACGCATATCGCCCCCCCAATCTGAGACTCCCGCCGTCATGGATATGGCTCCTCAAGCGAGCGCGCTAACCGGTGCGGAACAGGGGTGTTTGGAGCGTTTCCTCCGGGAGGAATTGCCTCGTTTCGAGCGAGTGGCCGGTACGACCCAGATGGTGACTCACGCGATACGACTGGTCAATACTGCTCCGATCAAGCAGAGGTATCGCCCGCAGAACCCACGTATGCAAGCCGTGATCGACGAGGAAGTCGACGAAATGCTGCGGCAGGGTGTCATTGAACCGTCCAAAAGTCCATGGAGTTCGCCGGTGGTTATCGTCAAGAAAAAGGATGGTAAGCCCCGGTTTTGCATTGATTTCAGGAAAGTCAATGAAGTGACCCAGAAGGATGCGTACCCCTTACCATATATCCAGGCTATTTTGGACAAGCTCAGGGGAGCTAGGTACATTTCCAGTCTGGACCTTAAGCAGGGTTACTGGCAGATCCCATTAGCCCCTGCCAGCAAGCCCATCACTGCTTTTACCGTACCGGGACGCGGCCTGTTCCAGTTTCGCGTTATGCCGTTTGGTTTGCATTCGGCGCCCGCTACATTTCAGCGGCTGTTGGATCAAATCTTGGGTCCGGAGATGGAACATCGTGCGCTGGCGTACCTCGACGACATCATTGTCTTGGGTAAAACCCTGGACGAGCATTTGGGCAACTTGGCGGAGGTGTTTCGCCGATTGAGAGCGGCAAACCTGCGCCTGAACCCCGAGAAGTGCAAGTTTGGTCAGCGGTCGGTGAAGTATTTGGGTCACGTGGTTACAGAAGCGGGAATCCACACCGATCCTGACAAGGTCACCGCCATTCAGGAGATTCCGGCTCCACACAATGTGAAGAGTTTGCGGCGATTTTTGGGCGTCGTATCCTGGTATCGTCGGTTCATTCCAGAGTTCTCCACCATAGTGGCGCCATTGAACCTACTACTTAAGAAGAGTCAACGGTGGCAGTGGGTCGACTCACAAAATACCGCGTTCATCCGGTTGAAGCAGTGTTTGACTCAAGCACCCGTATTAATTTGTCCCAATTTTTCAGTGCCTTTCGTTCTCCAGACCGATGCTTCTGATCATGGCCTGGGAGTGGCCTTGACACAGACGATAGAAGGAGCGGACCATGTGGTTGCGTATGCTAGCCGGACGTTGTCCACCCCGGAGCGCAATTACTCTGTCACCGAGAAGGAGTGTTTGGCTATTGTATGGGGAATCGAGAAGATGCGGCCCTATTTGGAGGGATACCGGTTTACAGTACTAACCGATCACCAGTCATTGCGGTGGTTACACTCGATTAAGAGTCCCGCGGGGCGACTGGCTCGTTGGAGCATTTTTCTCCAACAATTTGACTTTGAGATTCAGTATCGCAAGGGCGTACTGAATCGATTAGCCGACGCACTGTCTCGGGACCCATTGCCAATCCACGATTCAGAGGGTGACTGTGCCGAAGTGGGTCCGGCGTCGGAGACAACTTGTTCGTGGTACTTGGGGAAGTTGTCGGAAGTGAAGACGAGACCGGAAGATTTCCCGGACTTCTGTGTGCGAGAGGGGAGATTGTACCGTCATTTTTGGGAGGCGAAAGACTTGCGAGAAGTCGAGTTGGCGGACCCATGGAAGCTATGTGTCCCAAGTGATATGCGACGTCCACTCCTCAACGAGAACCACGATGCACCCACCGCCGGGCATCTTGGGGTGGCCAAGACTATTGCGCGAATTGACGACAAGTACTATTGGCCGGGGATGTTTCGGGACATTACTAAATATGTCCGACACTGTTTGGTGTGTCAGCGCTACAAACCTAGTCAGCAGCAGACCCCAGGGAAAATGCAGCCGTCGGTTTGTTCGGGGCCATGGGATACTGTTAGTAGGGATCTGATTGGTCCGCTGCCTAAGTCGACCAAAGGTAATCGGTTTATCGTGATCTTCCAAGATAGGTTTACAAAATGGGTACAGTTTCGTGCCCTTAGAACTGCCACCGCCCGGAACGTTACCCAGGCGTTGTTCGAAGAGGTTATCTGTCGGTTCGGCTGTCCGAGAACCGTTTTGAGCGATAATGGGGCTCAGTTTACCAGTCGGTTATTTAAGGAGATGGTCAAGACGTCTGGTAGCCAACACCGCTACACGCCACCATACACACCGCAGGCAAATCCCGTGGAACGAGCCAATCGGACGCTGAAAACGATGATCGCGCAGTTTTGCGAAGGCGACCATCGACGGTGGGACGTGTACCTACCGGACTTCATGCTGGCGTTGAACAGTTCCAAGCACGAATCTACGGGCTTTACTCCCGCGATGTTGAATTTTGGCCGTGAGTTGCAACTACCCAGCGCGATAGAACGCGGGGATGTCGATCTCGGGAGCGACGTGCCGGAAGATGGGCCCGCACACCTAGACCGGCTGGGGAAACTACGGGAGACGTACGAGCTAGTGCGATTAAAATTGGGTCGGGCCTTTGATTCCCAGAGTCGATATTATAATCTTCGGCGACGCGAATGGAGATGTCACGTTGGGGATAGGGTCATGAAGGTGGAGCATCATTTGTCGTCGGCGGTCGATGGCTTTGCCGCTAAGCTGGCGCCAAAGTATTCGGGTTCTTACACCATTACACGGGTACGCTCTCCGGTAGTGTACGACTTGCGCGATGCAGCGGGTAGACGATATACACGGGTGCATGTAAAGGACCTCAAACCGGCGTATGAGGGTGATGTATTGGGGGAATAATGTGTCTGTGACTGTGTGTAGGAATGTGTTTGTTTTGTAGGGAGCGTGAAAGTGGGCACGCTGGGGACCGGTATAATTGGGGAACGCTGAACTAATTCGTGTGTTTTAGATGACGAGTTCGGACGAGGACACTTAGACACTTGGTCCTCTATTGGACGGCCTCCGAGGGGGAAACTGAGGGCGAACCCGAGGAGGTGGAGGAGACTGCACCGGTGGCGGTGGCCGCCTCCGTGGCAGTGGTCGCCCCGCCGCCGCCGGTACCGTCAACGGCGGGCAAAGTCGACCCAGAGGCCTGCTGGAGATGTGGCGTATACGGCCACCATCGCCGGGATTGCCCCAGCCCACGACCGGAGGGGCGGCCGAGTTGTTCCGCGTGCGGCCGGCCGGGCATGAGCCTGCTCTGCCACTGTGCCAGGGGACGGAGGCTGAGGACCCGCGCCGCGGCTCGCGAGCACGCTCATTCCGAGCTGTTCCGCAAGTCGTTCGAGGTCGTGGAGGGGGACCTGCGCCAGGCGTGCTGGCAGTGCGGCGGTTTTGACCACCTCCGCCGGGACTGCCCAAACCCGTTCCGGGCGTTCTGCTCCCGGTGTGGGCGCGTCGGGACCCTGTCCCGTGACTGTCGGTGTCCGCCGCTTTGCTGGAACTGGTACGTAGGCGTCGACGTTTTTTATTCGGTGGCCCCGCAAACTTCGGGGGAGTTTTAGTTTAAAGAAGGGGGGGTGTAATGAAGTTAGGCTTCATTTGGAGCCTTCAGCGACGGAGTGGGGAGTTGAAAAGTGTGACTGGCGAACCGGGGTCTGAGCGCGTTCGTTCCTAAGTGAGAGTCGATTGAGTTCGAGTGACTGTTTTTGTTTTTGGGTTTTTCGCTGCGAGTTAGATAAAATTAAGGTATTTACGGGTTTTATAAGCGGGTAGTATTTAGGGGAATAGTCCGGGTTTTGTCTGTCCGGGATTTCGGAGTTTTCTCCTCAAAACGTGTGTCACGCTGGTTTTGAGGTTAGAATTCCTAAAGGGGTTGTCAGGGGGCCTCAGAAGGGTATTTTAGGGAGCTGTCGCCCACGCGGAGTTTGCGTTGGGTCTCACCGACGTGTGGTTTCGGCTATATCGGGTGATTTGTAAGGTGGTGTAGAGTATTAATATAATTTGTTTTCCAGTTGATGAATAAACCGGCCCAGACGGGATTTATAACTTTCTTGTGCGTTTTATTTAGTTCTCCCGGCACTGCGGTTCCTAATTGAATTCCTGCTATCCTCCACTAGCTACTCGGCCCGGTATCGGGGATATCGGATCGTAGAATCGCACAGCGGCTACTTAGTCGGTGTGCGAATAACAGAGTTAACTGTATAAAATCTGGCGCCCGAGCATTCTAACATCTAAGGGGAGCGCTAGAGCCCCTTCACGGAAAAGGACGTCACAACTTGGGCACTTTTTAATAACTTTTATTCAAATTAATACTTCTTAAAAGTTCAAAAAGCATCGTGTTGCATACATTAAGGGCGTTTGAACAGTATGTCTACTTGTACATTTTTTACGTTTTTAATTTTTAATTTTAAAAATTTATCAAATTTGAATTAATAACTTTGCTCACTTTTTAATAACTTTTACGCAAATTAATATTTTTCAAAAATTCAAAAAACATCGTGTTGCAAACATCAAGGTCGTTCCAGCAGTATATTTACTTGTACATTTTTTATGTTTTTAATTATTTATTTCAAAAATTCATCAAATTTGAAATAATAACTTTGCTCCCTTTTTAACAAACTTTGCTTCAAAATAATATTTTTCAAAAATTCAAAAAGCATCGTGTTGCTCACATTAAGGGCGTTACAATAGTATTTCTACTTGTACATTTTTTTTACGTTTTTAATTATTTATTTAAAAAAATTATCAAATTTGAAATAATAACTTCGGCACTTTTTGATAACTTTTACGCAAATAATATTTTTTAAAAATTCAAAAAGCATCGTGTTGCATACATCAAGGGCTTTCTTACACTATGGTTACTTGTATATTTTTACGTTTTTAATTATTTATTTCAAAAAATCATCAAATTTGAAATAATAACTTCGGCACTTTTTAATAACTTTTACGCAAATTAATATTTTTCAAAAAGCATTGTTTTGCATACATCAAGGACTTTTTAGCAGTATGTTTGCTTGTATATTTTATTACGTTTTTAATTATTTATTTTTAAAATTCATCAAGTTTGAAATAATAGTTTCGGCTTTTTTTAATAAATTTCTTGCAAATTAATATTTTTCAACTTGTATATTTTACTACGTTTTTAATAATTTATTTTGAAAGTTCATCAAATTTTAAATAATTGCTTGGGCACTTTTTAATAACTTTTATTCAAATTAATACTTTTTAAAAGTTTAAAAAGCATCGTGTTGCATACATCAAGTGCATTTCAGCAGTATGTTTTTTTTTGTACATTTTTTTTTGTTTTAATTAATTATTTCAAAAATTCATCAAATTTGAAATAATAACTTCGGCACTTTTTAATAACTTTTACCCAAATTAAAATTTTTCAAAAATTCGAAAAGCATCGTGTTGCATACATCAAGGGGTTTTTGGCGGTATATATAATTGTAAATTTTTTTATGTTTTTAATTGTTTATTTCAAAAATTTATCAAATTTTAAATAATAACTTGGGCACTTTTTAATAACTTTTATTCAAATTAATACTTTTTAAAAGTTCTAAAAGCACCGTGTTGCATACATTAAGGGCGTTTAAACAGTATGTCTACTTGTACATTTTTTACGTTTTTAATTATTTATTTTAAAAATTTATCAATTTTGATATAATAACTTTGCTCACTTTTTTATAACTTTGATTCAACTTAATATTTTTGAAAAATTCAAAACGCATCGTGTTGCATAGATCAAGGGCGTTCCAATAGTATATTTACTTGTTAATTTTATTACGTTTTTATTTATTTATTTTAAAAATTCATCAAATTTTAAATAATAACTTGAGCACTTTTTAATAACTTTTATTCAAATTAATACTTTTTAAAAGTTCAAAAAGCATCGTGTTGCATACATTAAGGGCGTTCAAACAGAATGTCTACTTGTACATTTTTTACGTTTTTAGTTATTTATTTTAAAAATTCATCAAATTTGAAATAATAACTTCGGCACTTTTTAATAACTTTTACCCAAATTAATATTTTTCAAAAATTCGAAAAGCATCGTGTTGCATACATCAAGGGGTTTTTGGCGGTATATATAATTGTACATTTTTTTTATGTTTTTAATTATTTATTTCAAAAATTTATCAAATTTGAATCAATAACTTCGGCACTTTTTAATAACTTTTACGCAAATTAATATTTTTAAAAATTTCAAAAAAAAATTGTGTTGCATACATCAAGGGCTTTCCAACAGTATGTTTACTTGTATATTTTATTACGTTATTAATAATTTATTTTGAAAATTTATCAATTTTGATATAATAACTTTGCTCACTTTTTTATAACTTTGATTCAACTTAATATTTTTGAAAAATTCAAAACGCATCGTGTTGCGTACATCAAGGGCGTTCCAATAGTATATCTACTTGTTAATTTTATTACGTTTTTATTTATTTATTTTAAAAATTCATCAAATTTTAAATAATAACTTGAGCACTTTTAATAACTTTTATTCAAATTAATACTTTTTAAAAGTTCAAAAAGCATCGTGTTGCATACATTAAGGGCGTTCAAACAGAATGTCTACTTGTACATTTTTTACGTTTTTAGTTATTTATTTCAAAAATTCATCAAATTTGAAATAATAACTTCGGCACTTTTTAATAACTTTTACCCAAATTAATATTTTTTAAAAATTCGAAAAGCATCGTGTTGCATACATCAAGGGGTTTCCAGCAGTATATTTAATTGTACATTTTTTTATGTTTTTAATTATTTATTTCAAAAATTCATCAAATTTGAATCAATAACTTCGGCACTTTTTAATAACTTTTAAGCAAATTAATATTTTTAAAAATTTCAAAAAGAATTGTGTTGCATACATCAAGGGCTTTCCAACAGTATGTCTACTTGTATATTTTATTACGTTTTTAATAATTTATTTTGAAAATTCATCAAATTTTAAATAATAGCTTGGGCACTTTTTAATAACTTTTATTCAAATTAATACTTTTCAAAAGTTTAAAAAGCATCGTGTTGCATACTTCAAGTGCTATCTAGCAGTATGTTTTTTTTATACATTTTTTTATGTTTTGAATTATTTAATTCGAAAATTCATCAAATTTGAAATAATAACTTTGTCACTTTTTAATAACTTTTACCCAAATTAATATTTTTCAAAAATTTGCAAAGCATTGTGTTGCATACATCAAGGGGTTTTCGGCAATATATTTAATTGTACATTTTATTATGGTTTTAATTATTTATTTTAAAAATTCATCAAATTTTAAATAATAACTTGGGCACTTTTTAATAACTTTTATTTAAATTAATACTTCTTAAAAGTTCAAAAAGCATCGTGTTGCATACATTAAGGGCGTTTGAACAGTATGTCTACTTGTACATTTTTTACGTTTTTAATTTTTAATTTTAAAAATTTATCAAATTTGAATTAATAACTTTGCTCACTTTTTAATAACTTTTACGCAAATTAATATTTTTCAAAAATTCAAAAAACATCGTGTTGCAAACATCAAGGTCGTTCCAGCAGTATATTTACTTGTACATTTTTTATGTTTTTAATTATTTATTTCAAAAATTCATCAAATTTGAAATAATAACTTTGCTCCCTTTTTAACAAACTTTGATTCAAATTAATATTTTTCAAAAATTCAAAAAGCATCGTGTTGCTCACATTAAGGGCGTTACAATAGTATTTCTACTTGTACATTTTTTTTACGTTTTTAATTATTTATTTAAAAAAATTATCAAATTTGAAATAATAACTTCGGCACTTTTTGATAACTTTTACGCAAATAATATTTTTTAAAAATTCAAAAAGCATCGTGTTGCATACATCAAGGGCTTTCTAACACTATGGTTACTTGTATATTTTTACGTTTTTAATTATTTATTTCAAAAAATCATCAAATTTGAAATAATAACTTCGGCACTTTTTAATAACTTTTACGCAAATTAATATTTTTCAAAAAGCATTGTTTTGCATACATCAAGGACTTTTTAGCAGTATGTTTGCTTGTATATTTTATTACGTTTTTAATTATTTATTTTTAAAATTCATCAAGTTTGAAATAATAACTTCGGTTTTTTTTTAATAACTTTTTTGCAAATTAATATTTTTCAACTTGTATATTTTATTACGTTTTTAATAATTTATTTTGAAAGTTCATCAAATTTTAAATAATAGCTTGGGCACTTTTTAATAACTTTTATTCAAATTAATACTTTTTAAAAGTTCAAAAAGCATCGTGTTGCATACATTAAGAGCGTTCAAACAGTATGTCTACTTATACATTTTTTACGTTTATAATTATTTATTTTAAAAATTTTTCAAAATTGAAATAATAACTTTGCTCACTTTATAATAACTTTTACGCAAATTAATATTTTTCAAAAATTCAAAAAGCATCGTGTTGCATACATCAAGGGCGTTCTAACACTATGGTTACTTGTATATTTTTACGTTTTTAATTATTTATTTCAAAAAATCATCAAATTTGAAATAATAACTTCGGCACTTTTTAATAACTTTTACGCAAATTAATATTTTTCAAAAAGCATTGTTTTGCATACATCAAGGACTTTTTAGCAGTATGTTTGCTTGTATATTTTATTACGTTTTTAATTATTTATTTTTAAAATTCATCAAGTTTGAAATAATAGTTTCGGCACTTTTTAATAACTTTTATTCAAATTAATACTTTTTAAAAGTTTAAAAAGCATCGTGTTGCATACATCAAGTGCTTTTCAGCAGTATGTTTTTTTTTTGTACATTTTTTTTCGTTTTAATTAATTATTTCAAAAATTCATCAAATTTGAAATAATAACTTCGGCACTTTTTAATAACTTTTACCCAAATTAAAATTTTTCAAAAATTCAAAAAGCATCGTGTTGCATACATCAAGGGGTTTTTGGCGGTATATATAATTGTACATTTTTTTATGTTTTTAATTGTTTATTTCAAAAATTTATCAAATTTTAAATAATAACTTGGGCACTTTTTAATAACTTTTATTCAAATTAATACTTTTTAAAAGTTCTAAAAGCACCGTGTTGCATACATTAAGGGCGTTTAAACAGTATGTCTACTTGTACATTTTTTACGTTTTTAATTATTTATTTTAAAAATTTATCAATTTTGATATAATAACTTTGCTCACTTTTTTATAACTTTGATTCAACTTAATATTTTTGAAAAATTCAAAACGCATCGTGTTGCATAGATCAAGGGCGTTCCAATAGTATATTTACTTGTTAATTTTATTACGTTTTTATTTATTTATTTTAAAAATTCATCAAATTTTAAATAATAACTTGAGCACTTTTTAATAACTTTTATTCAAATTAATACTTTTTAAAAGTTCAAAAAGCATCGTGTTGCATACATTAAGGGCGTTCAAACAAAATGTCTACTTGTACATTTTTTACGTTTTTAGTTATTTATTTTAAAAATTCATCAAATTTGAAATAATAACTTCGGCACTTTTTAATAACTTTTACCCAAATTAATATTTTTTAAAAATTCGAAAAGCATCGTGTTGCATACATCAAGGGGTTTCCAGCAGTATATTTAATTGTACATTTTTTTATGTTTTTAATTATTTATTTCAAAAATTCATCAAATTTGAATCAATAACTTCGGCACTTTTTAATAACTTTTACGCAAATTAATATTTTTAATAATTTCAAAAAGAATTGTGTTGCATACATCAAGGGCTTTCCAACAGTATGTCTACTTGTATATTTTATTACGTTTTTAATAATTTATTTTGAAAATTCATCAAATTTTAAATAATAGCTTGGGCACTTTTTAATAACTTTTATTCAAATTAATACTTTTCAAAAGTTTAAAAAGCATCGTGTTGCATACTTCAAGTGCTATCTAGCAGTATGTTTTTTTTTATACATTTTTTTATGTTTTTAATTATTTAATTCGAAAATTCATCAAATTTGAAATAATAACTTTGTCACTTTTTAATAACTTTTACCCAAATTAATATTTTTCAAAAATTTGCAAAGCATTGTGTTGCATACATCAAGGGGTTTTCGGCAATATATTTAATTGTACATTTTATTATGGTTTTAATTATTTATTTTAAAAATTCATCAAATTTTAAATAAAAACTTGGGCACTTTTTAATAACTTTTATTCAAATTAATACTTCTTAAAAGTTCAAAAAGCATCGTGTTGCATACATTAAGGGCGTTACAATAGTATTTCTACTTGTACATTTTTTTTACGTTTTTAATTATTTATTTAAAAAAATTATCAAATTTGAAATAATAACTTCGGCACTTTTTGATAACTTTTTCGCAAATAATATTTTTTAAAAATTCAAAAAGCATCGTGTTGCATACATCAAGGGCTTTCTAACACTATGGTTACTTGTATATTTTTACGTTTTTAATTATTTATTTCAAAAAATCATCAAATTTGAAATAATAACTTCGGCACTTTTTATTAACTTTTACGCAAATTAATATTTTTCAAAAAGCATTGTTTTGCATACATCAAGGACTTTTTAGCAGTATGTTTGCTTGCATATTTTATTACGTTTTTAATTATTTATTTTTAAAATTCATCAAGTTTGAAATAATAACTTCGGCTTTTTTTAATAACTTTTTTGCAAATTAATATTTTTCAACTTGTATATTTTATTACGTTTTTAATAATTTATTTTGAAAGTTCATCAAATTTTAAATAATAGCTTGGGCACTTTTTAATAACTTTTATTCAAATTAATACTTTTTAAAAGTTCAAAAAGCATCGTGTTGCATACATTAAAAGCGTTCAAACAGTATGTCTACTTATACATTTTTTACGTTTTTAATTATTTATTTTAAAAATTTATCAAAATTGAAATAATAACTTTGCTCACTTTTTAATAACTTTTACGCAAATTAATATTTTTCAAAAATTCAAAAAGCATCGTGTTGCATACATCAAGGGCGTTCTAACAGAATTTCTACTTGTACATTTTTTTACGTTTTTAATTATTTATTTTAAAAATTTATCAAGTTTGAAATAATAACTTTGGCACTTTTTAATAACTTTTACGCAAATAATTATTTTTTAAAAATTCAAAAAGCATCGTGTTGCATACATCAAGAAGTTTCCAGCAGTATATTTAATTGAACCTTTTTTTAATGTTTTTAAATATTTATTTCAAACATTCATCAAATTTTAAATAGTAACTTGGGCACTTTTTAATAACTTTTATTCAAATTAATACTTTTTAAAAGTTCAAGAAGCATTGTGTTGCATACATTAAGGGCGTTCAATCAGAATGTCTACTTGTACATTTTTTACGTTTTTAGTTATTTATTTTAAAAATTTATCAAATTTGAATTAATAACTTTGCTCACTTTTTTAATAACTTTTACGCAAATTAATATTTTTCAAAAATTCAAAAAGCATCGTGTTGCATACATCAAGGACGTTCCAGCAGTATGTTTACTTGTACATTTTTATTATGTTTTTAATTATTTATTTCAAAAATTTATCAAATTGGAAATAATAACTTCGGCACTTTTTATTAACTTTTACCCAAATTAAGATTTTCAAAAATTCGAACAGCATCGTGTTGCATACATTAAGGGCTTTCTAACACTATTTTTACTTGATAATATTATTACGTTTTTATTGATTTAATTTAAAAATTCATCAAATTTGAAATAATAACTTGGGAAATTTTTAATAACTTTTATTCAAATTAGTACTTTTTAAAAGTTCAAAAATCATCGTGTTTCATACATTAAGGGCGTTCAAACAGTATGTCTATTTGTACATTTTTTACGTTCTTAATTATTTATTTTAAAAATTTATCAAATTTGAAATTATAACTTTGCTCACTTTTTAAAAATATTGATTCAAATTAATATTTTTCAAAAATTCAAAAAGCATCGTGTTGCATACATCAAGGGCATTCCAACAGTAATTCTACACGTTTTTAATCATTTATTTTGAACATTTATCAAGTTTGAAATAATAATTTCGGCACTTTTTGATAACTTTAACGCAAAATAATATTTTTTAAAAATTTAAAAAGCATTGTGTTGCATACATCAAGAGCTTTCCAGCAGTATATTTACTTGTACATTTTTTATGTTTTTATTATTTAATTCAAAAATTCATCAAATTTGAAATAATAACTTCGGCACTTTTTAATAACTTTTACGAAAATTAATATTTTTCAAGAATTTGAAAAGCATCGTGTTGCATACAACAAAGGCTTTCTAACACTATTTTTACTTAAATATTTTATTACTTTCTTATTGATTTATTTTAAAAATTTGTCAAATTTGAAATAATAACTTGGGCACTTTTTAATAACTTTTATTCAATTTAATATTTTTTAAAAATTCAAAACGCACCGTGTTGCATACATCAATGGCTTTCTAACAGTATGTCTACTTGTATATTTTACAACGTTTTTATTTATTCATTTTAAAAATTCATCAAATTTTAAATAATAACTTGAGCACTTTTTAATAACTTTTATTCAAATTAATACTTTTTAAAAGTTCAAAAAGCATCGTGTTGCATACATTAAGGGCGTTCAAACAGAATGTCTACTTGTACATTTTTTACGTTTTTAGTTATTTATTTTAAAAATTCATCAAATTTGAAATAATAACTTCGGCACTTTTTAATAACTTTTACCCAAATTAATATTTTTTAAAAATTCGAAAAGCATCGTGTTGCATACATCAAGGGGTTTCCAGCAGTATATTTAATTGTACATTTTTTTATGTTTTTAATTATTTATTTCAAAAATTCATCAAATTTGAATCAATAACTTCGGCACTTTTTAATAACTTTTACGCAAATTAATATTTTTAAAAATTTCAAAAAGAATTGTGTTGCATACATCAAGGGCTTTCCAACAGTATGTCTACTTGTATATTTTATTACGTTTTTAATAATTTATTTTGAAAATTCATCAAATTTTAAATAATAGCTTGGGCACTTTTTAATAACTTTTATTCAAATTAATACTTTTCAAAAGTTTAAAAAGCATCGTGTTGCATACTTCAAGTGCTATCTAGCAGTATGTTTTTTTTTTATACATTTTTTTATGTTTTTAATTATTTAATTCGAAAATTCATCAAATTTGAAATAATAACTTTGTCACTTTTTAATAACTTTTACCCAAATTAATATTTTTCAAAAATTTGCAAAGCATTGTGTTGCATACATCAAGGGGTTTTCGGCAATATATTTAATTGTACATTTTATTATGGTTTTAATTATTTATTTTAAAAATTCATCAAATTTTAAATAATAACTTGGGCACTTTTTAATAACTTTTATTCAAATTAATACTTCTTAAAAGTTCAAAAAGCATCGTGTTGCATACATTAAGGGCGTTACAATAGTATTTCTACTTGTACATTTTTTTTACGTTTTTAATTATTTATTTAAAAAAAATATCAAATTTGAAATAATAACTTCGGCACTTTTTGATAACTTTTACGCAAATAATATTTTTTAAAAATTCAAAAAGCATCGTGTTGCATACATCAAGGGCTTTCTAACACTATGGTTACTTGTATATTTTTACGTTTTTAATTATTTATTTCAAAAAATCATCAAATTTGAAATAATAACTTCGGCACTTTTTATTAACTTTTACGCAAATTAATATTTTTCAAAAAGCATTGTTTTGCATACATCAAGGACTTTTTAGCAGTATGTTTGCTTGCATATTTTATTACGTTTTTTATTATTTATTTTTAAAATTCATCAAGTTTGAAATAATAACTTCGGCTTTTTTTAATAACTTTTTTGCAAATTAATATTTTTCAACTTGTATATTTTATTACGTTTTTAATAATTTATTTTGAAAGTTCATCAAATTTTAAATAATAGCTTGGGCACTTTTTAATAACTTTTATTCAAATTAATACTTTTTAAAAGTTCAAAAAGCATCGTGTTGCATACATTAAAAGCGTTCAAACAGTATGTCTACTTATACATTTTTTACGTTTTTAATTATTTATTTTAAAAATTTATCAAAATTGAAATAATAACTTTGCTCACTTTTTAATAACTTTTACGCAAATTAATATTTTTCAAAAATTCAAAAAGCATCGTGTTGCATACATCAAGGGCGTTCTAACAGAATTTCTACTTGTACATTTTTTTACGTTTTTAATTATTTATTTTAAAAATTTATCAAGTTTGAAATAATAACTTTGGCACTTTTTAATAACTTTTACGCAAATAATTATTTTTTAAAAATTCAAAAAGCATCGTGTTGCATACATCAAGAAGTTTCCAGCAGTATATTTAATTGAACCTTTTTTTAATGTTTTTAAATATTTATTTCAAACATTCATCAAATTTTAAATAGTAACTTGGGCACTTTTTAATAACTTTTATTCAAATTAATACTTTTTAAAAGTTCAAGAAGCATTGTGTTGCATACATTAAGGGCGTTCAATCAGAATGTCTACTTGTACATTTTTTACGTTTTTAGTTATTTATTTTAAAAATTTATCAAATTTGAATTAATAACTTTGCTCACTTTTTTAATAACTTTTACGCAAATTAATATTTTTCAAAAATTCAAAAAGCATCGTGTTGCATACATCAAGGACGTTCCAGCAGTATGTTTACTTGTACATTTTTATTATGTTTTTAATTATTTATTTCAAAAATTTATCAAATTGGAAATAATAACTTCGGCACTTTTTATAAACTTTTACCCAAATTAAGATTTTCAAAAATTCGAACAGCATCGTGTTGCATACATTAAGGGCTTTCTAACACTATTTTTACTTGATAATGTTATTACGTTTTTATTGATTTAATTTAAAAATTCATCAAATTTGAAATAATAACTTGGGAAATTTTTAATAACTTTTATTCAAATTAGTACTTTTTAAAAGTTCAAAAATCATCGTGTTTCATACATTAAGGGCGTTCAAACAGTATGTCTATTTGTACATTTTTTACGTTCTTAATTATTTATTTTAAAAATTTATCAAATTTGAAATAATAACTTTGCTCACTTTTTAAAAATATTGATTCAAATTAATATTTTTCAAAAATTCAAAAAGCATCGTGTTGCATACATCAAGGGCATTCCAACAGTAATTCTACACGTTTTTAATTATTTATTTTGAACATTTATCAAGTTTGAAATAATAACTTCGGCACTTTTTGATAACTTTAACGCAAAATAATATTTTTTAAAAATTTAAAAAGCATTGTGTTGCATACATCAAGAGCTTTCCAGCAGTATATTTACTTGTACATTTTTTATGTTTTTATTATTTAATTCAAAAATTCATCAAATTTGAAATAATAACTTCGGCACTTTTTAATAACTTTTACGAAAATTAATATTTTTCAAGAATTTGAAAAGCATCGTGTTGCATACAACAAAGGCTTTCTAACACTATTTTTACTTAAATATTTTATTACTTTCTTATTGATTTATTTTAAAAATTTGTCAAATTTGAAATAATAACTTGGGCACTTTTTAATAACTTTTATTCAATTTAATATTTTTTAAAAATTCAAAACGCACCGTGTTGCATACATCAATGGCTTTCTAACAGTATGTCTACTTGTATATTTTACGACGTTTTTATTTATTCATTTTAAAAATTTATCAAATTTTAAATAATACCTTGGGCACTTTTTAATAACTTTTATTCAAATTGATACTTTTTTAAAGTTCAAAAAGCATCGTGTTGCAAACATTAAGAGCGTTCAAACAGTATGTCTACTTGTACATTTTTTACGATTTTAATTATTTATTTTAAAAATTTATCAAAATTGAAATAATAACTTTGCTCACTTTTTAATAACTTTTACGCAAATTAATATTTTTCAAAAATTCAAAAAGCATCGTGTTGCATACATCAAGGGGTTTCGAGCAGTATATTTACCTGTAATTTTTTTTCATGTTTTTAATTATTTATTTCAAAAACTCCTCAAATTTTAAATAACAACTTCGGCACTTTTTAATAACTTTTACGCAAATTAATATTTTTTAAAAATTCAAAAAGCATCGTGTTGCATACATCAAGGGCGTTCCGACAGTATTTCTACTAGTACATTTTTTTACGTTTTTAATTATTTATTTTAAAATTTTATCAAGTTTGAAATAATAACTTCGGCACTTTTTAATAACTTTTACGCAAATAAATATTTTTTAAAAATTCAAAAAGCATTGTGTTGCATACATCAAGGGCTTTCCAACAGTATGTCTACTTGTATATTTTATTACGTTTTTAATAATTTATTTTGAAAATTCATCAAATTTTAAATAATAGCTTGGGCACTTTTTAATAACTTTTACGCAAATTAATACTTTTCAAAAATTTGAAAAGCATCGTGTTGCATACATTAAGGGCGTTCCAAAAGTACTTCTACTTGTACACTTTTGTACTTTTTTAATTATTTATTTCAAAAATTTATCAAGTTTGAAATAATAACTTCGGCACTTTTTGATAACTTTAACGCAAATTAATATTTTTTAAAAATTCAAAAAGCATCGTGTTGCATACATCAAGGGGTTTCGAGCAGTATATTTACTTGTAATTTTTTTTCATGTTTTTAATTATTTATTTCAAAAACTCCTCAAATTTTAAATAACAACTTCGGCACTTTTTAATAACTTTTACGCAAATTAATATTTTTTAAAAATTCAAAAAGCATCGTGTTGCATACATCAAGGGCTCCCAGCAGTATGTTTACTTGTACATTTTTATTTTGTTTTTAATTATTTATTTCAAAAAATTTTCAAATTGGAAATAATAACTTCGGCACTTTTTATTAACTTTTACGCAAATTAAGATTTTCAAAAATTCGAACAGCATCGTGTTGCATACATTAATAGCTTTCTAACACTATTTTTACTTGATAATATTATTACGTTTTTATTGATTTAATTTAAAAATTCATCAAATTTGAAATAATAACTTGGGAAATTTTTAATAACTTTTATTCAAAATAATACTTTTTAAAAGTTCAAAAATCATCGTGTTTCATACATTAAAGGCGTTCAAACAGTATGTCTACTTGTACATTTTTTACGTTTTTAATTATTTATTTTAAAAATTTATCAAATTTGAAATAATAACTTTGCTCACTTTTTAATAATATTGATTCAAATTAATATTTTTCAAAAATTCAAAAAGCATCGTGTTGCATACATCAAGGGCAATCCAACAGTAATTCTACACGTTTTTAATTATTTATTTTGAAAATTTATCAAGTTTGAAATAATAACTTCGGCACTTTTTGATAACTTTAACGCAAAATAATATTTTTTAAAAATTTAAAAAGCATTGTGTTGCATACATCAAGGGCTTTCCAGCAGTATATTTACTTGTACATTTTTTATGTTTTTATTATTTATTTCAAAAATTCATCAAATTTGAAATAATAACTTCGGCACTTTTTAATAACTTTTACGCAAATTAATATTTTTCAAAAATTTGAAAAGCATCGTGTTGCATACAACAAAGGCTTTCTAACACTATTTTTACTTAAATATTTTATTACGTTTTTATTGATTTATTTTAAAAATTTATCAAATTTGAAATAATAACTTGGGCACTTTTTAATAACTTTTATTCAATTTAATATTTTTTAAAAATTCAAAACGCACCGTGTTGCATACATCAATGGCTTTTCAACAGTATGTCTACTTGTTTATTTTACTACGTTTTTATTTATTTATTTCAAAAATTTATCAAATTTTAAATAATACCTTGGGCACTTTTTAATAACTTTTATTCAAATTAATACTTTTTTAAAGTTCAAAAAGCATCGTGTTGCATACATTAAGAGCGTTCAAACAGTATGTCTACTTGTACATTTTTTACAATTTTAATTATTTATTTTAAAAATTTATCAAAATTGAAATAATAACTTTGCTCACTTTTTAATAACTTTTATGCAAATTAATATTTTTCAAAAATTCAAAAAGCATCGTGTTGCATACATCAAGGGCGTTCTAACAGTATTTCAACTTGTACATTTTTTTACGTTTTTATTTATTTATTTTAAAAATTTATCAAGTTTGAAATAATAACTTCGGCACTTTTTAATAACTTTTACGCAAATTAATATTTTTCAAAAATTTGAAAAGCATCGTGTTGCATACATTAAGGGCGTTCCAACAGTATTTCTACTAGTACATTTTTTCACGTTTTTAAATATTTATTTTAAAAATTTATCAAGTTTGAAATAATAACTTCGGCTTTTTTTAATAACTTTTTTGCAAATTAATATTTTTCAACTTGTATATTTTATTACGTTTTGAATTATTTATTTCAAAAATTCATCAAATTTGAAATAATAACTTCGGCACTTTTTAATAACTTTTACCCAAAATAATATTTTTCAAAAATTCGAAAAGCATCGTGTTGCATACATCAAGGGGTTTTTGGCGGTATATATAATTGTACATTTTTTTATGTTTTTAATTGTTTATTTCAAAAATTTATCAAATTTTAAATAATAACTTGGGCACTTTTTAATAACTTTTATTCAAATTAATACTTTTTAAAAGTTCAAAAAGCATCGTGTTGCATACATTAAGGGCGTTCAAACAGAATGTCTACTTGTAAATTTTTTACGTTTTTAGTTATTTATTTCAAAAATTCATCAAATTTGAAATAATAACTTTGCTCACTTTTTAATAACTTTGATTCAAATTAATATTTTTCAAAAATTCAAAAAGCATCGTGTTGCTTACATTAAAGGCGTCACAATAGTATTTCTCCTTGTACATTTTTTTACGTTTTCAATTATTTATTTAAAAAATTTATCAAATTTGAAATAATAACTTCGGCACTTTTTGATAACTTTTACGCAAATAATATTTTTTAAAAATTCAAAAAGCATCGTGTTGCATACATCATGGGCTTTCTAACACTATGGGTACTTGTACATTTTTTTACGTTTTTAATTATTTATTTCAAAAATTTATCAAATTTGAAATAATAACTTCGGCACTTTTTAATAACTTTTACGCAAATTAATATTTTTCAAAAAGCATTGTTTGGATACAACAACGGGCTTTCCAACAGTATGTTTATTTGTATATTTTATTACGTTTTTATTAATTTATTTTGAAAATTCATCAAGTTTGAAATAAAAACTTCGGCTTTTTTTAATAACTTTTTTGCAAATTAATATTTTTCAACTTGTATATTTTATTACGTTTTTAATAAATTATTTTGAAAATTCATCAAATTTTAAATAATAGCTTGGGCACTTTTTAATAACTTTTATTCAAATTAATACTTTTCAAAAGTTTAAAAAGCATCGTGTTGCATACATCAAGTGCTATTCAGCAGTATGTTTTTTTTTTGTACATTTTTTAATGTTTTTAATTATTTATTTTAAAAATTCATCAAATTTGAAATAATAACATCGGCACTTTTTAATAACTTTTACTCAAATTAATATTTTTCAAAAATTCAAAAAGCATCGTGTTGCATACATCAAGGGGTTTTCGGTGGTATATTTAATTGTACATTTTTTTATGTTTTTAATTATTTATTTCAAAAATTTATCAAATTTTAAATAATAACTTGGGCACTTTTTAATAACTTTTATTCAAATTAATACTTTTCAAAAGTTTAAAAAGCATCGTGTTGCATACATTAAGAGCGTTCAAACAGTATGTCTACTTGTACGTTTTTTACGTTTTTAATTATTTATTTTAAAAATTTATCAAAATTGAAATAATAACTTTGCTCACTTTTTAATAACTTTTACGCAAATTAATATTTTTCAAAAATTCAAAAAGCAACGTGTTGCATACATCAAGGTCGTTCTAACAGAATTTCTACTTGTACATTTTTTTACGTTTTTAATTATTTATTTTAAAAATTTATCAAGTTTGAAATAATAAGTTCGGCACTTTTTAATAACTTTTACGCAAATTAATATTTTTCAAAAATTTGAAAAGCATCGTGTTGCATACAACAAAGGCTTTCTAACCCTATTTTTACTTAAATATTTTATTACGTTCTTATTGATTTATTTTAAAAATTTATCAAATTTGAAATAATAACTTGGGCACTTTTTAATAACTTTTATTCAATTTAATATTTTTTAAAAATTCAAAACGCACCGTGTTGCATACATCAATAGCTTTCTAACAGTATGTCTACTTGTATATTTTACTACGTTTTTATTTATTTATTTTAAAAATTTATCAAATTTTAAATAATACCTTGGACACTTTTTAATAACTTTTATTCAAATTAATACTTTTTTAAAGTTCAAGAAGCATCGTGTTGCATACATTAAGAGCGTTCAAACAGTATGTCTACTTGTACATTTTTTACGATTTTAATTATTTATTTTAAAAATTTATCAAGTTTGAAATAATAACTTCGGCACTTTTTAATAACTTTTACGCAAATACATATTTTTTAAAAATTCAAAAAGCATCGTGTTGCATACATCAAGGGCGTTCTAACAGTATTTCTACTTGTACATTTTTTTACGTTTTTATTTATTTATTTTAAAAATTTATCAAGTTTGAAATAATAACTTCGGCACTTTTTATTAACTTTTACGCAAATTAATATTTTTCAAAAATTTGAAAAGCATCGTGTTGCATACAGTAAGGGCGTTCCAACAGTATTTCTACTAGTACATTTTTTCACGTTATTAATTCTTTATTTTAAAAATTTATCAAATTTGAAATTATAACTTCGGCACTTTTTAATAACTTTTACGCAAATAAATATTTTTTAAAAATTCAAAAAGCATTGTGTTGCATACATTAAGGGGTCCCCAGCAGTATATTTACTTGTAAATTTTTTATATGTTTTCAATTATTTATTTCAAGAACTCATCAAATTTTAAATAACAACTTCGGCACTTTTTGATAACTTTAACGCAAATTATTATTTTTTAAAAATTCAAAAAGCATTGTGTTGTTTACACCAAGGGGTTTCCAGCAGTATATTTACTTGTAAATTTTTTTCATGTTTTTAATTATTTATTTCAAAAACTCATCAAATTTTAAATAAGAACTTCGGCACTTTTTAATAACTTTTACGCAAATTAATATTTTTTAAAAATTCAAAAAGCATCGTGTTGCATACATTAAGGGCGTTCCAACAGTATTTCTACTAGTACATTTTTTCACGTTTTTAATTATTTATTTTAAAAATTTATCAAGTTTGAAATAATAACTTAGGCATTTTTTAATAACTTTTACGCAAATAAATATTTTTTAAAAATTCAAAAAGCATCGTATTGCATACATCAAGAAGCTTCCAGCAGTATATTTAATTGCACATTTTTTTTATGTTTTTAAATATTTATTTCAAACATTCATCAAATTTTAAATAATAACTTGGGCACTTTTTAATAACTTTTATTCAAATTAATACTTTTTAAAAGTTCAAAAAGCATTGTGTTGCATACATTAAAAGTGTTCAAACAGTATGTCTACTTGTACATTTTTTACGTTTTTAGTTATTTATTTTAAAAATTTATCAAGTTTGAAATAATAACTTTGGCACTTTATGATAACTTTAACGCAAATTAATATTTTTTAAAAATTCAAAAAGCATTGTGTTGCATACATCAAGGAGTTTCCAGCAGTATATTTAATTGTACATTCTTTTTTGTTTTTATTGATTTATTTTAAAAATTCATCAAATTTGAAATAATAACTTGGGAACTTTTTAATAACATTTACGCAAATTAATATTTTTCAAAAATTTGAAAAGCATCGTGTTGCATACAACAAAGGCTTTCTAACACTATTTTTACTTAAATATTTTATTACGTTCTTATTGATTTATTTTAAAAATTTATCAAATTTGAAATAATAACTTGGGCACTTTTTAATAACTTTTATTCAATTTAATATTTTTTAAAAATTCAAAACGCACCGTGTTGCATACATCAATGGCTTTCCAACAGTATGTCTACTTGTATATTTTACTACGTTTTTATTTATTTATTTTAAAAATTTATCAAATTTTAAATAATACCTTGGGCACTTTTTAATAACTTTTATTCAAATTAATACTTTTTTAAAGTTTAAAAAGCATCGTGTTGCATACATTAAGAGCGTTCAAACAGTATGTCTACTTGTACATTTTTTACGATTTTAATTATTTTTTTTAAAAATTTATCAAAATTGAAATAGTAACTTTGCTCACTTTTTAATAACTTTTACGCAAATTAATATTTTTCAAAAATTCAAAAAGCATCGTGTTGCATACATCAAAGGCGTTCCAACAGTATTTCTACTAGTACATTTTTTCACGTTTTTAAATATTTATTTTAAAAATTTATCAAGTTTGAAATAATAACTTCGGCTTTTTTTAATAACTTTTTTGCAAATTAATATTTTTCAACTTGTATATTTTATTACGTTTTTAAAAATTTATTTTGAAAGTTCATCAAATTTTAAATAATAGCTTGGGCACTTTTTAATAACTTTTATTCAAATTAATACTTTTTAAAAGTTTAAAAAGCATCGTGTTGCATACATCAAGTGTTTTTTAGCAGTATGTTTTTTTTTGTACATTTTTTTATGTTTTTAATTATTTATTTCAAAAATTCATCAAATTTGAAATAATAACTTCGGCACTTTTTAATAACTTTTACCCAAATTAATATTTTTCAAAAATTCGAAAAGCATCGTGTTGCATACATCAAGGGGTTTTTGGCGGTATATATAATTGTACATTTTTTATGTTTTTAATTGTTTATTTCAAAAAAATTTCAAATTTTAAATAATAACTTGGGCACTTTTTAATAACTTTTATTCAAATTAATACTTTTTAAAAGTTCTAAAAGCACCGTGTTGCATACATTAAGGGCGTTTAAACAGTATGTCTGCTTGTACATTTTTTTTACGTTTTTAATTATTTATTTAAAAAATTTATCAAATTTGAAATAACAACTTCGGCACTTTTTGATAACTTTTACGCAAGTAATATTTTTTAAAAATTCAAATAGGATCGTGTTGCATACATCAAGGGCTTTCTAACACTATAGTTACTTGTACATTTTTTTTACGTTTTTAATTTGGCTTGCAAAAATCGTATTTTTGGTTAATAAAATTTTAAATCAGTACGAGAATTTTAAACATTTTTTTTCGGTTTGCGGCGGTTTTTTTTAAAACTTGTTATACGCAACGGCGTATATAGCACTGCAGCAAGCTATATTATTTTTTAGATAAAAATTAGGCTTGCAAAAATTGTATTTTTGGTTAATAAAAATTTAAATCGGTACGAGAATTTTAAACATTTTTTTCGGTTTGCGGCGGTATTTTTCAAAACTTGTCAAGTTCAACCGCGTATCTGGAACTGCAGCAAGCTATATTATTTTTTAAATAAAAATTTGCCTTGCAAAATTTGTATTTTTGGTTAATAAAATTTTAAATCAGTACGAGAATTTTAAACATTTTTTTTTGGTTTGCGGCGGTTTTTTTCAAAACTTGTTATACGCAACCGCGTATATAGCACCTCAGCAAGCTATATTATTTTTTAGATAAAAATTAGGCTTGCAAAAATCGTATTTTTGGTTAATAAAAATTTAAATCGGTACGAGAATTTTAAACATTTTTTTTGGTTTGAGGCGGTATTTTTCAAAACTTGTCATGTTCAACCGCGTATATGGAACTGCAGCAAGCTATATTATTTTTTAAATAGAAATTTGCCTTGCAAAATTTGTATTTTTGTTTAATAAAATTTTAAATCAGTACGAGAATTTTAAACATTTGTTTTCGGTTTGCGGCGGTTTTTTTTTAAAACATGTTATACGCAACTGCGTATATAGCACTGAAGCAAGCTATATTATTTTTTAGATAAAAATTAAGCTTGCAAAATCGTATTTTTGGTTAATAAAAATTTAAATCAGTACGAGAATTTTAAACATTTTTTTTTGGTTTGCGGCGGTATTTTTCAAAACTTGTTATGTTCAACCGCGTATATGGAACTGCATCAAGCTATATTATTTTTTAAATAGAAATTTGGCTTGCAAAATTTGTATTTTTGATTAATAAAATTTTAAATCAGTACGAGAATTTTAAACATTTTTTTTTCGGTTTGCGGCGGTCTTTTTTAAAACTTGTCATATGCAACCGCATATATAGAACTGCAGCAAGCTATATCATTTTTTAGATGGAAATTTGGCTTGCAAAAATCGTATTTTTGGTTAATAAAATTTTAAATCTGTACGATAATTTTAAACATTTTTTTTCGGTTTGCGGCGGTTTTTTTTAAAACTTGTTATACGCATCCGCTTATATAGCACTGCAGCAAGCTATATTATTTTTTAGATAAAAATTAGGCTTGCAAAAATCGTATTTTTGGTTAATAAAAATTTAAATCGGTACAAGAATTTTAAATATTTTTTTCGGTTTGCGGCGGTCTTTTTTAAAACTTGTTATACGCAACGGCGTATATAGAGTTGCAGCAAGCTAAATTATTTTTTAGATAAAAATTAGGCTTGCAAAAATCGTATTTTCGGTTAATAAAAATTTAAATCAGCACGAGAATTTTAAACATTTTTTTCGGTTTGCGGCGGTATTTTACAAAACTTGTTATGTTCAACCGCGTATATAGAACTGATGCAAGCTATATTATTTTTTAGATGAAAATTTGGCTTACAAAAATCGTATTTTTGGTTGATTATTTCATTCCTATCACAATACTGTACTTGAAATCACAGCTTTCTATATATTAGTCCGACAACAACCCGTTGCCATTTCTACGGGGCCTATTACAGCGATAACACCTCCCGTTGCTATAGTTACTTTATATAGATGATAATAATTGTAATGTACATTTTACTTTTAACCTATTTAGATATCCATGAAACAAAATATGTAAACAATATATTAGCTATTGAACAAATCTGTCATCTCAAAAATGTCGAACACACGATTTGGAGAGATTAAATAACGTTAAATAATAACGTTAAATAGTATAGTCAATATTAATAACGTTAAATAGTATAGTCACGAAATAATCTTTAAAATACAACTCGGGAAAAGATTATTGTTATCGGTAATTTTGCATTTTAATGCACTCAAACTACGTTTCCTAAAGCAATTTTACTTGTCAAATTGGCAGACAAAAAACCTCGCGTACCGCTCGGTTTTTTGATCCTTCAATTTAACTCGTAAAATTGCTAGGCAACGTAGTTTTCGTATAAAATTCAAAATTACCGATAATAATCTTTTCCCTTGTTATATTACATATGATAAAATTTTAAATCAGTACGAGAATTTTAAACATTTTTTTTCGGTTTGCGGCGGTCTTTTTCAAAACTTGTTATACGCAACCGCGTATATAGCACTGCAACAAGCTATATTATTTTTTAGATACAAATTAGGCTTGCAAAAATCGTATTTTTGTTTAATAAAAATTTAAATCAGCACGAGAATTTTAAACATTTTTTTTTTCGATTTGCGGCAGTATTTTTCAAAACTTGTTATGTTCAACCGCGTATATAGAACTGCTGCAAGCTATATTATTTTTTAGATGGAAATTTGGCTTACAAAAATCGCATTTTTGGTTAATAAAATTTTAAATCAGTACGAGAATTTTATACATTTTTTTTCGGGTTGCGGCGGTCTTTTTTAAAACTTGTTATACGCAACCGCGTATATAGCACTGCAGCAAGCTATATTATTTTTTAGATAAAAATTAGGCTTGCAAAAATCGTATTTTTGGTTAATAAAAATTTAAATCAGTACGAGAATTTTAAACATTTTTTTTGGTTTGCGGCGGTATTTTTCAAAACTTGTTATGTTCAACCGCGAATATAGAACTGATGCAAGCTATATTATTTTTTAGATGAAAATTTGGCTTACAAAAATCGAATTTTTGGTTAATAAAATTTTAAATCAGTACGAGAATTTTAAACATTTTTTTTCGGTTTGCGGCGGTCTTTTTCAAAACTTGTAATACGCAACCGCGTATATAGCACTTCAACAAGCAATATTATTTTTTAGATAAAAATTAGTCTTGCAAAAATCGTATTTTTGGTTAATAAAAATTTAAATCAGTACGAGAATTTTTAACATTTTTTTTGGTTTGCGGCGGTATTTTTCAAAACTTGTTATGTTCAACCGCGTATATGGAACTGCAGCAAGCTATATTATTTTTTAAATAGAAATTTGGCTTGCAAAATTTGTATTTTTGATTAATAAAAATTTAAATCAGTACGAAAATTTTAAACTTTTTTTTGGTTTGCGGCGGTCTTTTTTAGAACTTGTCATATGCAACCGCATATATAGAACTGCAGCAAGCTATATTATTTTTTAGATGGAAATTTGGCTTGCAAAAATCGTATTTTTGGTTAATAAAATTTTAATTCAGTACGATAATTTTAAACATTTTTTTTCGGTTTGCGGTGGTTTTTTTTTTTAAATTGTTATACGCAACCGAGTATATAGCACTGCAGCAAGCTATATTATTTTTTAGATAAAAAGTAGGCTTGCAAAAATCGTATTTTTGGTTAATAAAAATTTAAATCAGCACGAGAATTTTATACATTTTTTTCGGTTTGCGGCGGTATTTTTCAAAACTTGTTATGTTCAACCGCGTATATAGAACTGCTGCAAGCTATATTATTTTTTAGATGCAAGTTAGGCTTGCATAAATCGTATTTTTGGTTAATAAAAATTTAAATCAGTACCAGAATTTTAAAAAAAAAATTCGGTTTGCGGCGGTATTTTTCAAAACTTGTCATGTTCCACCGCGTATATATAACTGCAACAAGCTATATTATTTTTTAAATAGAAATTTGGCTTACAAAAATCGTATTTTTGGTTAATAAAATTTTAAATCAGTACGAGAATTTTAAACATTTTTTTTTCGGTTTGCGGCGGTCTTTTTTAAACTTGTTATACGCAACCGCTTATATAGCACTGCAGCAAGCTATATTATTTTTTAGATAAAAATTAGGCTTGCAAAAATTGTATTTTTGGTTAATATAAATTTAAATCAGTACGAGAATTTTAAACATTTTTTTTGGTTTGCGGCGGTATTTTTCAAAACTTGTTATGTTCAACCGCGTATATGGAACTGCAGCAAGCTATATTATTTTTTAAATAGAAATTTGGCTGGCAAAATTTGTATTTTTGATTAATAAAAATTTAAATCAGTACGAAAATTTTAAACATTTTTTTGGTTTGCGGCGGTCTTTTTAAAAACTTGTCATATGCAACTGCGTATATAGAACTGCAGCAAGCTAAATTATTTTTTAAGTGGAAATTTGGCTTGCAAAAATCGTATTTTTGGTTAATAAAATTTTAAATCAGTACGAGAATTTTAAACATTTTTTTTCGGTTTGCGACGGTTTTTTTTAAAACTTGTTATACGCAACCGCGTATATAGCACTGCAGCAAGCTATATTATTTTTTAGATAAAAATTAGGCTTGCAAAAATCGTATTTTTGGTTAATAAAAATTTAAATCGGTACGAGAATTTTAAACATTTTTTTTGGTTTGCGGCGGTATTTTTTAAAACTTGTCATGTTCAACCGCGTATATGGAAATGCAGCAAGCTATATTTTTTTTTAAATACAAATTTGGCTCGCAAAATTCGTATTTTTGGTTAATAAAATTTTAAATCAGTACGAGATTTTTTAAACATTTTTTTTGGTTTGCGGAGGTTTTTTTTTAAACTTGTTATACGCATCCGCGTATATAGCACTGCAGCAAGCTATATTATTTTTTAGATAAAAATTAGGCTTGCAAAAAATGTATTTTTGGTTAATAAAAATTTAAATCGGTACAAGAATTTTAAATATTTTTTTCGGTTTGCGGCGGTATTTTTTAAAACTTGTTATGTTCAACCGCGTATATAGAAATGCTGCAAGCTATATTATTTTTTAGATGGAAATTTGGCTTACAAAAATCGTATTTTTGGTTAATAAAATTTTAAATCAGTACGAGAATTTTAAACATTTTTTTTGGTTTGCGGCGGTCTTTTTTAAAACTTGTCATATTCAACCGCATATATAGAACTGCAGCAAGCTATATCATTTTTTAGATGGAAATTTGGCTTGCAAAAATCGTATTTTTGGTTAATAAAATTTTAAATCAGTACGATAATTTTAAACATTTTTTTTCGGTTTGCGGCGGTTTTTTTTAAAACTTGTTATACGCATCCGCTTATATAGCACTGCAGCAAGCTATATTATTTTTTAGATAAAAATTAGGCTTGCAAAAATCGTATTTTTGGTTAATAAAAATTTAAATCGGTACAAGAATTTTAAATATTTTTTTCGGTTTGCGGCGGTCTTTTTTAAAACTTGTTATACGCAACGGCGTATATAGAGTTGCAGCAAGCTAAATTATTTTTTAGATAAAAATTAGGCTTGCAAAAATCGTATTTTCGGTTAATAAAAATTTAAATCAGCACGAGAATTTTAAACATTTTTTTCGGTTTGCGGCGGTATTTTACAAAACTTGTTATGTTCAACCGCGTATATAGAACTGATGCAAGCTATATTATTTTTTAGATGAAAATTTGGCTTACAAAAATCGTATTTTTGGTTGATTATTTCATTCCTATCACAATACTGTACTTGAAATCACAGCTTTCTATATATTAGTCCGACAACAACCCGTTGCCATTTCTACGGGGCCTATTACAGCGATAACACCTCCCGTTGCTATAGTTACTTTATATAGATGATAATAATTGTAATGTACATTTTACTTTTAACCTATTTAGATATCCATGAAACAAAATATGTAAACAATATATTAGCTATTGAACAAATCTGTCATCTCAAAAATGTCGAACAGACGATTTGGAGAGATTAAATAACGTTAAATAATAACGTTAAATAGTATAGTCAATATTAATAACGTTAAATAGTATAGTCACGAAATAATCTTTAAAATACAACTCGGGAAAAGATTATTGTTATCGGTAATTTTGCATTTTAATGCACTCAAACTACGTTTCCTAAGGCAATTTTACTTGTCAAATTGGCAGACAAAAAACCTCGCGTACCGCTCGGTTTTTTGATCCTTCAATTTGACTCGTAAAATTGCTAGGCAACGTAGTTTTCGTATAAAATTCAAAATTACCGATAATAATCTTTTCCCTTGTTATATTACATATGATAAAATTTTAAATCAGTACGAGAATTTTAAACATTTTTTTTCGGTTTGCGGCGGTCTTTTTCAAAACTTGTTATACGCAACCGCGTATATAGCACTGCAACAAGCTATATTATTTTTTAGATACAAATTAGGCTTGCAAAAATCGTATTTTTGTTTAATAAAAATTTAAATCAGCACGAGAATTTTAAACATTTTTTTTTCGATTTGCGGCAGTATTTTTCAAAACTTGTTATGTTCAACCGCGTATATAGAACTGCTGCAAGCTATATTATTTTTTAGATGGAAATTTGGCTTACAAAAATCGCATTTTTGGTTAATAAAATTTTAAATCAGTACGAGAATTTTAAACATTTTTTTTCGGGTTGCGGCGGTCTTTTTTAAAACTTGTTATACGCAACCGCGTATATAGCACTGCAGCAAGCTATATTATTTTTTAGATAAAAATTAGGCTTGCAAAAATCGTATTTTTGGTTAATAAAAATTTAAATCAGTACGAGAATTTTAAACATTTTTTTTGGTTTGCGGCGGTATTTTTCAAAACTTGTTATGTTCAACCACGTATGTGGAACTGCAGCAAGCTATATTATTTTTTAAATAGAAATTTGGCTTGCAAAATTTGTATTTTTGATTAATAAAAATTTAAATCAGTACGAAAATTTTAAACATTTTTTTTGGTTTGCGGCGGTCTTTTTAAAAACTTGTTATATGCAACCGCGTATATAGAACTGCAGCAAGCTAAATTATTTTTTAGATAGAAATTTAGCTTGCAAAAATCGTATTTTTGGTTAATAAAATTTTAAATCAGTACGAGAATTTTAAACATTTTTTTTCGGTTTGCAACGGTTTTTTTTAAAACTTGTTATACGCAACCGCGTATATAGCACTGCAGCAAGCTATATTATTTTTTAGATAAAAATTAGGCTTGCAAAAATCGTATTTTTGGTTAATAAAAATTTAAATCGGTACGAGAATTTTAAACATTTTTTTTGGTTTGCGGCGGTATCTTTTAAAACTTGTCATGTTCAACCGCGTATATGGAAATGCAGCAAGCTATATTTTTTTTTAAATACAAATTTGGCTCGCAAAATTCGTATTTTTGGTTAATAAAATTTTAAATCAGTACGAGATTTTTTAAACATTTTTTTTGGTTTGCGGAGGTTTTTTTTTAAACTTGTTATACGCATCCGCGTATATAGCACTGCAGCAAGCTATATTATTTTTTAGATAAAAATTAGGCTTGCAAAAAATGTATTTTTGGTTAATAAAAATTTAAATCGGTACAAGAATTTTAAATATTTTTTTCGGTTTGCGGCGGTATTTTTTAAAACTTGTTATGTTCAACCGCGTATATAGAAATGCTGCAAGCTATATTATTTTTTAGATGGAAATTTGGCTTACAAAAATCGTATTTTTGGTTAATAAAATTTTAAATCAGTACGAGAATTTTAAACATTTTTTTTGGTTTGCGGCGGTCTTTTTTAAAACTTGTCATATTCAACCGCATATATAGAACTGCAGCAAGCTATATCATTTTTTAGATGGAAATTTGGCTTGCAAAAATCGTATTTTTGGTTAATAAAATTTTAAATCAGTACGATAATTTTAAACATTTTTTTTCGGTTTGCGGCGGTTTTTTTTAAAACTTGTTATACGCATCCGCTTATATAGCACTGCAGCAAGCTATATTATTTTTTAGATAAAAATTAGGCTTGCAAAAATCGTATTTTTGGTTAATAAAAATTTAAATCGGTACAAGAATTTTAAATATTTTTTTCGGTTTGCGGCGGTCTTTTTTAAAACTTGTTATACGCAACGGCGTATATAGAGTTGCAGCAAGCTAAATTATTTTTTAGATAAAAATTAGGCTTGCAAAAATCGTATTTTCGGTTAATAAAAATTTAAATCAGCACGAGAATTTTAAACATTTTTTTCGGTTTGCGGCGGTATTTTACAAAACTTGTTATGTTCAACCGCGTATATAGAACTGATGCAAGCTATATTATTTTTTAGATGAAAATTTGGCTTACAAAAATCGTATTTTTGGTTGATTATTTCATTCCTATCACAATACTGTACTTGAAATCACAGCTTTCTATATATTAGTCCGACAACAACCCGTTGCCATTTCTACGGGGCCTATTACAGCGATAACACCTCCCGTTGCTATAGTTACTTTATATAGATGATAATAATTGTAATGTACATTTTACTTTTAACCTATTTAGATATCCATGAAACAAAATATGTAAACAATATATTAGCTATTGAACAAATCTGTCATCTCAAAAATGTCGAACAGACGATTTGGAGAGATTAAATAACGTTAAATAATAACGTTAAATAGTATAGTCAATATTAATAACGTTAAATAGTATAGTCACGAAATAATCTTTAAAATACAACTCGGGAAAAGATTATTGTTATCGGTAATTTTGCATTTTAATGCACTCAAACTACGTTTCCTAAGGCAATTTTACTTGTCAAATTGGCAGACAAAAAACCTCGCGTACCGCTCGGTTTTTTGATCCTTCAATTTGACTCGTAAAATTGCTAGGCAACGTAGTTTTCGTATAAAATTCAAAATTACCGATAATAATCTTTTCCCTTGTTATATTACATATGATAAAATTTTAAATCAGTACGAGAATTTTAAACATTTTTTTTCGGTTTGCGGCGGTCTTTTTCAAAACTTGTTATACGCAACCGCGTATATAGCACTGCAACAAGCTATATTATTTTTTAGATACAAATTAGGCTTGCAAAAATCGTATTTTTGTTTAATAAAAATTTAAATCAGCACGAGAATTTTAAACATTTTTTTTTCGATTTGCGGCAGTATTTTTCAAAACTTGTTATGTTCAACCGCGTATATAGAACTGCTGCAAGCTATATTATTTTTTAGATGGAAATTTGGCTTACAAAAATCGCATTTTTGGTTAATAAAATTTTAAATCAGTACGAGAATTTTAAACATTTTTTTTCGGGTTGCGGCGGTCTTTTTTAAAACTTGTTATACGCAACCGCGTATATAGCACTGCAGCAAGCTATATTATTTTTTAGATAAAAATTAGGCTTGCAAAAATCGTATTTTTGGTTAATAAAAATTTAAATCAGTACGAGAATTTTAAACATTTTTTTTGGTTTGCGGCGGTATTTTTCAAAACTTGTTATGTTCAACCACGTATGTGGAACTGCAGCAAGCTATATTATTTTTTAAATAGAAATTTGGCTTGCAAAATTTGTATTTTTGATTAATAAAAATTTAAATCAGTACGAAAATTTTAAACATTTTTTTTGGTTTGCGGCGGTCTTTTTAAAAACTTGTTATATGCAACCGCGTATATAGAACTGCAGCAAGCTAAATTATTTTTTAGATAGAAATTTAGCTTGCAAAAATCGTATTTTTGGTTAATAAAATTTTAAATCAGTACGAGAATTTTAAACATTTTTTTTTGGTTTGCAACGGTTTTTTTTAAAACTTGTTATACGCAACCGCGTATATAGCACTGCAGCAAGCTATATTATTTTTTAGATAAAAATTAGGCTTGCAAAAATCGTATTTTTGGTTAATAAAAATTTAAATCGGTACGAGAATTTTAAACATTTTTTTTCGGTTTGCGGCGGTATTTTTCAAAACTTGTCATGTTCAACCGCGTATATGGAACTGCAGCAAGCTATATTATTTTTTAAATCAAAATTTGGCTTGCAAAATTTGTATTTTTGGTTAATAAAATTTTAAATCAGTACGAGAATTTTAAACATTTTCTTTTCGGTTTGCGGCAGTCTTTTTTAAAACTTGTTATACGCAAACGCGTATATAGCACTGCAGCAAGCTATATTATTTTTTAGATAAAAATTTGGCTTGCAAAAATTGTATTTTTGGTTAATAAAAATTTAAATCAGTACGAGAATTTTAAACATTTTTTTTGGTTTGCGGCGGTATTTTTTAAAACTTGTTATGTTCAACCACGTATATGGAACTGCAGCAAGCTATGTTATTTTTTAAATAGAAATTTGGCTTGCAAAATTTGTATTTTTGATTAATAAAAATTTAAATCAGTACGAAAATTTTAAACATTTTTTTTTGGTTAGCGGCGGTCTTTTTAAAAACTTGATATATGCAACCGCGTATCTAGAACTGCAGCAAGCTAAATTATTTTTTAGATGGAAATTTGGCTTGCAAAAATCGTATTTTTGGTTAATGAAATTTTAAATCAGTATGAGAATTTTAAACATTTTTTTTTTGGTTTGCAGCGGTTTTTTTTAAAACTTGTTATACGCAACCGCGTATATAGCACTGCAGCAAGCTATATTATTTTTTAGATAAAATATAGGCTTGCAAAAATCGTATTTTTGGTTAATAAAAATTTAAATCAGCACGAGAATTTTAAACTTTTTTTTCGGTTTGCGGCGTTATTTTTCAAAACTTGTTATGTTCAACCGCGTATATAGAACTGCTGCAAGCTATATTATTTTTTAGATGGAAATTTGGCTTACAAAAATCGTATTTTTGGATAATAAAATTCTAAATCAGTACGTGAATTTTAAACATTTTTTTTTTGGTTTGCGGCTGCCTTTTTTAAAACTTGTTATACGCAACTGCGTATATAGTACTGCAGCAAGCTATATTATTTTTTAGATGAAAGTTAGGCTTGCATAAATCGTATTTTTGGTTAATAAAAATTTAAATCAGTACGAGAATTTTAAACATTTTTTTCGGTTTGCGGCGGTATTTTTCAAAACTTGTCATATGCAACCGCATATATAGAACTGCAGCAAGCTATATTATTTTTTAGATGGAAATTTGGCTTGCAAAAATCGTATTTTTGGTTAATACAATTTTAAATCAGTACGAGAATTTTAAACATATTTTTTCGGTTTGCGGCTGTCTTTTTTAAAACTTGTTATACGCAACCGCGTATATAGAACTGCAGCAAGCTATATTATTTTTTAGATGAAAGTTAGGCTTGCATAAATCGTATTTTTGGATAAAAATTTAAATCAGTACGAGAATTTTAAACATTTTTTTCGGTTTGCGGCGGTATTTTTCAAAATTTGTCATGTTCCACCGCGTATATATAACTGCAGCAAGCTAAATTATTTTTTAGATGGAAATTTGGCTTGCAAAAATCGTATTTTTGGTTAATAAAATTTTAAATCAGTATGAGAATTTTAAACATTTTTTTTCGGTTTGCGGCGGTATTTTTCAAAACTTGTCATGTTCAACCGCGTATATGGAATTGCAGCAAGCTATATTATTTTTTAGATAAAATATAGGCTTGCAAAAATCGTATTTTTGGTTAATAAAAATTTAAATCAGCACGAGAATTTTAAACTTTTTTTTCGGTTTGCGGCGTTATTTTTCAAAACTTGTTATGTTCAACCGCGTATATAGAACTGCTGCAAGCTATATTATTTTTTAGATGGAAATTTGGCTTACAAAAATCGTATTTTTGGATAATAAAATTCTAAATCAGTACGTGAATTTTAAACATTTTTTTTTTTGGTTTGCGGCTGCCTTTTTTAAAACTTGTTATACGCAACTGCGTATATAGTACTGCAGCAAGCTATATTATTTTTTAGATGAAAGTTAGGCTTGCATAAATCGTATTTTTGGTTAATAAAAATTTAAATCAGTACGAGAATTTTAAACATTTTTTTCGGTTTGCGGCGGTATTTTTCAAAACTTGTCATATGCAACCGCATATATAGAACTGCAGCAAGCTATATTATTTTTTAGATGGAAATTTGGCTTGCAAAAATCGTATTTTTGGTTAATAAAATTTTAAATCATTACGAGAATTTTAAACATATTTTTTCGGTTTGCGGCTGTCTTTTTTAAAACTTGTTATACGCAACCGCGTATATAGAACTGCAGCAAGCTATATTATTTTTTAGATGAAAGTTAGGCTTGCATAAATCGTATTTTTGGATAAAAATTTAAATCAGTACGAGAATTTTAAACATTTTTTTCGGTTTGCGGCGGTATTTTTCAAAATTTGTCATGTTCCACCGCGTATATATAACTGCAGCAAGCTAAATTATTTTTTAGATGGAAATTTGGCTTGCAAAAATCGTATTTTTGGTTAATAAAATTTTAAATCAGTATGAGAATTTTAAACATTTTTTTTCGGTTTGCGGCGGTATTTTTCAAAACTTGTCATGTTCAACCGCGTATATGCAATTGCAGCAAGCTATATTATTTTTTAAATAGAAATTTGGCTTGCAAAATTTGTATTTTTGGTTAATAAAATTTTAAATCAGTACGAGAATTTTAAACATTTTTTTTCGGTTTGCGGCGGTCTTTTTTAAAACTTGTCATATGCAACCGCATATATAGAACTGCAGCAAGCTATATTATTTTTTAGATGGAAATTTGGCTTGCAAAAATCGTATTTTTTGTTAATAAAATTTTAAATCAGTACAAGAATTTTAAACATTTTTTTTCGGTTTGCGGCTGTCTTTTTTAAAACTTGCTATACGCAACCGCGTATATAGAACTGCAGCAAGCTATATTATTTTTTAAATAGAAATTTGGCATGCAAAATTTGTATTTTTGATTATTAAAAATTTAAATCAGTACGAAAATTTTAAACATTTTTTTTGGTTTGCGGCGGTATTTTTCAAAACTTGATATGTTCAACCGCGTATATAGAACTGCTGCAAGCTATATTATTTTTTAGATGGAAATTTGGCTTACAAAAATCGTATTTTTGGTTAATAAAATTTTAAATCTGTACGAGAATTTTAAACATTTTTTTTTCGGTTTGCGGCGGTCTTTTTTAAAACTTGTTATACGCAACCGCGTATATAGCACTGCAGCAAGCATTATTAAGTTTTTAGATAAAAATTAGGCTTGCAAAAATCGTATTTTTGGTTAATAAAAATTTAAATCAGTACGAGAATTTTAAGCATTTTTTTGGTTTGCGGCGGTCTTTTTAAAAACTTGTCTTGTTCAACCGCGTATATGGAACACCAGCAAGCTATATTATTTTTTAAATAGAAATTTGGATTGCAAAATTTGTATTTTTGGTTAATAAAATTTTAAATCAGTACGAGAATTTTAAACATTTTTTTTCGGTTTGCGGGGGTCTTTTTTAAAACTTGATATATGCAACCGCGTATATAAAACTGCAGAAAGCTAAATTATTTTTTAGATGGAAATTTGGCTTGCAAAAATCGTATTTTTGGTTAATGAAATTTTAAATCAGTATGAGAATTTTAAACATTTTTTTTTCGGTTTGCAGCGGTTTTTTATAAAACTTGTTATACGCAACCGCGTATATAAAACTGCAGCAAGCTATATTATTTTTTAGATGAAAGTTAGGCTTGCATAAACCGTATTTTTGGTTAATAAAAATTTAAATCAGTACGAGAATTTTAAACATTTTTTTTGGTTTGCGGCGGTATTTTTCAAAACTTGTCATGTTCCACCACGTATATGGAACTGCAGCAAGCTATGTTATTTTTTAAATAGAAATTTGGCTTGCAAAATTTGTATTTTTGATTAATAAAAATTTAAATCAGTACGAAAATTTTAAACATTTTTTTTGGTTTGCGGCGGTCTATTTAAAAACTTGATATATGCAACCGCGTATATAAAACTGCAGAAAGCTAAATTATTTTTTAGATGGAAATTTGGCTTGCAAAAATCGTATTTTTGGTTAATGAAATTTTAAATCAGTATGAGAATTTTAAACATTTTTTTTTCGGTTTGCAGCGGTTTTTTTTAAAACTTGTTATACGCAACCGCGTATACAGCACTGCAGCAAGCTATATTCTTTTTTAGATAAAAATTAGGCTTGCAAAAATCGTATTTTTGGTTAATAAAAATTTAAATCGGTACGAGAATTTTAAAAAAAAAAATTCGGTTTGCGGCAGTATTTTTCAAAACTTGTCATGTTCAACCGCGTATATGGAACTGCAGCAAGCTATATTATTTTTTAAATAGAAATTTGGCTTGCAAAATTTGTATTTTTGGTTAATAAAATTTTAAATCAGTACGAGAATTTTAAACATTTTTTTTCGGTTTGCGGCGGTCTTTTTTGAAACTTGTCATATGCAACCGCATATATAGAACTGCAGCAAGCTATAATATTTTTTAGATGAAAATTGGGCTTGCAAAAATCGTATTTTTGGTTATTAAAATTTTAAATCAGTACGAGAATTTTAAACATTTTTTTTGGTTTGCGGCGGTATTTTTCAAAACTTGTCATGTTCCACCGCGTATATATAACTGCAGCAAGCTATATAATTTTTTAAATAGAAATTTGGCTTGCAAAATTTGTATTTTTGGTTAATAAAAATTTAAATCAGTACGAGAATTTTTTACATTTTTTTTGGTTTGCGGCTGCCTTTTTTAAAACTTGTTATACGCAACTGCGTATATAGTACTGCAGCAAGCTATATTATTTTTTAGATGAAAGTTGGGCTTGCATAAATCGTATTTTTGGTTAATAAAAATTTAAATCAGTACGAAAATTTTAAACATTTTTTTCGGTTTGCGGCGGTATTTTTCAAAATTTGTCATGTTCCACCGCGTATATATAATTGCAGCAAGCTATATTATTTTTTAAATAGAAATTTGGCTTGCAAAATTTGTATTTTTGGTTAATAAAAATTTAAATCAGTACGAAAATTTTAAACATTTTTTTTGGTTTGCGGCGGTCTTTTTAAAAACTTGTTATATGCAACCGCGTATATAGAACTGCAGCAAGCTAAATTATTTTTTAGATGGAAATTTGGCTTGCAAAAATCGTATTTTTGGTTAATAAAATTTTAAATCAGTATGAGAATTTTAAACATTTTTTTTCGGTTTGCGGCGGTATTTTTCAAAACTTGATATGTTCAACCGCGTATATAGAACTGCTGCAAGCTATATTATTTTTTAGATGGAAATTTGGCTTACAAAAATTGTATTTTTGGTTAATAAAATTTTAAATCAGTACGAGAATTTTAAACATTTTTTTTCGGTTTGCGGCGGTCTTTTTTAAAACTTGTTATACGCAACCGCGTATATAGCACTGCAGCAAGCTATATTATTTTTTAGATAAAAATTAGGTTTGCAAAAATCGTATTTTTGGTTAATAAAAATTTAAATCAGTACGAGAATTTTAAGCATTTTTTTGGTTTGCGGCGGTCTTTTTAAAAACTTGTCTTGTTCAACCGCGTATATGGAACAGCAGCAAGATATATTATTTTTAAACAGAAATTTGGATTGCAAAATTTGTATTTTTGGTTAATAAAATTTTAAATCAGTACGAGAATTTTAACCCTTTTTTTCGGTTTGCGGGGGTCTTTTTTAAAACTTGTCATATGCAACCGCATATATAGAACTCCAGCAAGCTATATTATTTATTAGATGGAAATTTGGCTTGCAAAAATCGTATTTTTGGTTAATAAAATTTTAAATCAGTACGAGTATTTTAAACATTTTTTATCGGTTTGCGGCTGTCTTTTTTAAAACTTGTTATACGCAACCGCGTATATAAAACTTCAGCAAGCTATATTATTTTTTAGATGAAAGTTAGGTTTGCATACATCGTATTTTTGGTTAATAAAAATTTAAATCAGTACGAGAATTTTAAACATATTTTGGTTTGCGGCGGTATTTTTCAAAACTTGTCATGTTCCACCGCGTATATAGAACTGCAGCAAGCTATATTATTTTTTAAATAGAAATTTGGCTTGCAAAATTTGTATTTTTGGTTAATAAAATTTTAAATCAGTACGAGAATTTTAAACATTTTTTTTCGGTTTGCGGCGGTCTTTTTTAAAACTTGTCATATGCAACCGCATATATAGAACTGCAGCAAGCTATATTATTTTTTAGATAGAAATTTGGTTGGCAAAAATCGTATTTTTGGTTAAAAATTTTTTAAATCAGTTCGAGAATTTTAAACATTTTTTTTCGGTTTGCGGCTGTCTTTTTTAAAACTTGTTATACGCAACCGCGTATATAGAACTGCAGCAAGCTATATTATTTTTTAGATGAAAGTTAGGCTTGCATAAATCGTATTTTTGGTTAATAAAAATTTAAATCAGTACGAGAATTTTAAACATTTTTTTTGGTTTGCGGCGGTATTTTTCAAAACTTGTCATATTCCACCGCGTATATATAACTGAAGCAAGCTAAATTATTTGTTAGATGGAAATTTGGCTTGCAAAAATCGTATTTTTGGTTAATAAAATTTTAAATCAGTACGAGAATTTTAAACATTTTTTTTCGGTTTGCGGCGGTTTTTTAAAACTTGTTATGCGCAACCGCGTATATAGCATTGCAGCAAGATATATTATTTTTAGATAAAAATTAGGCTTGCAAAAATCGTATTTTTGGTTAATAAAAATTTAATCGGTACGAGAATTTTAAACATTTTTTTTGGTTTGCGGCGGTATTTTTCAAAACTTGTCATATGCAACCGCATATATAGAACTGCAGCAAGCTATATTATTTTTTAGATGGAAATTTGGCTTGCAAAAATCGTATTTTTGGTTAATAAAATTTTAAATCAGTACGAGAATTTTAAACATTTTTTTTCGGTTTGCGGCTGTCTTTTTTAAAACTTGTTATACGGAACCGCGTATAAAGAACTGCAGCAAGCTATATTATTTTTTAGATGAAAGTTAGGCTTGCATAAATCGTATTTTTGGTTAATAAAAATTTAAATCAGTACGAGAATTTTAAACATTTTTTTCGGTTTGCGGCGGTATTTTTCAAAATTTGTCATGTTCCACCGCGTATATATAACTGCAGCAAGCTATATTATTTTTTAAATAGAAATTTGGCTTGCAAAATTTGTATTTTTGGTTAATAAAAATTTAAATCAGTACGAAAATTTTAAACATTTTTTTTGGTTTTGCGGCGGTCTTTCTAAAAACTTGTTATATGCAACCGCGAATATAGAACTGCAGTCAGCTAAATTATTTTTTAGATGGAAATTTGGCTTGCAAAAATCGTATTTTTGGTTAATAAAATTTTAAATCAGTATGAGAATTTTAAACATTTTTTTTCGGTTTGCGGCGGTATTTTTCAAAATTTGTCATGTTCCACCGCGTATATATAATTGCAGCAAGCTATATTATTTTTTAAATAGAAATTTGGCTTGCAAAATTTGTATTTTTGGTTAATAAAAATTTAAATCAGTACGAAAATTTTAAACATTTTTTTTGGTTTGCGGCGGTCTTTTTAAAAACTTGTTATATGCAACCGCGTATATAGAACTGCAGCAAGCTAAATTATTTTTTAGATGGAAATTTGGCTTGCAAAAATCGTATTTTTGGTTAATAAAATTTTAAATCAGTATGAGAATTTTAAACATTTTTTTTCGGTTTGCGGCGGTATTTTTCAAAACTTGATATGTTCAACCGCGTATATAGAACTGCTGCAAGCTATATTATTTTTTAGATGGAAATTTGGCTTACAAAAATTGTATTTTTGGTTAATAAAATTTTAAATCAGTACGAGAATTTTAAACATTTTTTTTTCGGTTTGCGGCGGTCTTTTTTAAAACTTGTTATACGCAACCGCGTATATAGCACTGCAGCAAGCTATATTATTTTTTAGATAAAAATTAGGTTTGCAAAAATCGTATTTTTGGTTAATAAAAATTTAAATCAGTACGAGAATTTTAAGCATTTTTTTGGTTTGCGGCGGTCTTTTTAAAAACTTGTCTTGTTCAACCGCGTATATGGAACAGCAGCAAGATATATTATTTTTAAACAGAAATTTGGATTGCAAAATTTGTATTTTTGGTTAATAAAATTTTAAATCAGTACGAGAATTTTAACCCTTTTTTTCGGTTTGCGGGAGTCTTTTTTAAAACTTGTCATATGCAACCGCATATATAGAACTCCAGCAAGCTATATTATTTATTAGATGGAAATTTGGCTTGCAAAAATCGTATTTTTGGTTAATAAAATTTTAAATCAGTACGAGTATTTTAAACATTTTTTATCGGTTTGCGGCTGTCTTTTTTAAAACTTGTTATACGCAACCGCGTATATAAAACTTCAGCAAGCTATATTATTTTTTAGATGAAAGTTAGGTTTGCATACATCGTATTTTTGGTTAATAAAAATTTAAATCAGTACGAGAATTTTAAACATATTTTGGTTTGCGGCGGTATTTTTCAAAACTTGTCATGTTCCACCGCGTATATAGAACTGCAGCAAGCTATATTATTTTTTAAATAGAAATTTGGCTTGCAAAATTTGTATTTTTGGTTAATAAAATTTTAAATCAGTACGAGAATTTTAAACATTTTTTTTCGGTTTGCGGCGGTCTTTTTTAAAACTTGTCATATGCAACCGCATATATAGAACTGCAGCAAGCTATATTATTTTTTAGATAGAAATTTGGTTGGCAAAAATCGTATTTTTGGTTAAAAATTTTTTAAATCAGTACGAGAATTTTAAACATTTTTTTTCGGTTTGCGGCTGTCTTTTTTAAAACTTGTTATACGCAACCGCGTATATAGAACTGCAGCAAGCTATATTATTTTTTAGATGAAAGTTAGGCTTGCATAAATCGTATTTTTGGTTAATAAAAATTTAAATCAGTACGAGAATTTTAAACATTTTTTTTGGTTTGCGGCGGTATTTTTCAAAACTTGTCATATTCCACCGCGTATATATAACTGAAGCAAGCTAAATTATTTGTTAGATGGAAATTTGGCTTGCAAAAATCGTATTTTTGGTTAATAAAATTTTAAATCAGTACGAGAATTTTAAACATTTTTTTTCGGTTTGCGGCGGTTTTTTAAAACTTGTTATGCGCAACCGCGTATATAGCATTGCAGCAAGATATATTATTTTTAGATAAAAATTAGGCTTGCAAAAATCGTATTTTTGGTTAATAAAAATTTAATCGGTACGAGAATTTTAAACATTTTTTTTGGTTTGCGGCGGTATTTTTCAAAACTTGTCATATGCAACCGCATATATAGAACTGCAGCAAGCTATATTATTTTTTAGATGGAAATTTGGCTTGCAAAAATCGTATTTTTGGTTAATAAAATTTTAAATCAGTACGAGAATTTTAAACATTTTTTTTCGGTTTGCGGCTGTCTTTTTTAAAACTTGTTATACGGAACCGCGTATAAAGAACTGCAGCAAGCTATATTATTTTTTAGATGAAAGTTAGGCTTGCATAAATCGTATTTTTGGTTAATAAAAATTTAAATCAGTACGAGAATTTTAAACATTTTTTTCGGTTTGCGGCGGTATTTTTCAAAATTTGTCATGTTCCACCGCGTATATATAACTGCAGCAAGCTATATTATTTTTTAAATAGAAATTTGGCTTGCAAAATTTGTATTTTTGGTTAATAAAAATTTAAATCAGTACGAAAATTTTAAACATTTTTTTTGGTTTTGCGGCGGTCTTTCTAAAAACTTGTTATATGCAACCGCGAATATAGAACTGCAGTCAGCTAAATTATTTTTTAGATGGAAATTTGGCTTGCAAAAATCGTATTTTTGGTTAATAAAATTTTAAATCAGTATGAGAATTTTAAACATTTTTTTTCGGTTTGCGGCGGTATTTTTCAAAACTTGTCATGTTCAACCGCGTATATGGAATTGCAGCAAGCTATATTATTTTTTAAATAGAAATTTGGCTTGCAAAATTTGTATTTTTGGTTAATAAAATTTTAAATCAGTACGAGAATTTTAAACATTTTTTTTCGGTTTGCGGCGGTCTTTTTTAAAACTTGTCATATGCAACCGCATATATAGAACTGCAGCAAGCTATATTATTTTTTAGATGGAAATTTGGCTTGCAAAAATCGTATTTTTTGTTAATAAAATTTTAAATCAGTACAAGAATTTTAAACATTTTTTTTCGGTTTGCGGCTGTCTTTTTTAAAACTTGCTATACGCAACCGCGTATATAGAACTGCAGCAAGCTATATTATTTTTTAAATAGAAATTTGGCATGCAAAATTTGTATTTTTGATTATTAAAAATTTAAATCAGTACGAAAATTTTAAACATTTTTTTTGGTTTGCGGCGGTATTTTTCAAAACTTGATATGTTCAACCGCGTATATAGAACTGCTGCAAGCTATATTATTTTTTAGATGGAAATTTGGCTTACAAAAATCGTATTTTTGGTTAATAAAATTTTAAATCTGTACGAGAATTTTAAACATTTTTTTTTCGGTTTGCGGCGGTCTTTTTTAAAACTTGTTATACGCAACCGCGTATATAGCACTGCAGCAAGCATTATTAAGTTTTTAGATAAAAATTAGGCTTGCAAAAATCGTATTTTTGGTTAATAAAAATTTAAATCAGTACGAGAATTTTAAGCATTTTTTTGGTTTGCGGCGGTCTTTTTAAAAACTTGTCTTGTTCAACCGCGTATATGGAACAGCAGCAAGCTATATTATTTTTTAAATAGAAATTTGGATTGCAAAATTTGTATTTTTGGTTAATAAAATTTTAAATCAGTACGAGAATTTTAAACATTTTTTTTCGGTTTGCGGGGGTCTTTTTTAAAACTTGATATATGCAACCGCGTATATAAAACTGCAGAAAGCTAAATTATTTTTTAGATGGAAATTTGGCTTGCAAAAATCGTATTTTTGGTTAATGAAATTTTAAATCAGTATGAGAATTTTTTACATTTTTTTTGGTTTGCGGCTGCCTTTTTTAAAACTTGTTATACGCAACTGCGTATATAGTACTGCAGCAAGCTATATTATTTTTTAGATGAAAGTTGGGCTTGCATAAATCGTATTTTTGGTTAATAAAAATTTAAATCAGTACGAAAATTTTAAACATTTTTTTCGGTTTGCGGCGGTATTTTTCAAAATTTGTCATGTTCCACCGCGTATATATAATTGCAGCAAGCTATATTATTTTTTAAATAGAAATTTGGCTTGCAAAATTTGTATTTTTGGTTAATAAAAATTTAAATCAGTACGAAAATTTTAAACATTTTTTTTGGTTTGCGGCGGTCTTTTTAAAAACTTGTTATATGCAACCGCGTATATAGAACTGCAGCAAGCTAAATTATTTTTTAGATGGAAATTTGGCTTGCAAAAATCGTATTTTTGGTTAATAAAATTTTAAATCAGTATGAGAATTTTAAACATTTTTTTTCGGTTTGCGGCGGTATTTTTCAAAACTTGATATGTTCAACCGCGTATATAGAACTGCTGCAAGCTATATTATTTTTTAGATGGAAATTTGGCTTACAAAAATTGTATTTTTGGTTAATAAAATTTTAAATCAGTACGAGAATTTTAAACAATTTTTTTCGGTTTGCGGCGGTCTTTTTTAAAACTTGTTATACGCAACCGCGTATATAGCACTGCAGCAAGCTATATTATTTTTTAGATAAAAATTAGGTTTGCAAAAATCGTATTTTTGGTTAATAAAAATTTAAATCAGTACGAGAATTTTAAGCATTTTTTTGGTTTGCGGCGGTCTTTTTAAAAACTTGTCTTGTTCAACCGCGTATATGGAACAGCAGCAAGATATATTATTTTTAAACAGAAATTTGGATTGCAAAATTTGTATTTTTGGTTAATAAAATTTTAAATCAGTACGAGAATTTTAACCCTTTTTTTCGGTTTGCGGGGGTCTTTTTTAAAACTTGTCATATGCAACCGCATATATAGAACTCCAGCAAGCTATATTATTTATTAGATGGAAATTTGGCTTGCAAAAATCGTATTTTTGGTTAATAAAATTTTAAATCAGTACGAGTATTTTAAACATTTTTTATCGGTTTGCGGCTGTCTTTTTTAAAACTTGTTATACGCAACCGCGTATATAAAACTTCAGCAAGCTATATTATTTTTTAGATGAAAGTTAGGCTTGCATACATCGTATTTTTGGTTAATAAAAATTTAAATCAGTACGAGAATTTTAAACATATTTTGGTTTGCGGCGGTATTTTTCAAAACTTGTCATGTTCCACCGCGTATATAGAACTGCAGCAAGCTATATTATTTTTTAAATAGAAATTTGGCTTGCAAAATTTGTATTTTTGGTTAATAAAATTTTAAATCAGTACGAGAATTTTAAACATTTTTTTTCGGTTTGCGGCGGTCTTTTTTAAAACTTGTCATATGCAACCGCATATATAGAACTGCAGCAAGCTATATTATTTTTTAGATAGAAATTTGGTTGGCAAAAATCGTATTTTTGGTTAAATTTTTTTTAAATCAGTACGAGAATTTTAAACATTTTTTTTCGGTTTGCGGCTGTCTTTTTTAAAACTTGTTATACGCAACCGCGTATATAGAACTGCAGCAAGCTATATTATTTTTTAGATGAAAGTTAGGCTTGCATAAATCGTATTTTTGGTTAATAAAATTTTAAATCAGTACGAGAATTTTAAACATTTTTTTTCGGTTTGCGGGGGTCTTTTTTAAAACTTGATATATGCAACCGCGTATATAAAACTGCAGAAAGCTAAATTATTTTTTAGATGGAAATTTGGCTTGCAAAAATCGTATTTTTGGTTAATGAAATTTTAAATCAGTATGAGAATTTTTTACATTTTTTTTTGGTTTGCGGCTGCCTTTTTAAAACTTGTTATACGCAACTGCGTATATAGTACTGCAGCAAGCTATATTATTTTTTAGATGAAAGTTGGGCTTGCATAAATCGTATTTTTGGTTAATAAAAATTTAAATCAGTACGAAAATTTTAAACATTTTTTTCGGTTTGCGGCGGTATTTTTCAAAATTTGTCATGTTCCACCGCGTATATATAATTGCAGCAAGCTATATTATTTTTTAAATAGAAATTTGGCTTGCAAAATTTGTATTTTTGGTTAATAAAAATTTAAATCAGTACGAATATTTTAAACATTTTTTTTGGTTTGCGGCGGTCTTTTTAAAAACTTGTTATATGCAACCGCGTATATAGAACTGCAGCAAGCTAAATTATTTTTTAGATGGAAATTTGGCTTGCAAAAATCGTATTTTTGGTTAATAAAATTTTAAATCAGTACGAGAATTTTAAACATTTTTTTTCGGTTTGCGGCGGTCTTTTTTAAAACTTGTTATACGCAACCGCGTATATAGCACTGCAGCAAGCTATATTATTTTTTAGATAAAAATTAGGTTTGCAAAAATCGTATTTTTGGTTAATAAAAATTTAAATCAGTACGAGAATTTTAAGCATTTTTTTGGTTTGCGGCGGTCTTTTTAAAAACTTGTCTTGTTCAACCGCGTATATGGAACAGCAGCAAGATATATTATTTTTAAACAGAAATTTGGATTGCAAAATTTGTATTTTTGGTTAATAAAATTTTAAATCAGTACGAGAATTTTAACCCTTTTTTTCGGTTTGCGGGGGTCTTTTTTAAAACTTGTCATATGCAACCGCATATATAGAACTCCAGCAAGCTATATTATTTATTAGATGGAAATTTGGCTTGCAAAAATCGTATTTTTGGTTAATAAAATTTTAAATCAGTACGAGTATTTTAAACATTTTTTATCGGTTTGCGGCTGTCTTTTTTAAAACTTGTTATACGCAACCGCGTATATAAAACTTCAGCAAGCTATATTATTTTTTAGATGAAAGTTAGGCTTGCATACATCGTATTTTTGGTTAATAAAAATTTAAATCAGTACGAGAATTTTAAACATATTTTGGTTTGCGAAGGTATTTTTCAAAACTTGTCATGTTCCACCGCGTATATAGAACTGCAGCAAGCTATATTATTTTTTAAATAGAAATTTGGCTTGCAAAATTTGTATTTTTGGTTAATAAAATTTTAAATCAGTACGAGAATTTTAAACATTTTTTTTCGGTTTGCGGCGGTCTTTTTTAAAACTTGTCATATGCAACCGCATATATAGAACTGCAGCAAGCTATATTATTTTTTAGATAGAAATTTGGTTGGCAAAAATCGTATTTTTGGTTAAAATTTTTTTAAATCAGTACGAGAATTTTAAACATTTTTTTTCGGTTTGCGGCTGTCTTTTTTAAAACTTGTTATACGCAACCGCGTATATAGAACTGCAGCAAGCTATATTATTTTTTAGATGAAAGTTAGGCTTGCATAAATCGTATTTTTGGTTAATAAAAATTTAAATCAGTACGAGAATTTTAAACATTTTTTTTGGTTTGCGGCGGTATTTTTCAAAACTTGTCATATTCCACCGCGTATATATAACTGAAGCAAGCTAAATTATTTGTTAGATGGAAATTTGGCTTGCAAAAATCGTATTTTTGGTTAATAAAATTTTAAATCAGTACGAGAATTTTAAACATTTTTTTTCGGTTTGCGGCGGTTTTTTAAAACTTGTTATGCGCAACCGCGTATATAGCATTGCAGCAAGATATATTATTTTTAGATAAAAATTAGGCTTGCAAAAATCGTATTTTTGGTTAATAAAAATTTAAATCAGTACGAGAATTTTAAACATTTTTTTCGGTTTGCGGCGGTATTTTTCAAAACTTGTCATATGCAACCGCATATATAGAACTGCAGCCAGCTATATTATTTTTTAGATGGAAATTTGGCTTGCAAAAATCGTATTTTTGGTTAATAAAATTTTAAATCAGTACGAGAATTTTAAACATTTTTTTTCGGTTTGCGGCTGTCTTTTTTAAAACTTGTTATACGGAACCGCGTATATAGAACTGCAGCAAGCTATATTATTTTTTAGATGAAAGTTAGGCTTGCATAAATCATATTTTTGGTTAATAAAAATTTAAATCAGTACGAGAATTTTCAACATTTTTTTCGGTTTGCGGCGGTATTTTTCAAAATTTGTCATGTTCCACCGCGTATATATAACTGCAGCAAGCTATATTATTTTTTAAATAGAAATTTGGCTTGCAAAATTTGTATTTTTGGTTCATAAAAATTTAAATCAGTACGAAAATTTTAAACATTTTTTTTGGTTTTGCGGCGGTCTTTTTAAAAACTTGTTATATGCAACCGCGTATATAGAACTGCAGTCAGCTAAATTATTTTTTAGATGGAAATTTGGCTTGCAAAAATCGTATTTTTGGTTAATAAAATTTTAAATCAGTATGAGAATTTTAAACATTTTTTTTCGGTTTGCGGCGGTATTTTTCAAAACTTGTCATGTTCAACCGCGTATATGGAACTGCAGCAAGCTATATTATTTTTTAAATAGAAATTTGGCTTGCAAAATTTGTATTTTTGGTTAATAAAATTTTAAATCAGTACGAGAATTTTAAACATTTTTTTTTCGGTTTGCGGCGGTCTTTTTCAAAACTTGTCATATGCAACCGTATATATAGAACTGCAGCAAGCTATATTATTTTTTAGATGGAAATTTGGCTTGCAAAAATCGTATTTTTGGTTAATAAAATTTTAAATCAGTACGAGAATTTTAAACATTTTTTTTCGGTTTGCGGCTGTCTTTTTTAAAACTTGTTATACGCAACCGCGTAAATAGAACTGCAGCAAGCTATATTATTTTTTAAATAGAAATTTGGCATGCAAAATTTGTATTTTTGATTATTAAAAATTTAAATCAGTACGAAAATTTTAAACATTTTTTTTTGGTTTGCGGCGGTATTTTTCAAAACTTGATATGTTCAACCGCGTATATAGAACTGCTGCAAGCTATATTATTTTTTAGATGAAAATTTGGCTTACAAAAATCGTAGTTTTGGTTAATAAAATTTTAAATCAGTACGAGAATTTTAAACATTTTTTTTCGGTTTGCAGCTGTCTTTTTTAAAACTTGTTATACGCAACCGCGTATATAAAACTGCAGCAAGCTATATTATTTTTTAGATGAAAGTTAGGCTTGCATAAATCGTATTTTTGGTTAATAAAAATTTAAATCAGTACGAGAATTTTAAACATATTTTGGTTTGCAGCGGTATTTTTCAAAACTTGTCATGTTCCACCGCGTATATAGAACTGCAGCAAGCTATATTATTTTTAAATAGAAATTTGGCTTGCAAAATTTGTATTTTTGGTTAATAAAATTTTAAATCAGTACGAAAATTTTAAACATTTTTTTTCGGTTTGCGGCGGTCTTTCTTAAAACTTGTCATATGCAACCGCATATATAGAAATGCAGCAAGCTATATTATTTTTTAGATGGAAATTTGGTTGGCAAAAATCGTATTTTTGGTTAAATTTTTTTTAAATCAGTACGAGAATTTTAAACATTTTTTTTCGGTTTGCGGCGGTCTTTTTTGAAACTTGTTATACGCAACCGCGTATATAGCACTGCAGCAAGCTATATTATTTTTTAGATAAAAATTAGGCTTGCAAAAATCGTATTTTTGGTTAATAAAAATTTAAATCAGTACGAGAATTTTAAGCATTTTTTTGGTTTGCGGCGGTCTTTTTAAAAACTTGTCTTGTTCAACCGCGTATATGGAACAGCAGCAAGCTATATTATTTTTTAAATAGAAATTTGGATTGCAAAATTTGTATTTTTGGTTAATAAAATTTTAAATCAGTACGAAAATTTTAAATATTTTTTTTGGTTTGCGGCGGTCTATTTAAAAACTTGATATATGCAACCGCGTATATAGAACTGCAGCAAGCTAAATTATTTTTTAGATGGAAATTTGGCTTGCAAAAATCGTATTTTTGGTTAATAAAATTTTAAATCAGTACGAGAATTTTAAACATTTTTTTTCGGTTTGCAACGGTTTTTTTTAAAACTTGTTATACGCAACCGCGTATATAGCACTGCAGCAAGCTATATTATTTTTTAGATAAAAATTAGGCTTGCAAAAATCGTATTTTTGGTTAATAAAAATTTAAATCGGTACGAGAATTTTAAACATTTTTTTTTGGTTTGCGGCGGTATTTTTCAAAACTTGTCATGTTCAACCGCGTATATGGAACTGCAGCAAGCTATATTATTTTTTAAATCGAAATTTGGCTTGCAAAATTTGTATTTTTGGTTAATAAAATTTTAAATCAGTACGAGAATTTTAAACATTTTTTTTTCGGTTTGCGGCGGTCTTTTTTAAAACTTGTTATACGCAACCGCGTATATAGCACTGCAGCAAGCTATATTATTTTTTAGATAAAAATTTGGCTTGCAAAAATCGTATTTTTGGTTAATAAAAATTTAAATCAGTACGAGAATTTTAAACATTTTTTTTGGTTTGCGGCGGTATTTTTTAAAACTTGTTATGTTCAACCACGTATATGGAACTGCAGCAAGCTATGTTATTTTTTAAATAGAAATTTGGCTTGCAAAATTTGTATTTTTGATTAATAAAAATTTAAATCAGTACGAAAATTTTAAACATTTTTTTTTGGTTTGCGGCGGTCTTTTTAAAAACTTGATATATGCAACCGCGTATCTAGAACTGCAGCAAGCTAAATTATTTTTTAGATGGAAATTTGGCTTGCAAAAATCGTATTTTTGGTTAATGAAATTTTAAATCAGTATGAGAATTTTAAACATTTTTTTTCGGTTTGCAGCGGTTTTTTTTTTAAACTTGTTATACGCAACCGCGTATATAGCACTGCAGCAAGCTATATTATTTTTTAGATAAAAATTAGGCTTGCAAAAATCGTATTTTTGGTTAATAAAAATTTAAATCAGCACGAGAATTTTAAACTTTTTTTTCGGTTTGCGGCGTTATTTTTCAAAACTTGTTAAGTTCAACCGCGTATATAGAACTGCTGCAAGCTATATTATTTTTTAGATGGAAATTTGGCTTACAAAAATCGTATTTTTGGATAATAAAATAATAAATCAGTACGAGAATTTTAAACATTTTTTTTTTGGTTTGCGGCTGCCTTTTTTAAAACTTGTTATACGCAACTGCGTATATAGTACTGCAGCAAGCTATATTATTTTTTAGATGAAAGTTAGGCTTGCATAAATCGTATTTTTGGTTAATAAAAATTTAAATCAGTACGAGAATTTTAAACATTTTTTTCGGTTTGCGGCGGTATTTTTCAAAACTTGTCATATGCAACCGCATATATAGAACTGCAGCAAGCTATATTATTTTTTAGATGGAAATTTGGCTTGCAAAAATCGTATTTTTGGTTAATAAAATTTTAAATCAGTACGAGAATTTTAAACATATTTTTTCGGTTTGCGGCTGTCTTTTTTAAAACTTGTTATACGCAACCGCGTATATAGAACTGCAGCAAGCTATATTATTTTTTAGATGAAAGTTAGGCTTGCATAAATCGTATTTTTGAATAAAAATTTAAATCAGTACGAGAATTTTAAACATTTTTTTCGGTTTGCGGCAGTATTTTTCAAAATTTGTCATGTTCCACCGCGTATATATAACTGCAGCAAGCTAAATTATTTTTTAGATGGAAATTTGGCTTGCAAAAATCGTATTTTTGGTTAATAAAATTTTAAATCAGTATGAGAATTTTAAACATTTTTTTTCGGTTTGCGGCGGTATTTTTCAAAACTTGTCATGTTCAACCGCGTATATGGAACTGCAGCAAGCAATATTATTTTTAAAATAGAAATTTGGCTTGCAAAATTTGTATTTTTGGTTAATAAAATTTTAAATCAGTACGAGAATTTTAAACATTTTTTTTCGGTTTGCGGCGGTCTTTTTTAAAACTTGTCATATGCAACCGCATATATAGAACTGCAGCAAGCTATATTATTTTTTAGATGGAAATTTGGCTTGCAAAAATCGTATTTTTTGTTAATAAAATTTTAAATCAGTACAAGAATTTTAAACATTTTTTTTCGGTTTGCGGCTGTCTTTTTTAAAACTTGTTATACGCAACCGCGTATATAGAACTGCAGCAAGCTATATTATTTTTTAAATAGAAATTTGGCATGCAAAATTTGTATTTTTGATTATTAAAAATTTAAATCAGTACGAAAATTTTAAACATTTTTTTTGGTTTGCGGCGGTATTTTTCAAAACTTGATATGTTCAACCGCGTATATAGAACTGCTGCAAGCTATATTATTTTTTAGATGGAAATTTGGCTTACAAAAATCGTATTTTTGGTTAATAAAATTTTAAATCAGTACGAGAATTTTAAACATTTTTTTTTCGGTTTGCGGCGGTCTTTTTTAAAACTTGTTATACGCAACCGCGTATATAGCACTGCAGCAAGCATTATTAAGTTTTTAGATAAAAATTAGGCTTGCAAAAATCGTATTTTTGGTTAATAAAAATTTAAATCAGTACGAGAATTTTAAACTTTTTTTTTGGTTTGCGGCGGTATTTTTCAAAACTTGTCATGTTCCACCACGTATATGGAACTGCAGCAAGCTATGTTATTTTTTAAATAGAAATTTGGCTTGCAAAATTTGTATTTTTGATTAATAAAAATTTAAATCAGTACGAAAATTTTAAAAATTTTTTTTGGTTTGCGGCGGTCTATTTAAAAACTTGATATATGCAACCGCGTATATAGAACTGCAGCAAGCTTAATTATTTTTTAGATGGAAATTTGGCTTGCAAAAATCGTATTTTTGGTTAATGAAATTTTAAATCAGTATGAGAATTTTAAACATTTTTTTTTCGGTTTGCAGCGGTTTTTTTTAAAACTTGTCATGTTCAACCGCGTATATGGAACTGCAGCAAGCTATATTATTTTTTAAATAGAAATTTGGCTTGCAAAATTTGCATTTTTGGTTAATAAAATTTTAAATCAGTACGAGAATTTTAAACATTTTATTTCGGTTTGCGGCGGTCTTTTTTAAAACTTGTCATATGCAACCGCATATATAGAACTGCAGCAAGCTATAATATTTTTTAGATGAAAATTGGGCTTGCAAAAATCGTATTTTTGGTTATTAAAATTTTAAATCAGTACGAGAATTTTAAACATTTTTTTCGGTTTGCGGCGGTATTTTTTAAAACTTGTCATGTTCCACCGCGTATATATAACTGCAGCAAGCTATATAATTTTTTAAATAGAAATTTGGCTTGCAAAATTTGTATTTTTGGTTAATAAAAATTTAAATCAGTACGAGAATTTTTTACATTTTTTTTGGTTTGCGGCTGCCTTTTTTAAAACTTGTTATACGCAACTGCGTATATAGTACTGCAGCAAGCTATATTATTTTTTAGATAAAAGTTAGGCTTGCATAAATCGTATTTTTGGTTAATAAAAATTTAAATCAGTACGAGAATTTTAAACATATTTTGGTTTGCGGCGGTATTTTTCAAAACTTGTCATGTTCCACCGCGTATATAGAACTGCAGCAAGCTAAATTATTTTTTAGATGGAAATTTGGCTTGCAAAAATCGTATTTTTGGTTAATAAAATTTTAAATCAGTATGAGAATTTTAAACATTTTTTTTCGGTTTGCGGCGGTATTTTTCAAAACTTGATATGTTCAACCGCGTATATAGAACTGCTGCAAGCTATATTATTTTTTAGATGGAAATTTGGCTTACAAAAATCGTATTTTTGGTTAAAAAAATTTTAAATCAGTACGAGAATTTTAAACATTTTTTTTCGGTTTGCGGCTGTCTTTTTTAAAACTTGTTATACGCAACCGCGTATATAGAACTGCAGCAAGCTATATTATTTTTTAGATGAAAGTTAGGCTTGCATAAATCGTATTTTTGGTTAATAAAAATTTAAATCAGTACGAGAATTTTAAACATTTTTTTTGGTTTGCGGCGGTATTTTTCAAAACTTGTTATATTCCACCGCGTATATATAACTGAAGCAAGCTAAATTATTTGTTAGATGGAAATTTGGCTTGCAAAAATCGTATTTTTGGTTAATAAAATTTTAAATCAGTACGAGAATTTTAAACATTTTTTTTTCGGTTTGCGGCGGTTTTTTAAAACTTGTTATGCGCAACCGCGTATATAGCATTGCAGCAAGATATATTATTTTTAGATAAAAATTAGGCTTGCAAAAATCGTATTTTTGGTTAATAAAAATTTAATCGGTACGAGAATTTTAAACATTTTTTTCGGTTTGCGGCGGAATTTTTCAAAACTTGTCATATGCAACCGCATATATAGAACTGCAGCAAGCTATATTATTTTTTAGATGGAAATTTGGCTTGCAAAAATCGTATTTTTGGTTAATAAAATTTTAAATCAGTACGAGAATTTTAAACATTTTTTTTCGGTTTGCGGCTGTCTTTTTTAAAACTTGTTATACGGAACCGCGTATATAGAACTGCAGCAAGCTATATTATTTTTTAGATGAAAGTTAGGCTTGCATAAATCGTATTTTTGGTTAATAAAAATTTAAATCAGTACGAGAATTTTAAACATTTTTTTCGGTTTGCGGCGGTATTTTTTAAAATTTGTCATGTTCCACCGGGTATATATAACTGCAGCAAGCTATATTATTTTTTAAATAGAAATTTGGCTTGCAAAATTTGTATTTTTGGTTAATAAAAATTTAAATCAGTACGAAAATTTTAAAAATTTTTTTTGGTTTTGCGGCGGTCTTTTCAAAAACTTGTTATATGCAACCGCGTATATAGAACTGCAGCCAGCTAAATTATTTTTTAGATGGAAATTTGGCTTGCAAAAATCGTATTTTTGGTTAATAAAATTTTAAATCAGTATGAGAATTTTAAACATTTTTTTTTCGGTTTGCGGCGGTATTTTTCAAAACTTGTCATGTTCAACCGCGTATATGGAACTGCAGCAAGCTATATTATTTTTTAAATAGAAATTTGGCTTGCAAAATTTGTATTTTTGGTTAATAAAATTTTAAATCAGTACGAGAATTTTAAACATTTTTTTTCGGTTTGCGGCGGTCTTTTTTAAAACTTGTCATATGCAACCATATATATAGAACTGCAGCAAGCTATATTATTTTTTAGATGGAAATTTGGCTTGCAAAAATCGTATTTTTGGTTAATAAAATTTTAAATCAGTACGGGAATTTTAAACATTTTTTTTCGGTTTGCGGCTGTCTTTTTTAAAACTTGTTATACGCAACCGCGTATATAGAACTGCAGCAAGCTATATTATTTTTTAAATAGAAATTTGGCATGCAAAATTTGTATTTTTGATTATTAAAAATTTAAATCAATACGAAAATTTTAAACATTTTTTTTGGTTTGCGGCGGTATTTTTCAAAACTTGATATGTTCAACCGCGTATATAGAACTGCTGCAAGCTATATTATTTTTTAGATGGAAATTTGGCTTACAAAAATCGTAGTTTTGGTTAATAAAATTTTAAATCAGTACGAGAATTTTAAACATTTTTTTTCGGTTTGCAGCTGTCTTTTTTAAAACTTGTTATACGCAACCGCGTATATAAAACTGCAGCAAGCTATATTATTTTTTAGATAAAAGTTAGGCTTGCTTAAATCGTATTTTTGGTTAATAAAAATTTAAATCAGTACGAGAATTTTAAACATATTTTGGTTTGCGGCGGTATTTTTCAAAACTTGTCATGTTCCACCGCGTATATAGAACTGCAGCAAGCTATATTATTTTTTAAATAGAAATTTGGCTTGCAAAATTTGTATTTTTGGTTAATAAAATTTTAAATCAGTACGAGAATTTTAAACATTTTTTTTCGGTTTGCGGCGGTCTTTTTTAAAACTTGTCATATGCAACCGCATATATAGAACTGCAGCAAGCTATATTATTTTTTAGATGGAAATTTGGTTGGCAAAAATCGTATTTTTGGTTAAATTTTTTTTAAATCAGTACGAGAATTTTAAACATTTTTTTTCGGTTTGCGGCTGTCTTTTTAAAAACTTGTTATACGCAACCGCGTATATAGAACTGCAGCAAGCTATATTATTTTTTAGATGAAAGTTAGGCTTGCATAAATCGTATTTTTGGTTAATAAAAATTTAAATCAGTACGAGAATTTTAAACATTTTTTTTGGTTTGCGGCGGTATTTTTCAAAACTTGTCATATTCCACCGCGTATATATAACTGAAGCAAGCTATATTATTTTTTAAATAGAAATTTAGCTTGCAAAATTTGTATTTTTGGTTAATAAAAATTTAAATCAATACGAGAATTTTAAACATTTTTTTCGGTTTGCGGCGGTCTTTTTACAAACTTGTCATATGCCACCGCGTATATAGAACTGCAGCAAGCTAAATTATTTGTTAGATGGAAATTTGGCTTGCAAAAATCGTATTTTTGGTTAATAAAATTTTAAATCAGTACGAGAATTTTAAACATTTTTTTTCGGTTTGCGGCGGTTTTTTTTTAAACTTGTTATACGCAACCGCGTAGATAGCATTGCAGCAAGCTATATTATTTTTAGATAAAAATTAGGCTTGCAAAAATCGTATTTTTGGTTAATAAAAATTTAATCGGTACGAAAATTTTAAACATTTTTTTCGGTTTGCGGCGGTATTTTTCAAAACTTGTCATATGCAACCGCATATATAGAACTGCAGCAAGCTATATTATTTTTTAGATGAAAATTTGGCTTGCAAAAATCGTATTTTTGGTTAATAAAATTTTAAATCAGTACGAGAATTTTAAACATTTTTTTTCGGTTTGCGGCTGTCTTTTTTAAAACTTGTTATACGCAACCGCGTATATAGAACTGCAGCAAGCTATATTATTTTTTAGATGAAAGTTAGGCTTGCATAAATCGTATTTTTGGTTAATAAAAATTTAAATCAGTACGAAAATTTTAAACATTTTTTTCGGTTTGTGGCGGTATTTTTCAAAATTTGTCATGTTCCACCGCGTATATATAACTGCAGCAAGCTATATTATTTTTTAAATAGAAATTTGGCTTGCAAAATTTGTATTTTTGGTTAATAAAAATTTAAATCAATACGAAAATTTTAAACATTTTTTTTGGTTTTGCGGCGGTCTTTTTAAAAACTTGTTATATGCAACCGCGTATATAGAACTGCAGCAAGCTAAATTATTTTTTAGATGGAAATTTGGCTTGCAAAAATCGTATTTTTGGTTAATAAAATTTTAAATCAGTATGAGAATTTTAAACATTTTTTTTCGGTTTGCGGCGGTATTTGTCAAAACTTGTCATGTTCAACCGCGTATATGGAACTGCAGCAAGCTATATTATTTTTTAAATAGAAATTTGGCTTGCAAAATTTGTATTTTTGGTTAATAAAATTTTAAATCAGTACGAGAATTTTAAACATTTTTTTTCGGTTTGCGACGGTCTTTTTAAAACTTGTGATATGCAACCGCATATATAGAACTGCAGCAAGCTATATTATTTTTTAGATGGAAATTTGGCTTCCAAAAATCGTATTTTTGGTTAATAAAATTTTAAATCAGTACGAGAATTTTAAACATTTTTTTTCGGTTTGCGGCTGTCTTTTTTAAAACTTGTTATACGCAACCGCGTATATAGAACTGCAGCAAGCTATATTATTTTTTAAATAGAAATTTGGCATGCAAAATTTGTATTTTTGATTATTAAAAATTTAAATCAGTACAAAAATTTTAAAAAAATTTTTTGGTTTGCGGCGGTATTTTTCAAAACTTGATATGTTCAACCGCGTATATAGAACTGCTGCAAGCTATATTATTTTTTAGATGGAAATTTGGCTTACAAAAATCGTATTTTTGGTTAATAAAATTTTAAATCAGTACGAGAATTTTAAACATTTTTTTTCGGTTTGCGGCGGTCTTTTTTGAAACTTGTTATACGCAACCGCGTATATAGCACTGCAGCAAGCTATATTATTTTTTAGATAAAAATTAGGCTTGCAAAAATCGTATTTTTGGTTAATAAAAATTTAAATCAGTACGAGAATTTTAAGCATTTTTTTGGTTTGCGACGGTCTTTTTAAAAACTTGTCTTGTTCAACCGCGTATATGAAACAGCAGCAAGCTATATTATTTTTTAAATGGAAATTTGGATTGCAAAATTTGTATTTTTGGTTAATAAAATTTTAAATCAGTACGAGAATTTTAAACATTTTTTTTCGGTTTGCGGGGGTCTTTTTTAAAACTTGTCAAATGCAACCGCGTATATAGAACTGCAGCAAGCTAAATTATTTTTTAGATGGAAATTTGGCTTGCAAAAATCGTATTTTTGGTTAATAAAATTTTAAATCAGTACGAGAATTTTAAACATTTTTTTTTGGTTTGCAACGGTTTTTTTTAAAACTTGTTATACGCAACCGCGTATATAGCACTGCAGCAAGCTATATTATTTTTTAGATAAAAATTAGGCTTGCAAAAATCGTATTTTTGGTTAATAAAAATTTAAATCGGTACGAGCATTTTAAACATTTTTTTCGGTTTGCGGCGGTATTTTTCAAAAATTGTCATGTTCAACCGCGTATATGGAACTGCAGCAAGCTATATAATTTTTTAAATAGAAATTTGGCTTGCAAAATTTGTATTTTTGGTTAATAAAATTTTAAATCAATACGAGAATTTTAAACATTTTTTTTTCGGTTTGCGGCGGTTTTTTTTAAAACTTGTCATATGCAACTGCATTTATAAAACTGCAGCAAGCTATATTATTTTTTAGATGGAAATTTGGCTTGAAAAAATCGTATTTTTGGTTAATAAAATTTTAAATCAGTACAAGAATTTTAAACATTTTTTTTCGGTTTGCGGCTGTCTTTTTTAAAACTTGTTACACGCAACCGCATATATAGAACTGCAGCAAGCTATATTATTTTTTAAATGAAAGTTAGGCTTGCATAAATCGTATTTTTGATTAATAAAAATTTAAATCAGTACGAGAATTTTAAACATTTTTTTCGGTTTGCGGCGGTATTTTTTAAAACTTCTCATGTTCCACCGCGTATATATAACTGCAGCAAGCTATATTATTTTTTAAATAGAAATTTGACTTGCAAAATTTGTATTTTTGGTTAATAAAAATTTAAATCAGTACGAGAATTTTAAACATTTTTTTCGGTTTGCGGCGGTCATTTTTAAAACTTGTAATACGCAACGGCGTATATAGAACTGCAGCAAGCTAAATTATTTTTTAGATAAAAATTAGGCTTGCAAAAATCGTATTTTTGGTTACTAAAAATTTAAATCAGCACGAGAATTTTAAACATTTTTTTTCGGTTTGCGAATTTTGTTCCTCACGTTGAGAAATAAAATTTTAATAAAAACTTATGTTAAAGTATAAGTTTAAGTTTATTGATTAAGTAAAGTAGGTCTTTACAGTATGATAGCTATGTCAGAACTGACTACATAATAATGAATAATTAAAGAAGTAGAATTATGATAACTAAACACTATTTGCTAAATATTATAAAGTCATGTTTTACAACTCGAATTATTGCTGAGTTGCATGATTCCTAGAAGCTATGGAATCATGTTAAATCTTTCTCATGGGAAAGAATAGGTTGATGTACGTAACTCCTTTATTGCCAGAGAGGACCCTATGATAAGGGGACGAATGAATTACTCGTCTTCATCTTGTGTTCTTGGCCATGGAATTGGATTTCTAGACGACTCCATGTGAGGAAGTTGAGCGGGCGTCTCTATACATTTTGATCTCCTTATGAAAAAATAAATCAAAGCAATAACTAAACAAATTATCAACAGAATGTATATAGGCACTGTCCAAATGTGAGTTGCAGTTGGAAGATTTTTCAGTGTCACTTGATGAATATTTTGCTGTTCCTTTTGAAAGTTGTGTATTTGGTCCAATGGTATGTTATGGATGTTTAGTTCTTGAAATTGTCTTTCAGAAAACTTGGGTATCTTCAGGGCCGGTAATAGTAGTGGTTGTCCAGCAATGCTTTGATCGTCATTCAAATATAGATTATTGGGTGTTTGAAAACTGCAACCAGTCGGTACTTCAATCAGGTAGGCTCCTCTAAGGGTGGTAAGATCCGTCTTGAAGCAGTTGATTTGTACCTTAGTGTCCTCTGGGAAAATGGCAATGTAATGTCCGGTTGTAATTGATTGAATTGTTTCTTGTTTAATTATCACTGGAACTGGTTCGCATGTTGTTGGATTTTTGTTTCTCAGTTGAAGAAGTTCATATGTACAGTCTCCTTGTTGAGATTGAACGATTGGTTTTCCATTGGTGCAGTAGTATATGGGATGTGTGTTTTTGCATTCTTCGTTTTCGTACTGATAGTAATTATTACCCATAGCCAGAAAAGGTTTTGGAGGGATCAGGATAGTATTATTTTTGTTGGGCACGGAGTATAGATGGTAATATGAGTAAGTTTCGGGATAGACAATTGGAAAGTGAATTAAGAAGACAATTTTGTTGTTAGAATAATACGATTCAACGTCTAAAATTTCGTAGTATTTATATGTAGCTGAAAAGTCATTTCCGAATAATAACTTTGCTGGGGCATGATGTTGAAGGACATTGTGAACAATGAATTCAACATCTTCGATTTTTAAAATACTATTATGAACGATTTTTAGTCTTGCAAACGAAACAGCATTTTCTAGATTTGTTAATATGTGGAGAAGTATATTTATTACACCACTTATTTGATTCAAAGCAGCCTTAATATTAAAATAATTATCTATATCATTCGAAAGAGTATTTAATTCCTTCTTGAGGTCGTTAATTTCGCTTGTAATTAAGTTTTCATTTGATTTTATTATTGATAAAGTTTTGTTATAATCTTCTATTATTTTTGTCGAAAGTGAAATCTGTTTGTTCAAGGTGGTTGCTATGTTATTTTGATTTGTATGAAGAGTGGCGATTGCTTCATCGTAACGTTTGCCGTCTTCGGCATCTAAATTTCCTGAAATACTTTTGAAAATTGTACCTAATCCGTCGATTAGTCCTCTTTTAATTCGTTTGTTAGGATGAAGAGAATTGAAAGTTTGTTTAATAGTTTTTAATTGAAATGAAATTATACTCTCAGTAGTTGCTAATTCTTCACGAAATTGTTCACTTTGGTTGTTAATTAAAATTTTAACGTTTTCGTAGATGGTGCATATTTTTTGTAATTCGGATTCAACGGGAGTCAGGTCAAAATAGTGGATGAATGTATGGTGAGTGGCTTTTAGTTTTGCACTACCTAATTTAAATGGTAAAATACCAGGGTTGGAATCTAGATTGGTCATTTTAATTTCTTCAGCCATTTGGATTGACACCAGGGCGAGAAGTGTTCTGTAATTGGATTCGATTTTGATTAGTTAACGGTCTTTTTAAGTTACTTTTATGATAATTAGTGGCAGGAGTATCAATAGTGATTCCTTGATCTGTTCTTGCTACATGGGGCTTAAATTTAGGGTTTAACTTATTGCGGGCTCTCGTTTTATGATAAATTAATGTACCTGGTTCATATTGCATTGGATCTTGTCTATTTTCATTAAGTTTGCTAATTGTGTTCATTTTTTCTCGAGCCATTTTTTGGTTTAAATGTTCGTATATTTTGACTGTATATTCTTTATGTTGATTTATATAATCTGTGAATAATTTTTGATTAATATCTATATTAAAAGGACTATTCGATTCTAAATGACCGTTGATTACGTCTATAGGGCGTTGTTTTGTTGCTGAATGAATTGAATGATTGTATCCAAGTATTGCGTACGGCATTTGATCGAGTATGTTAAGATCTTTTTTGGTTTCTTGAATAATTCTTAAATGTTCGGTTATAGTGCAGTGGAACCTTTCTATTGGACTGTTTGAATTTGGATTCAATGGTGTAGTGTAATGAAGTTCAATTTTATGCAACAAAGCAAAATCTTTAATAATGTTATTTTTGAGTTCAGAACCATTATCAAGAACTAATAATAATGGTGTACCATGGTGAGTCATGAATGTGATGAAAGCTTTTGTTACATGTACAGCGGTTAAGCCAATAATTGGATATGCTTGGGCATATTTTGAAAATTTATCTATTATGGTCAAGAATTTTTGGTTTCTGACTGTGAACACATCTGCATGAACGATTTCGAAAGGTTTGGCAGGAGTTGGAGTGATTTCAAATTTTTGCCTTGGAGGATTCCGGTCGTATTTCATTTTTTGACATAGTTCGCAATTATTAATAAATTTAGTGACAGTACTTCTGATATTTGGCCAATAATATCGGCGCTTTATTTGGGCTTTGGTTTCGATAATACCTCTATGATTTGTTTTTCCTTCGTGGCAAAATTGAACCATTTGTTCTTGATCTTCTGGCTTTACAACGTTTTCAAGTATATTGTTGCAAAGGACAATATTAAAAGCAGAATTTCTAAATGTATTTGTAAGAACTCGGCAAAATCTAGGGATGAAGTCCTTCTTATCTATGTTAATTGCAAATGTTTTCTTTGTGGTTACAAATTCTTTAAAAGTGTCAACGATTTCAACTTCAAAGTTATTTTCTGAAATCTGGATTGTTGTTCTAGTTTTGGTTTCGAATAACCGAGATACTTTAGGTAAGCTGGGAGAATGTAAAACTATTTTGAAAAGTAGTTGATTTTGAAAGTTATTGATCGGTGTTTCTGATATTGGTATATCAAGTATTGGGTTTTCGTGACTGGTATGTACCGTTTCGTTATCATCAATGTCATTTATGTCTGGAGTTTCTGTAATGTTTCCTATTGTTGATAATGTATCGATACTTGTAGAAGGTTGGGGGTTCTCATTTGATGTTACATCTTTCGAATGAAACTCATTAATTTTTATCCGAGATAACGCATCTGCATTTGAATTAAGTGTACCTTTCTTATAGAGAATAGTATAGTCAAATTCATCCAGTTTTAATCTCCATCTGGTAAGTCTTGCATTAGGATCTTTTACTGAAAAAAGCCAATGAAGAGGTTTATGATCCGTATAGATGTTGAATTTTCGCCCGTAAAGATAAGGTCGAAAGTATTTTGTTGCCCATACGATTGCAAGCAATTCTCTTTCGATAGTGCTGTAATTTTGTTCAGCTTGGTTAAGAGTTCGGGATGCGTATGCTACTGGTTTGTCTTGACTTATGGTTCCTTGAGATAGCACGGCGCCAATTGCAAACTGACTTGCGTCTGTAGCTAAGTTGAATGACTGCGAAAAATCTGGATATTGAAGTACTGGGTCATTTGTTAAAAGGTCTTTACATGTTTCAAAACATTGAACGTACGCTGGATTTAAATCTATTTTTGTTCCTTTCTTTAGACATGATGTCATAGGTTTTGTGATTTTTGCAAAATCTGGTATAAATTTTCTGTAATATCCTAAGAGACCTAAAAATCCCTTGATTTCTTTTGTTGTTTTCGGAATTGGAAATTTTTTTATAGCGATAATTTTGTCGGGATTTGGCTTTATTCCCTCAGTAGTGATTATGTGTCCCAAATAAGCAGTCTCTTTCTTTAAAAATTCTGACTTATCTAATTGGATTTTGAAGTTAGTTTCGCGAAGCCGTTGGAAAACCTTTTTCAAGTTCACTATATGTTCTTGAAGAGAAGTGGAGTATATGATTATATCATCAAGGTATACCAAGCAAATTTCATTCTGTAATCCTCTCAATATATTATCCATTACCCTTTGAAAAGTGGCAGGAGCATTTTTAAGCCCAAACGGCATCCTTAAATACTCATAATGCCCGTTTTCGACATTAAAAGCAGTTTTTTTAATATCGTCTGAATGCATTTCTACTTGGTGAAAGCCGCTGGCTAAATCTAACGTTGAGAAATAGTTACATTTACCTAATTTATCGAGCACATCGGTAATGTTTGGAAGTGGATATCTATCGTCTATTGTTTTTTCGTTAACTTTTCGATAATCTACGACAATACGCCACTTTTTTTGTACCCGATGCATCTGCCTTTTTTGGTACTACCCAAATAGGAGAGGACCAAGGTGAATTACTCGGCCTTATTATGTTTTGCTCAAGCATTTTTTCGATTTGGGTATTAACTTCGGCTTTGTGAATAAAAGGGTATCTATAACTTTTTTGGTGAACAGGTATTTCGTCGTGAGTTTTTATTTCATGCTTTACTTGGTTTGTAAATGTTAAATGATTTTGTTCTCTGTGAAAAATGTCTGAATAATTTTTACAAAGAGATAATATTTGAAGTTTTTCTTCCTCATTCATATGGTTTGTTCTAATTAAATTTTCTACATCGCATTTGTAATTGAAATTGCTAGATTCTGCGAAATTCATATGATAAAATTCGAAATTGTTTTCGACAGGGACAGATTTTATGGGGTATAATAGTGTGAAGTTAGTATCGTTTATTGATTGATTATGGATCTCAATATTGGCCCAACCATTCACCGCTACAGATAGAGTTTCGGGAATAACACAATTTTGGATATCTTGTTGAGGGATAATAATTTCGCCTGTTTGAGTTGTTACAGGAATCTTGATTTTTGAAATGGTATGTGCTGGTAAACATTTTTCATAGCAAATTTTTTGAGTAGCATTAAAATATTTGATCGGGATATTAGCGTTATTTGTCACAAATTTCAAATTGGCAAAATCTAACTGTGCATTCAATGATTGAATAAGGTCTATGCCTATCAGACCATCAAATATATTGTGAAACTTGTAAGCGTAAAATTTAAGGTATTTGTTTTCCTGAAATTCTTGAAAAGCTGGTATTGTAACTGAATAGTTATGTTTTGAAGAAGCAAATGAAGTGGAAACAATAAAAGGGTCATTTTTCTTCAATTCGGCAAAATATTGGTCGATAATTTCCGGGTCTAAAAACGATTTTGTTGCTCCTGTGTCAATTAATAGTTTTAGGGGAGGGTTGCATATAGACAAATATGGTAATTGTCTTTTATCGAATGACAAATTAAACTCTATTAAGTTTCCGGATTTGACGAGGCATTCATTAAAAAATTTCCTGATTCTTCATGATCGACATCTACATAATTATATTCATTTTCATGTTCGTTTTCCACAGAATAATTTGAATGAGGTTCATTTGAACTCTCAACATTTTCGGTGTTATACAGTTCTTCAGAATGGTACCTTGGAACTGGGGATTGATACTGCGGTTTTGAAACACGGGAGAACTGCCTAGATGTTGTGCTCATAGGAGTAGGTTTATTTTGCATAGCATTCGGATTTGGTTTCCAAACATTTTTGTTGCCAAATACTTGTTGGTTCGAGAAAAATTTTTGTTTTGGTACATTTTGCCTTTGTGTAATATCTACAGCCCCCGTTGGAAATGCTCGGTGAGACTGAAAGTTTGAGGCTTGGGGAACATAACCTGAAGCACCACCATTATTTTGATAAGAATTACTATATGGATTATGTTTTTGAGGTTGATAATTATTGGGAAACGAACGTGTTTGATTGAAAGGTGCTTGTTGTTTGCCAAAGTTCCTTTTTGGTTGCGAGCTCGTACCAGTATTAGCAGATGAGTTTGAATTTTGCATGTACCTTATATTTTCCTCCTTTTTAATAAAGTTTATGGCTTCTAGCATAGTTTTTGGTTCTTTTGTTCGAACCATGGTACCGTAAGGATTTTTCAACCCTGCTAAAAATACTTCGAGCGCTTGATTATTGTACAAACCTTGTTTGAATTTTCTAATATTAACATCTACTTCATGTATAGCCAAATAATTAGATATGGTATTTAATACTTTTCTAACATTATCATGAAATTGATGAGGGCTTTCGTTATGGCCCTGTCTCAAATTATTTAAATCAAGAGACAAACAGGTTTCATTTCTAGGGTCGCTAAAATTTCTAATAAGTTCAGCTTTTATTTCTTCTATGTTACTAGCACAACTGATATTAACGACTTCTCGAGCAGGACCACTCAGTTTACTAATTACTGTGCGGAATATTACAACATTTTGATAATTATTCGGATTCAGCCGATCAAAGAAATGTTTTACGATACTATCAACACTTTCCAGAAAAAAGTGCAGTTCGTTAGTATCACCGTCAAAAGGGGGAATTGTTTCAGAATGTACTTTTAAAAAGTTTGGTACTACTTCCGGCATTATTAAATGATTGACGGAATTTTCTAACAATGAAATATTATTTAACCCACTGGCTAATGATTCGATCTCAATGTCCAAATTGTCTTCACTTTCACTAAAGGATTGAGAGGCAATAGGGGAGTCTGACATATAAGTAAAATGAGACTTACAGTACGATTTTCTTCATAGAATTCGAAGCTGGTGTCCCTCTTTGAAAATCCACGCCTGTAGTACGGGTGTGTTTTTTTGGGTGGCTCCACGGACGTCACAGAATGGAAACGTAAAAACTTTTGTTGATTGTTACTTAACTATAGAAATAGATAAGTTATCCACGATGGATCCTTAGTAACAATCCTACCGACTGCGCCAATTTTGTTCCTCACGTTGAGAAATAAAATTATAATAAAAACTTATGTTAAAGTATAAGTTTAAGTTTATTGATTAAGTAAAGTAGGTCTTTACAGTATGATAGCTATGTCAGAACTGACTACATAATAATGAATAATTAAAGAAGTAGAATTATGATAACTAAACACTATTTGCTAAATATTATAAAGTCATGTTTTACAACTCGAATTATTGCTGAGTTGCATGATTCCTAGAAGCTATGGAATCATGTTAAATCTTTCTCATGGGAAAGAATAGGTTGATGTACGTAACTTGCGGCGGTATTTTTCAAAACTTGTTATGTTCAACCGCGTATATAGAACTGCTGCAAGCTATATTATTTTTTAGATGGAAATTTGGCTTACAAAAATCGCATTTTTGGTTAATAAAATTTTAAATCAGTACCAGAATTTTAAACATTTTTTTTCGGGTTGCGGCGGTCTTTTTTAAAACTTGTTATACGCAACCGCGTATATAGCACTGCAGCAAGCTATATTATTTTTTTGATAAAAATTTGGCTTGCAAAAATCGTATTTTTGGTTAATAAAAATTTAAATCAGTACGAGAATTTTAAACATTTTTTTTGGTTTGCGGCGGTATTTTTTAAAACTTGTTATGTTCAACCACGTATATGGAACTGCAGCAAGCTATGTTATTTTTTAAATAGAAATTTGGCTTGCAAAATTTGTATTTTTGATTAATAAAAATTTAAATCAGTACGAAAATTTTAAACATTTTTTTTGGTTTGCGGCGGTTTTTTTAAAAACTTGATATATGCAACCGCGTATATAGAACTGCAGCAAGCTAAATTATTTTTTAGATGGAAATTTGGCTTGCAAAAATCGTATTTTTGGTTAATGAAATTTTAAATCAGTATGAGAATTTTAAACATTTTTTTTTCGGTTTGCAGCGGTTTTTTTTTTAAACTTGTTATACGCAACCGCGTATATAGCACTGTAGCAAGCTATATTATTTTTTAGATAAAAATTAGGCTTGCAAAAATCGTATTTTTGGTTAATAAAAATTTAAATCAGCACGAGAATTTTAAACTTTTTTTTCGGTTTGCGGCGGTATTTTTCAAAACTTGTTATGTTCAACCGCGTATATAGAACTGCTGCAAGCTATATTATTTTTTAGATGGAAATTTGGCTTACAAAAATCGTATTTTTGGATAATAAAATTCTAAATCAGTACGAGAATTTTAAACATTTTTTTTTTGGTTTGCGGCTGCCTTTTTTAAAACTTGTTATACGCAACTGCGTATATAGTACTGCAGCAAGCTATATTATTTTTTAGATGAAAGTTAGGCTTGCATAAATCGTATTTTTGGTTAATAAATATTTAAATCAGTACGAGAATTTTAAACATTTTTTTTCGGTTTGCGGCGGTATTTTTCAAAACTTGTCATATGCAACCGCATATATAGAACTGCAGCAAGCTATATTATTTTTTAAATAAAAATTTGGCTTGCAAAATTTGTATTTTTGGTTAATAAAAATTTAAATCAGTACGAAAATTTTAAACATTTTTTTTGGTTTGCGGCGGTCTTTTTAAAAACTTGTTATATGCAACCGCGTATATAGAACTGCAGCAAGCTAAATTATTTTTTAGATGGAAATTTGGCTTGCAAAAATCGTATTTTTGGTTAATAAAATTTTAAATCAGTATGAGAATTTTAAACATTTTTTTTCGGTTTGCGGCGGTATTTTTCAAAATTTGTCATGTTCAACCGCGTATATGGAACTGCAGCAAGCTATATTATTTTTTAAATAGAAATTTAGCTTGCAAAATTTGTATTTTTGGTTAATAAAATTTTAAATCAGTACGAGAATTTTAAACATTTTTTTTCGGTTTGCGGTTGTCTTTTTTAAAACTTGTCATATGCAACCGCATATATAGAACTGCAGCAAGCTATATTATTTTTTAGATGGAAATTTGGCTTGCAAAAATCGTATTTTTTGTTAATAAAATTTTAAATCAGTACGAGAATTTTAAACATTTTTTTTCGGTTTGCGGCTGTCTTTTTTAAAACTTGTTATACGCAACCGCGTATATAGAACTGCAGCAAGCTATATTATTTTTTAAATAGAAATTTGGCATGCAAAATTTGTATTTTTGATTATTAAAAATTTAAATCAGTACGAAAATTTTAAACATTTTTTTTGGTTTGCGGCGGTATTTTTCAAAACTTGATATGTTCAACCGCGTATATAGAACTGCTGCAAGCTATATTATTTTTTAGATGGAAATTTGGCTTACAAAATTCGTATTTTTGGTTAATAAAATTTTAAATTAGTACGAGAATTTTAAACATTTTTTTTTTCGGTTTGCGGCGATCTTTTTTAAAACTTGTTATACGCAACCGCATATATAAAACTCCAGCAAGCTATATTATTTTTTAGATGGAAATTTGGCTTGCAAAAATCGTATTTTTGGTTAATAAAATTTTAAATCAGTACGAGTATTTTAAACATTTTTTATCGGTTTGCGGCTGTCTTTTTTAAAACTTGTTATACGCAACCGCGTATATAAAACTGCAGCAAGCTATATTATTTTTTAGATGAAAGATAGGCTTGCTTAAATCGTAGTTTTGGTTAATAAAAATTTAAATCAGTACGAGAATTTTAAACATTTTTTTTGGTTTGCGGCGGTATTTTTCAAAACTTGTCATGTTCCACCACGTATATGGAACTGCAGCAAGCTATGTTATTTTTTAAATAGAAATTTGGCTTGCAAAATTTGTATTTTTGATTAATAAAAATTTAAATCGCTACGAAAATTTTAAACATTTTTTTTGGTTTGCGGCGGTCTTTTTAAAAACTTGATATATGCAACCGCGTATATAGAACTGCAGCAAGCTAAATTATTTTTTAGATGGAAATTTGGCTTACAAAAATCGTATTTTTGGTTAATGAAATTTTAAATCAGTATGAGAATTTTAAACATTTTTTTTTCGGTTTGCAGCGGTTTTTTTTAAAACTTGTTATACGCAACCGCGTATATAGCACTGCAGCAAGCTATATTATTTTTTAGATAAAAATTAGGCTTGCAAAAATCGTATTTTTGGTTAATAAAAATTTAAATCGGTACGAGAATTTTAAACATTTTTTTTCGGTTTGCGGCAGTATTTTTCAAAACTTGTCATGTTCAACCGCGTATATGGAACTGCAGCAAGCTATATTATTTTTTAAATAGAAATTTGGCTTGCAAAATTTGTATTTTTGGTTAATAAAATTTTAAATCAGTACGAGAATTTTAAACATTTTTTTTCGGTTTGCGGCGGTCTTTTTTAAAACTTGTCATATGCAACCGCATATATAGAACTGCAGCAAGCTATATAATTTTTTAGATGAAAATTGGGCTTGCAAAAATCGTATTTTTGGTTATTAAAATTTTAAATCAGTACGAGAGTTTTAAACATTTTTTTCGGTTTGCGGCGGTATTTTTCAAAACTTGTCATGTTCCACCGCGTATATATAACTGCAGCAAGCTATATAATTTTTTAAATAGAAATTTGGCTTGCAAAATTTGTATTTTTGGTTAATAAAAATTTAAATCAGTACGAGAATTTTTTACATTTTTTTTGGTTTGCGGCGGTCTTTTTTAAAACTTGTTATACGCAACGGCGTATATAGAACTGCAGCAAGCTAAATTATTTTTTAGATGAAAATTAGGCTTGCAAAAATCGTATTTTTGGTTAATAAAAATTTAAAGCAGCACGAGAATTTTAAAATTTTTTTCGGTTTGCGGCGGTATTTTTCAAAACTTGTTATGTTCAACCGTATATATAGAACTGCAGCAAGCTATATTATTTTTTAGATGGAAATTTGGCTTGCAAAAATCGTATTTTTGGTTAATAAAATTTTAAATCAGTACGAGGATTTTAAACATTTTTTTTTTTTGGTTTGCGGCTGCCTTTTTTAAAACTTGTTATACGCAACTGCGTATATAGTACTGCAGCAAGCTATATTATTTTTTAGATGGAAATTTGGCTTGCAAAAATCGTATTTTTGGTTAATAAAATTTTAAATCAGTACGAGAATTTTAAACTTTTTTTTTTGGGTTTGCGGCTGTCTTTTTTAAAACTTGTTATACGCAACCGCGTATATAGAACTGCAGCAAGCTATATTATTTTTTAAATAGAAATTTGGCATGCAAAATTTGTATTTTTGATTATTAAAAATTTAAATCAGTACGAAAATTTTAAATATTTTTTTTTGGTTTGCGGCGGTATTTTTCAAAACTTGATATGTTCAACCGCGTATATAGAACTGCTGCAAGCTATATTATTTTTTAGATGGAAATTTGGCTTACAAAAATCGTATTTTTGGTTAATAAAATTTTAAATCAGAACGAGAATTTTAAACATTTTTTTTCGGTTTGCGGGGGTCTTTTTTAAAACTTGTTATACGCAACCGCGTATATAGCACTGCAGCAAGCTATATTATTTTTTAGATAAAAATTAGGCTTGCAAAAATCGTATTTTTGGTTAATAAAAATTTAAATCAGTACGAGAATTTTAAGCATTTTTTTGGTTTGCGGCGGTCTTTTTAAAAACTTGTCTTGTTCAACCGCGTATATGGAACAGCAGCAAGCTATATTATTTTTAAATAGAAATTTAGATTGCAAAATTTGTATTTTTGGTTAATAAAATTTTAAATCAGTACGAGAATTTTAAACATTTTTTTTCGGTTTGCGGCGGTATTTTTCAAAACTTGTCATATGCAACCGTATATCTAGAACTGCAGCAAGCTATATTATTTTTAAATAGAAATTTGGATTGCAAAATTTGTATTTTTGGTTAATAAAATTTTAAATCAGTACGAGAATTTTAAACATTTTTTTTCGGTTTGCGGGGGTCTTTTTTAAAACTTGTCATATGCAACCGCATATATAGAACTCCAGCAAGCTATATTATTTATTAGATGGAAATTTGGCTTGCAAAAATCGTATTTTTGGTTAATAAAATTTTAAATCAGTACGAGTATTTTAAACATTTTTTATCGGTTTGCGGCTGTCTTTTTTAAAACTTGTTATACGCAACCGCGTATATAAAACTGCAGCAAGCTATATTATTTTTTAAATAGAAATTTGGCATGCAAAATTTGTATTTTTGATTATTAAAAATTTAAATCAGTACGAAAATTTTAAATATTTTTTTTGGTTTGCGGCGGTATTTTTCAAAACTTGATATGTTCAACCGCGTATATAGAACTGCTGCAAGCTATATTATTTTTTAGATGGAAATTTGGCTTACAAAAATCGTATTATTGGTTAATAAAATTTTAAATCAGTACGAGAATTTTAAACATTTTTTTTCGGTTTGCGGGGGTCTTTTTTAAAACTTGTTATACGCAACCGCGTATATAGCACTGCAGCAAGCTATATTATTTTTTAGATAAAAATTAGGCTTGCAAAAATCGTATTTTTGGTTAATAAAAATTTAAATCAGTACGAGAATTTTAAGCATTTTTTTGGTTTGCGGCGGTCTTTTTAAAAACTTGTTTTGTTCAACCGCGTATATGGAACAGCAGCAAGCTATATTATTTTTTAAATAGAAATTTGGCTTGCAAAATTTGTATTTTTGGTTAATAAAAATTTAAATCAGTACGAGAATTTTAAACATTTTTTTCGGTTTGCGGCGGTCTTTTTACAAACTTGTCATATGCAACCGCGTAAATAGAACTGCAGCAAGCTAAATTATTTGTTAGATGGAAATTTGGCTTGCAAAAATCGTATTTTTGGTTAATAAAATTTTAAATCTGTACGAGAATTTTAAAAATTTTTTTTTGGTTTGCGGCGGTTTTTTTTAAAACTTGTTATACGCAACCGCGTATATAGAACTGCAGCAAGCTATATTATTTTTTAGATGAAAGTTAGGCTTGCATAAATCGTATTTTTGGTTAATAAAAATTTAAATCAGTACGAGAATTTTAAATATTTTTTTTGGTTTGCGGCGGTATTTTTTAAAACTTGTCATGTTCCACCGCGTATATATAACTGAAGCAAGCTATATTATTTTTTAAATAGAAATTTAGCTTGCAAAATTTGTATTTTTGGTTAATAAAAATTTAAATCAGTACGAGAATTTTAAACATTTTTTTCGGTTTGCGGCGGTTTTTTTACAAACTTGTCATATGCAACCGCGTATATAGAACTGCAGCAAGCTAAATTATTTGTTAGATGGAAATTTGGCTTGCAAAAATCGTATTTTTGGTTAATAAAATTTTAAATCAGTATGAGAATTTTAAACATTTTTTTGGTTTGCGGCGGTCTTTTTAAAAACTTGTCTTGTTCAACCGCGTATATGGAACAGCAGTAAGCTATATTATTTTTTAAATAGAAATTTGGCTTGCAAAATTTGTATTTTTGGTTAATAAAAATTTAAATCAGTACGAGAATTTTAAACATTTTTTTCGGTTTGCGGCGGTCTTTTTACAAACTTGTCATATGCAACCGCGTATATAGAACTGCAGCAAGCTAAATTATTTGTTAGATGGAAATTTGGCTTGCAAAAATCGTATTTTTGGTTAATAAAATTTTAAATCAGTATGAGAATTTTAAACATTTTTTTGGTTTACGGCGGTCTTTTTAAAAACTTGTCTTGTTCAACCGCGTATATGGAACAGCAGTAAGCTATATTATTTTTTAAATAGAAATTTGGCTTGCAAAATTTGTATTTTTGGTTAATAAAAATTTAAATCAGTACGAGAATTTTAAACATTTTTTTCGGTTTGCGGTGGTCTTTTTACAAACTTGTCATATGCAACCGCGTATATAGAACTGCAGCAAGCTAACTTATTTGTTAGATGGAAATTTGGCTTGCAAAAATCGTATTTTTGGTTAGTAAAATTTTAAATCAGTACGAGAATTTTAAATATTTTTTTTCGGTTTGCGGCGGTTTTTTTTTAAACTTGTTATACGCAACCGCGTATATAGAACTGCAGCAAGCTATATTATTTTTTAGATGAAAGTTAGGCTTGCATAAATCGTATTTTTGGTTAATAAAAATTTAAATCAGTACGAGAATTTTAAACATTTTGTTTGGTTTGCGGCGGTATTTTTCAAAACTTGTCATGTTCCACCGCGTATATATAACTGAAGCAAGCTATATTATTTTTTAAATAGAAATTTAGCTTGCAAAATTTGTATTTTTGGTTAATAAAAATTTAAATCAGTACGAGAATTTTAAACATTTTTTTCGGTTTGCGGTGGTCTTTTTACAAACTTGTCATATGCAACCGCGTATATAGAACTGCAGCAAGCTAATTTATTTGTTAGATGGAAATTTGGCTTGCAAAAATCGTATTTTTGGTTAATAAAATTTTAAATCAGTACGGGAATTTTAAACATTTTTTTTCGGTTTGCGGCGGTTTTTTTTAAAACTTGTTATACGCAACCGCGTATATAGCATTGCAGCAAGCTATATTATTTTTAGATAAAAATTAGGCTTGCAAAAATCGTATTTTTGGTTAATAAAAATTTAATCGGTACGAGAATTTTAAACATTTTTTTCGGTTTGCGGCGGTATTTTTCAAAACTTGTTATATGCAACCGCATATATAAAACTTCAGCAAGCTATATTATTTTTTAGATGGAAATTTGGCTTGCAAAAATCGTATTTTTGGTTAATAAAATTTTAAATCAGTACGAGAATTTTAAACATTTTTTTTCGGTTTGCGGCTGTCTTTTTTAAAACTTGTTATACGCAACCGCGTATATAGAACTGCAGCAAGTTATATTATTTTTTAGATGAAAGTTAGGCTTGCATAAATCGTATTTTTGGTTAATAAAAATTTAATTCAGTACGAGAATTTTAAACATTTTTTTCGGTTTGCGGCGGTATTTTTCAAAATTTGTCATATTCCGCCGCGTATATATAACTGCAGCAAGTTATATTATTTTTTAAATAGAAATTTGGCTTGCAAAAGTTGTATTTTTGGTTAATAAAAATTTAAATCAGTACGAAAATTTTAAACATTTTTTTTGGTTTTGCGGCGGTCTTTTTAAAAACTTGGTATATGCAACCGCGTATATAGAACTGCAGCAAGCTAAATTATTTTTTAGATGGAAATTTGGCTTGCAAAAATCGTATTTTTGGTTAATAAAATTTTAAATCAGTATGAGAATTTTAAACATTTTTTTGGTTTGCGGCGGTCTTTTTAAAAACTTGTCTTGTTCAACCGCGTATATGGAACAGCAGCAAGCTATATTATTTTTTAAATAGAAATTTGGACTGCAAAATTTGTATTTTTGGTTAATAAAATTTTAAATCAGTACGAGAATTTTAAACATTTTTTTTCGGTTTGCGGGGGTCTTTTTTAAAACTTGTCATATGCAACCGCATATATAGAACTCCAGCAAGCTATATTATTTTTTAGATGGAAATTTGGCTTGCAAAAATCGTATTTTTGGTTAATAAAATTTTAAATCAGTACGAGTATTTTAAACATTTTTTATCGGTTTGCGGCTGTCTTTTTTAAAACTTGTTATACGCAACCGCGTATATGAAACTGCAGCAAGCTATATTATTTTTTAGATGAAAGTTAGGCTTGCATAAATCGTATTTTTGGTTAATAAAAATTTAAATCAGTACGAGAATTTTAAATATTTTTTTTGGTTTGCGGCGGTATTTTTCAAAACTTGTCATGTTCCACCGCGTCTATATAACTGCAGCAAGCTATATAATTTTTTAAACAAAAAATTTGGCTTGCAAAATTTGTATTTTTGGTTAATAAAAATTTAAATCAGTACTAGAATTTTTTACATTTTTTTTTGGTTTGCGGCGGTCTTTTTTAAAACTTGTTATACGCAACGGCGTATATAGAACTGCAGCAAGCTAAATTATTTTTTAGATGAAAATTAGGCTTGCAAAAATCGTATTTTTGGTTAATAAAAATTTAAATCAGCACGAGAATTTTAAACTTTTTTTTTGGTTTGCGGCGGTATTTTTCAAAACTCGTTATGTTCAACCGCGTATATAGAACTTCTGCAAGCTATATTATTTTTTAGATGGAAATTTGGCTTACAAAAATCGTATTTTTGGATAATAAAATTCTAAATCAGTACGAGAATTTTAAACATTTTTTTTCGGTTTGCGGCGGTCTTTTTTAAAACTTGTCATATGCAACCGCATATATAGAACTGCAGCAAGCTATATTATTTTTTAGATGGAAATTTGGCTTGCAAAAATCGTATTTTTTGTTAATAAAATTTTAAATCAGTACGAGAATTTTAAACATTTTTTTTCGGTTTGCGGCTGTCTTTTTTAAAACTTGTTATACGCAACCGCGTATATAGAACTGCAGCAAGCTATATTATTTTTTAAATAGAAATTTGGCATGCAAAATTTGTATTTTTGATTATTAAAAATTTAAATCAGTACGAAAATTTTAAACATTTTTTTTGGTTTGCGGCGGTATTTTTCAAAACTTGATATGTTCAACCGCGTATATAGAACTGCTGCAAGCTATATTATTTTTTAGATGGAAATTTGGCTTACAACATTCGTATTTTTGGTTAATAAAATTTTAAATCAGTACGAGAATTTTAAACATTTTTTTTCGGTTTGCGGCGGTCTTTTTTAAAACTTGTTATACGCAACCGCATATATAAAACTCCAGCAAGCTATATTATTTTTTAGATGGAAATTTGGCTTGCAAAAATCGTATTTTTGGTTAATAAAATTTTAAATCAGTACGAGTATTTTAAACATTTTTTTCGGTTTGCGGCTGTCTTTTTTAAAACTTGTTATACGCAACCGCGTATATAAAACTGCAGCAAGCTATATTATTTTTTAGATGAAAGATAGGCTTGCATAAATCGTATTTTTGGTTAATAAAAATTTAAATCAGTACGAGAATTTTAAACATTTTTTTTGGTTTGCAACGGTATTTTTCAAAACTTGTCATGTTCCACCACGTATATGGAACTGCAGCAAGCTATGTTATTTTTTAAATAGAAATTTGGCTTGCAAAATTTGTATTTTTGGTTAATAAAATTTTAAATCAGTACGAGAATTTTAAACATTTTTTTTCGGTTTGCGACGGTTTTTTTTAAAACTTGTTATACGCAACCGCGTATATAGCACCGCAGCAAGCTATATTATTTTTTAGATGAAAATTAGGCTTGCAAAATTTGTATTTTTGGTTAATAAAAATTTAAATCAGTACGAAAATTTTAAACATTTTTTTTGGTTTTGCGGCGGTCTTTTTAAAAACTTGTTATATGCAACCGCGTATATAGAACTGCAGCCAGCTAAATTGTTTTTTAGATGGAAATTTGGCTTGCAAAAATCGTATTTTTGGTTAATAAAATTTTAAATCAGTATGAGAATTTTAAACATTTTTTTCGGTTTGCGGCGGTATTTTTCAAAACTTGTCATGTTCAACCGCGTATATGGAACTGCAGCAAGCTATATTATTTTTTAAATAGAAATTTGGCTTGCAAAATTTGTATTTTTGGTTAATAAAATTTTAAATCAGTACGAGAATTTTAAACATTTTTTTTCGGTTTGCGGCGGTCTTTTTTAAAACTTGTCATATGCAACCGTATATATAGAACTGCAGCAAGCTATATTATTTTTTAGATGGAAATTTGGCTTGCAAAAATCGTATTTTTGGTTAATAAAATTTTAAATCAGTACGAGAATTTTAAACATTTTTTTTCGGTTTGCGGCTGTCTTTTTTAAAACTTGTTATACTCAACCGCGTATATAGAACTGCAGCAAGCTATATTATTTTTTAAATAGAAATTTGGCATGCAAAATTTGTATTTTTGATTATTAAAAATTTAAATCAGTACGAAAATTTTAAACATTTTTTTTGGTTTGCGGCGTTATTTTTCAAAACTTGATATGTTCAACCGCGTATATAGAACTGCTGCAAGCTATATTATTTTTTAGATGGAAATTTGGCTTACAAAAATCGTAGTTTTGGTTAATAAAATTTTAAATCAGTACGAGAATTTTAAACATTTTTTTTCGGTTTGCAGCTGTCTTTTTTAAAACTTGTTATACGCAACCGCGTATATAAAACTGCAGCAAGCTATATTATTTTTAGATGAAAGTTAGGCTTGCATAAATCGTATTTTTGGTTAATACAAATTTAAATCAGTACGAGAATTTTAAACATATTTTGGTTTGCGGCGGTATTTTTCAAAACTTGTCATGTTTCACCGCGTATATAGAACTGCAGCAAGCTATATTATTTTTTAAATAGAAATTTGGCTTGCAAAATTTGTATTTTTGGTTAATAAAATTTTAAATCAGTACGAGAATTTTAAACATTTTTTTTCGGTTTGCGGCGGTCTTTTTTAAAACTTGTCATATGCAACCGCATATATAGAACTGCAGCAAGCTATATTATTTTTTAGATGGAAATTTGGTTGGCAAAAATCGTATTTTTGGTTAAATTTTTTTTAAATCAGTACGAGAATTTTAAACATTTTTTTTCGGTTTGCGGCTGTCTTTTTTAAAACTTGTTATACGCAACCGCGTATATAGAACTGCAGCAAGCTATATTATTTTTTAGATGAAAGTTAGGCTTGCATAAATCGTATTTTTGGTTAATAAAAATTTAAATCAGTACGAGAATTTTAAACATTTTTTTTGGTTTGCGGCGGTATTTTTCAAAACTTGTCATGTTCCACCGCGTATATATAACTGAAGCAAGCTATATTATTTTTTAAATAGAAATTTAGCTTGCAAAATTTGTATTTTTGGTTAATAAAAATTTAAATCAGTACGAGAATTTTAAACATTTTTTTCGGTTTGCGGCGGTCTTTTTACAAACTTGTCATATGCCACCGCGTATATAGAACTGCAGCAAGCTAAATTATTTGTTAGATGGAAATTTGGCTTGCAAAAATCGTATTTTTGGTTAATAAAATTTTAAATCAGTACGAGAATTTTAAACATTTTTTTTCGGTTTGCGGCGGTTTTTTTTTAAACTTGTTATACGCAACCGCGTAGATAGCATTGCAGCAAGCTATATTATTTTTAGATAAAAATTAGGCTTGCAAAAATCGTATTTTTGGTTAATAAAAATTTAATCGGTACGAAACTTTTAAACATTTTTTTCGGTTTGCGGCGGTATTTTTCAAAACTTGTCATATGCAACCGCATATATAGAACTGCAGCAAGCTATATTATTTTTTAGATGAAAATTTGGCTTGCAAAAATCGTATTTTTGGTTAATAAAATTTTAAATCAGTACGAGAATTTTAAACATTTTTTTTCGGTTTGCGGCTGTCTTTTTTAAAACTTGTTATACGCAACCGCGTATATAGAACTGCAGCAAGCTATATTATTTTTTAGATGAAAGTTAGGCTTGCATAAAACGTATTTTTGGTTAATAAAAATTTAAATCAGTACGAAAATTTTAAACATTTTTTTCGGTTTGCGGCGGTATTTTTCAAAATTTGTCATGTTCCACCGCGTATATATAACTGCAGCAAGCTATATTATTTTTTAAATAAAAATTTGGCTTGCAAAATTTGTATTTTTGGTTAATAAAAATTTAAATCAGTACGAAAATTCTAAACATTTTTTTTGGTTTTGCGGCGGTTTTTTTAAAAACTTGTTATATGCAACCGCGTATATAGAACTGCAGCAAGCTAAATTATTTTTTAGATGGAAATTTGGCTTGCAAAAATCGTATTTTTGGTTAATAAAATTTGAAATCAGTATGAGAATTTTAAACATTTTTTTTCGGTTTGCGGCGGTATTTTTCAAAACTTGTCATGTTCAACCACGTATATGGAACTGCAGCAAGCTATATTATTTTTTAAATAGAAATTTGGCTTGCAAAATTTGTATTTTTGGTTAATAAAATTTTAAATCAGTACGAGAATTTTAAACATTTTTTTTCGGTTTGCGACGGTCTTTTTAAAACTTGTGATATGCAACCGCATATATAGAACTGCAGCAAGCTATATTATTTTTTAGATGGAAATTTGGCTTCCAAAAATCGTATTTTTGGTTAATAAAATTTTAAATCAGTACGAGAATTTTAAACATTTTTTTTCGGTTTGCGGCTGTCTTTTTTAAAACTTGTTATACGCAACCGCGTATATAGAACTGCAGCAAGCTATATTATTTTTTAAATAGAAATTTGGCATGCAAAATTTGTATTTTTGATTATTAAAAATTTAAATCAGTACGAAAATTTTAAAAAAAATTTTTGATTTGCGGCGGTATTTTTCAAAACTTGATATGTTCAACCGCGTATATAGAACTGCTGCAAGCTATATTATTTTTTAGATGGAAATTTGGCTTACAAAAATCGTATTTTTGGTTAATAAAATTTTAAATCAGTACGAGAATTTTAAACATTTTTTTTCGGTTTGCGGCGGTCTTTTTTGAAACTTGTTATACGCAACCGCATATGTAGCACTGCGGCAAGCTATATTATTTTTTAGATAAAAATTAGGCTTGCAAAAATCGTATTTTTGATTAATAAAAATTTAAATCAGTACGAGAATTTTAAGCATTTTTTTGGTTTGCGGCGGTCTTTTTAAAAACTTGTCTTGTTCAACCGCGTATATGGAACAGCAGCAAGCTATATTATTTTTTAAATAGAAATTTGGCTTGCAAAATTTGTATTTTTGGTTAATAAAAATTTAAATCAGTACGAGAATTTTAAACATTTTTTTTGGTTTGCGGCGGTCATTTTTAAAACTTGTAATACGCAACGGCGTATATAGATCTGCAGCAAGCTAAATTATTTTTTAGATAAAAATTAGGCTTGCAAAAATCGTATTTTTGGTTAATAAAAATTTAAATCAGCACGAGAATTTTAAACATTTTTTTTCGGTTTGCGGCGGTATTTTTCAAAACTTGTTATGTTCAACCGCGTATATAGAACTGCTGCAAGCTATATTGTTTTTTAGATGGAAATTTGGCTTACAAAAATTGCATTTTTGGTTAATAAAATTTTAAATCAGTACCAGAATTTTAAACATTTTTTTCGGTTTGCGGCGGTATTTTTCAAAAATTGTCATGTTCAACCGCGTATATGGAACTGCAGCAAGCTATATTATTTTTTAGATGAAAATTTGGCTTGCAAAAATCGTATTTTTGGTTAATAAAATTTTAAATCAGTACGAGAATTTTAAACATTTTTTTTCGGTTTGCGGCTGTCTTTTTTAAAACTTGTTATACGCAACCGCGTATATAGAACTGCAGCAAGCTATATTATTTTTTAGATGAAAGTTAGGCTTGCATAAATCGTATTTTTGGTTAATAAAAATTTAAATCAGTACGAAAATTTTAAACATTTTCTTTGGTTTGCGGCGGTATTTTTCAAAATTTGTCATGTTCCACCGCGTATATATAACTGCAGCAAGCTATATTATTTTTTAAATAGAAATTTGGCTTGCAAAATTTGTATTTTTGGTTAATAAAAATTTAAATCAGTACGAAAATTTTAAACATTTTTTTTGGTTTTGCGGCGGTTTTTTTAAAAACTTGTTATATGCAACCGCGTATATAGAACTGCAGCAAGCTAAATTATTTTTTAGATGGAAATTTGGCTTGCAAAAATCGTATTTTTGGTTAATAAAATTTTAAATCAGTATGAGAATTTTAAACATTTTTTTTCGGTTTGCGGCGGTATTTTTCAAAACTTGTCATGTTGAACCGCGTATATGGAACTGCAGCAAGCTATATTATTTTTTAAATAGAAATTTGGCTTGCAAAATTTGTATTTTTGGTTAATAAAATTTTAAATCAGTACGAGAATTTTAAACATTTTTTTTCGGTTTGCGACGGTCTTTTTAAAACTTGTGATATGCAACCGCATATATAGAACTGCAGCAAGCTATATTATTTTTTAGATGGAAATTTGGCTTCCAAAAATCGTATTTTTGGTTAATAAAATTTTAAATCAGTACGAGAATTTTAAACATTTTTTTTCGGTTTGCGGCTGTCTTTTTTAAAACTTGTTATACGCAACCGCGTATATAGAACTGCAGCAAGCTATATTATTTTTTAAATAGAAATTTGGCATTCTTTTAAATAGAATTTCGGGTTGCGGCGGTCTTTTTTAAAACTTGTTATACGCAACCGCGTATATAGCACTGCAGCAAGCTATATTATTTTTTTGATAAAAATTTGGCTTGCAAAAATCGTATTTTTGGTTAATAAAAATTTAAATCAGTACGAGAATTTTAAACATTTTTTTTGGTTTGCGGCGGTATTTTTTAAAACTTGTTATGTTCAACCACGTATATGGAACTGCAGCAAGCTATGTTATTTTTTAAATAGAAATTTGGCATGCAAAATTTGTATTTTTGATTAATAAAAATTTAAATCAGTACGAAAATTTTAAACATTTTTTTTGGTTTGCGGCGGTCTTTTTAAAAACTTGATATATGCAACCGCGTATATAGAACTGCAGCCAGCTAAATTATTTTTTAGATGGAAATTTGGCTTGCAAAAATCGTATTTTTGGTTAATGAAATTTTAAATCAGTATAAGAATTTTAAACATTTTTTTTTCGGTTTGCAGCGGTTTTTTTTTAAACTTGTTATACGCAACCGCGTATATAGCACTGCAGCACGCTATATTATTTTTTAGATAAAAATTAGGCTTGCAAAAATCGTATTTTTGGTTAATAAAAATTTAAATCAGCACGAGAATTTTAAACTTTTTTTTTCGGTTTGCGGCGGTATTTTTCAAAACTTGTTATGTTCAACCGCGTATATAGAACTGCTGCAAGCTATATTATTTTTAAGATGGAAATTTGGCTTACAAAAATCGTATTTTTGGATAATAAAATTCTAAATCAGTACGAGAATTTTAAACATTTTTTTTTTGGTTTGCGGCTGCCTTTTTTAAAACTTGTTATACGCAACTGCGTATATAGTACTGCAGCAAGCTATATTATTTTTTAGATGAAAGTTAGGCTTGCATAAATCGTATTTTTGGTTAATAAATATTTAAATCAGTACGAGAATTTTAAACATTTTTTTTCGGTTTGCGGCGGTATTTTTCAAAACTTGTCATATGCAACCGCATATATAGAACTGCAGCAAGCTATATTATTTTTTAAATAGAAATTTGGCTTGCAAAATTTGTATTTTTGGTTAATAAAAATTTAAATCAGTACGAAAATTTTAAACATTTTTTTTGGTTTGCGGCGGTCTTTTTAAAAACTTGTTATATGCAACCGCGTATATAGAACTGCAGCAAGCTAAATTATTTTTTAGATGGAAATTTGGCTTGCAAAAATCGTATTTTTGGTTAATAAAATTTTAAATCAGTATGAGAATTTTAAACATTTTTTTTCGGTTTGCGGCGGTATTTTTCAAAATTTGTCATGTTCAACCGCGTATATGGAACTGCAGCAAGCTATATTATTTTTTAAATAGAAATTTAGCTTGCAAAATTTGTATTTTTGGTTAATAAAATTTTAAATCAGTACGAGAATTTTAAACATTTTTTTTCGGTTTGCGGTTGTCTTTTTTAAAACTTGTCATATGCAACCGCATATATAGAACTGCAGCAAGCTATATTATTTTTTAGATGGAAATTTGGCTTGCAAAAATCGTATTTTTTGTTAATAAAATTTTAAATCAGTACGAGAATTTTAAACATTTTTTTTTCGGTTTGCGGCTGTCTTTTTTAAAACTTGTTATACGCAACCGCGTATATAGAACTGCAGCAAGCTATATTATTTTTTAAATAGAAATTTGGCATGCAAAATTTGTATTTTTGATTATTAAAAATTTAAATCAGTACGAAAATTTTAAACATTTTTTTTGGTTTGCGGCGGTATTTTTCAAAACTTGATATGTTCAACCGCATATATAGAACTGCTGCAAGCTATATTATTTTTTAGATGGAAATTTGGCTTACAAAATTCGTATTTTTGGTTAATAAAATTTTAAATCAGTACGAGAATTTTAAACATTTTTTTTTTCGGTTTGCGGCGGTCTTTTTTAAAACTTGTTATACGCAACCGCATATATAAAACTCCAGCAAGCTATATTATTTTTTAGATCGAAATTTGGCTTGCAAAAATCGTATTTTTGGTTAATAAAATTTTAAATCAGTACGAGTATTTTAAACATTTTTTATCGGTTTGCGGCTGTCTTTTTTAAAATTTGTTATACGCAACCGCGTATATAAAACTGCAGCAAGCTATATTATTTTTTAGATGAAAGATAGGCTTGCATAAATCGTATTTTTGGTTAATAAAAATTTAAATCAGTACGAGAATTTTAAACATTTTTTTTGGTTTGCGGCGGTATTTTTCAACACTTGTCATGTTCCACCACGTATATGGAACTGCAGCAAGCTATGTTATTTTTTAAATAGAAATTTGGCTTGCAAAATTTGTATTTTTGATTAATAAAAATTTAAATCGGTACGAAAATTTTAAACATTTTTTTTGGTTTGCGGCGGTCTTTTTAAAAACTTGATATATGCAACCGCGTATATAGAACTGCAGCAAGCTAAATTATTTTTTAGATGGAAATTTGGCTTACAAAAATCGTATTTTTGGTTAATGAAATTTTAAATCAGTATGAGAATTTTAAACATTTTTTTTTCGGTTTGCAGCGGTTTTTTTTAAAACTTGTTATACGCAACCGCGTATATAGCACTGCAGCAAGCTATATTATTTTTTAGATAAAAATTAAGCTTGCAAAAATCGTATTTTTGGTTAATAAAAATTTAAATCGGTACGAGAATTTTAAACATTTTTTTTCGGTTTGCGGCAGTATTTTTCAAAACTTGTCATGTTCAACCGCGTATATGGAACTGCAGCAAGCTATATTATTTTTTAAATAGAAATTTGGCTTGCAAAATTTGTATTTTTGGTTAATAAAATTTTAAATCAGTACGAGAATTTTAAACATATTTTTTAGGTTTGAGGCGGTCTTTTTTAAAACTTGTCATATGCAACCGCATATATAGAACTGCAGCAAGCTATATTATTTTTTAGATGAAAATTGGGCTTGCAAAAATCGTATTTTTGGTTATTAAAATTTTAAATCAGTACGAGAATTTTAAACATTTTTTTCGGTTTGCGGCGGTATTTTTCAAAACTTGTCATGTTCCACCGCGTATAAATAACTGCAGCAAGCTATATAATTTTTTAAATAGAAATTTGGCTTGCAAAATTTGTATTTTTGGTTAATAAAAATTTAAATCAGTACGAGAATTTTTTACATTTTTTTTGGTTTGCGGCGGTCTTTTTTAAAACTTGTTATACGCAACGGCGTATATAGAACTGCAGCAAGCTAAATTATTTTTTAGATGAAAATTAGGCTTGCAAAAATCGTATTTTTGGATAATAAAATTCTAAATCAGTACGAGAATTTTAAACATTTTTTTTTTGGTTTGCGGCTGCCTTTTTTAAAACTTGTTATACGCAACTGCGTATATAGTACTGCAGCAAGCTATATTATTTTTTAGATGAAAGTTAGGCTTGCATAAATCGTATTTTTGGTTGATAAAAATTTAAATCAGTACGAGAATTTTAAACATTTTTTTCGGTTTGCGGCGGTATTTTTCAAAACTTGTCATATGCAACCGTATATATAGAACTGCAGCAAGCTATATTATTTTTTAAGATGAAAATTTGGCTTGCAAAAATCGTATTTTTGGTTAATAAAATTTTAAATCAGTACGAGGATTTTAAACATTTTTTTTTTTGGTTTGCGGCTGCCTTTTTTAAAACTTGTTATACGCAACTGCGTATATAGTACTGCAGCAAGCTATATTATTTTTTAGATGAAAGTTAGGCTTGCATAAATCGTATTTTTGGTTAATAAAAATTTAAATCAGTACGAGAATTTTAAACATTTTTTTTCGGTTTGCGGCGGTCTTTTTTAAAGCTTGTCATATGCAACCGCATATATAGAACTGCAGCAAGCTATATTATTTTTTAGATGGAAATTTGGCTTGCAAAAATCGTATTTTTGCTTAATAAAATTTTAAATCAGTACGAGGATTTTAAACATTTTTTTTCGGTTTGCGGCTGTTTTTTTTAAAACTTGTTATACGCAACCGCGTATATAGAACTGCAGCAAGCTATATTATTTTTTAGACGAAACTTATGCTTGCATAAATCGTATTTTTGGTTAATAAAAATTTAAATCAGTACGAGAATTTTAAACATTTTTTTCGGTTTGCGGCGGTATTTTTTAAAACTTGTCATATGCAACCGCATATATAGAACTGCAGCAAGCTATATTATTTTTTAAGATGGAAATTTGGCTTGCAAAAATCGTATTTTTGGTTAATGAAATTTTAAATCAGTATGAGAATTTTAAACATTTTTTTTTCGGTTTGCAGCGGTTTTTTTTAAAACTTGTTATACGCAACCGCGTATATAGCACTGCAGCAAGCTATATTATTTTTTACATAAAAATTAGGCTTGCAAAAATCGTATTTTTGGTTAATAAAAATTTAAATCGGTACGAGAATTTTAAACATTTTTTTTCGGTTTGCGGCAGTATTTTTCAAAACTTGTCATGTTCAACCGCGTATATGGAACTGCAGCAAGCTATATTATTTTTTAAATAGAAATTTGGCTTGCAAAATTTGTATTTTTGGTTAATAAAAATTTAAATCAGATCGAGAATTTTTTACATTTTTTTTGGTTTGCGGCGGTCTTTTTTAAAACTTGTTATACGCAACGGCGTATATAGAACTGCAGCAAGCTAAATTATTTTTTAGATGAAAATTAGGCTTGCAAAAATCGTATTTTTGGTTAATAAAAATTTAAATCAGGACGAGAATTTTAAACTTTTTTTTCGGTTTGCGGCGGTATTTTTCAAAACTTGTTATGTTCAACCGCGTATATAGAACTGCTGCAAGCTATATTATTTTTTAGATGGAAATTTGGCTTACAAAAATCGTATTTTTGGATAATAAAATTCTAAATCAGTACGAGAATTTTAAACATTTTTTTTTTGGTTTGCGGCTGCCTTTTTTAAAACTTGTTATACGCAACTGCGTATATAGTACTGCAGCAAGCTATATTATTTTTTAGATGAAAGTTAGGCTTGCATAAATCGTATTTTTGGTTGATAAAAATTTAAATCAGTACGAGGATTTTAAACATTTTTTTTTGGTTTGCGGCTGCCTTTTTTAAAACTTGTTAGACGCAACTGCGTATATAGTACTGCAGCAAGCTATATTATTTTTTAGATGAAAGTTAGGCTTGCATAAATCGTATTTTTGGTTAATAAAAATTTAAATCAGTACGAGAATTTTAAACATTTTTTTTCGGTTTGCGGCGGTCTTTTTTAAAGCTTGTCATATGCAACCGCATATATAGAACTGCAGCAAGCTATATTATTTTTTAGATGGAAATTTGGCTTGCAAAAATCGTATTTTTGGTTAATAAAATTTTAAATCAGTACGAGGATTTTAAACATTTTTTTTCGGTTTGCGGCTGTCTTTTTTAAAACTTGTTATACGCAACCGCGTATATAGAACTGCAGCAAGCTATATTATTTTTTAGATGAAAGTTATGCTTGCATAAATCGTATTTTTGGTTAATAAAAATTTAAATCAGTACGAGAATTTTAAACATTTTTTTCGGTTTGCGGCGGTATTTTTCAAAACTTGTCATATGCAACCGCATATATAGAACTGCAGCAAGCTATATTATTTTTTAAGATGGAAATTTAGCTTGCAAAAATCGTATTTTTGGTTAATAAAATTTTAAATCAGTACGAGGATTTTAAACATTTTTTTTTTGGTTTGCGGCTGCCTTTTTTAAAACTTGTTATACGCAACTGCGTATATAGTACTGCAGCAAGCTATATTATTTTTTAGATGAAAGTTAGGCTTGCATAAATCGTATTTTTGGTTAATAAAAATTTAAATCAGTACGAGAATTTTAAACATTTTTTTTCGGTTTGCGGCGGTCTTTTTTAAAGCTTGTCATATGCAACCGCATATATAGAACTGCAGCAAGCTATATTATTTTTTAGATGGAAATTTGGCTTGCAAAAATCGTATTTTTGGTTAATAAAATTTTAAATCAGTACGAGAATTTTAAACATTTTTTTTCGGTTTGCGGCTGTCTTTTTTAAAACTTGTTATACGCAACCGCGTATATAGAACTGCAGCAAGCTATATTATTTTTTAAATAGAAATTTGGCATGCAAAATTTGTATTTTTGATTATTAAAAATTTAAATCAGTACGAAAATTTTAAACATTTTTTTTGGTTTGCGGCGGTATTTTTCAAAACTTGATATGTTCAACCGCGTATATAGAACTGCTGCAAGCTATATTATTTTTTAGATGGAAATTTGGCTTACAAAAATCGTATTTTTGGTTAATAAAATTTTAAATCAGTACGAGAATTTTAAACATTTTTTTTTCGGTTTGCGGCGGTCTTTTTTAAAACTTGTTATACGCAACCGCGTATATAGCACTGCAGCAAGCTAAATTATTTTTTAGTTAAAAATTAGGCTTGCAAAAATCGTATTTTTGGTCAATAAAAATTTAAATCAGTACGAGAATTTTAAGCATTTTTTTGGTTTGCGGCGGTCTTTTTAAAAACTTGTCTTGTTCAACCGCGTATATGGAACAGCAGCAAGCTATATTATTTTTAAATAGAAATTTTGATTGCAAAATTTGTATTTTTGGTTAATAAAATTTTAAATCAGTACGAGAATTTTAAACATTTTTTTTCGGTTTGCGGGGGTCTTTTTTAAAACTTGTCATATGCAACCGCATATATAGAACTCCAGCAAGCTATCAAAAAAAAGAAAGATGGCGCGGTGCGAATAACACGCTTTATTTTCAGCTGCTAATAAATTCAAATTAATTTCAATTTAAAGTGATAAAAAGTATTAAATTTGTGCAAGTAGTGCTTTCTAGTATTTGCAAAAGTTCGCTGATTGGCTTTTATTATCGAACAATAATTATGGTCACGCCGTTAAAGAGCTTGAAAAGAAATTAGACGAAATGTCGTCCTTGTTCTCGAGGAAAATGTCATCATTTCAAGCCGAATTAACTGGAAACAAGGCTGATGATGGTGTTAATGACAACTTAGAAGGTAAATTTGATGAATTTAAATTATCCATTCAAAATGAAATTGAGAAATTGAGATCGGAGTTGAAGAATTGTATAGAAGAAGTCGCTTCCAGTCATAATAAAAATTCTTTGCTTTTACATGGTATTCCTGATGACAATGCTGACATATATAGTGCGGTAATTGATGTTATCAATGATAAATTAAATATTTCAATTGCTAAAAGTGATCTAAATTATTGTAATCGGTAGGGTAAAAAACTAGAGAAGAATGTGCGAATAAATCCTAGGCCGGTGATCGTTGACTTTAACAACCGCTGGCAGCGTGATAACATATTCTATTCTAAGAAAAAACTGAAAGGTCAGAGTGTGCTGATTACTGAAGTCCTCACGACCAGCAAATCCCAATTATTCAAAGTAGTTCGTATGAAACTGGGAAAACAATGTTGGACTACGAATGGAAATATATGGGCACTTGTGAATGACAAAAAGATTATCATACATAATTTGCAAGAATTAAATGACATTTGAGCTGAATTAATATTTTGTTTGCCAAATAATCGCTGTTCTTTTGTATCTATTCCAACTTGTGTCATAAGTTATTTTGATACTTTTTTACTTTAAGGAAACTATTTTTTCTAATACTATTTTAGAATAATAACATTCTTGAACTAATTTTAATTTGAGAATGTACTCATTCTGCAACAAGTGCGAGAATGTTCATTCTTACACAAGTGATAGAATGACCACATGTGGCGCCATCTCACGGAAGTTGACGCAACATTAAGCTATTGTATTTTGATTAATGAATTATTCATTTAACTTATTAATTGTTGATATTAGTAATATTATAAGTCAATTAACTAAATCATTCATATTTAGAACATTTCTTATGACATTTTATAACTAATTTTGTTTATTAATACATATATTATAGCAGCGACATCTGTGAACTAATTGCCTAAAAGCGATAGGTACTAGACAGCGACTCAAACTGACATATTTTAATTGACGATAGTATTAGAAAAAGTATAGTCTGAAACTCGTCGGAATGAATATTCAGCCCTCGTGAAAACCGTCAAACTCGCCTTCGGCTCGTGTGACAAATTTTCACTCGGGCAGAATATTCTCATTCCGCACTCGTTGCAGAATATACTATTCTCTTATTTTGTTTATTGCAAATTATTTTTTGTTTCTGTTACTTTGCTCATTTAATATGAATATTAAAGGTTTGGTTGCATGTATTATTATAACTATACATTTGTATTCTAATTTAGTTATTTCGATTTAATAATTCTTTATAATAGTTTTGTAGTAATATGCATATAATATTACATTATATTAAATTATCTATTCCAAATAGTGACATGCTTATTTGAAGTTACTTGCTTTATATTTTATATTATATTATATTAAAAAAAACATTTTTTTTTTTTTTTGTGATTGTACATTTAATATGAAAACCAAAGCTTGGTTGCATATATTTAACGTATACATTTGTGCAATTATTATCATCATTACTATTAATTTATAATTCACATTATTTGATTAAGTTTTCTTAATACTTGTGTCGATATATGCAAATCATCACATAACGATGTAATACTTCATTGAACTACTTACTTTTCTAATTTTTCTTGAGCTGTTTATTAGTTAGCTGAATATTTTTTGTGTTTTTATTCTTTATTTTACGCTATACAAGTGTTTTCTTTTTGATATTACATATTATTTTTGTACAAGCCTAGTCAATTGATATCACATATTGCATAAGCCTAATCAATTTACAAGCTTTAAGGTCTGATTTAATTTGATTAGAGTGTGAGTAATTTTGAATATATATAATAAAATCACACTAGTTATTGCTAAAATTGCTAAACTTTAAAATATATCAAGCGTGTATTGGTTTTATTGTTTGGTCTTGTTGTAATTTAATTTAATTAGTATGAAAGTTGGCCAACTCAATTTGAGATCAATTTTAACAGGGTTTGATGACTTTGTGGACATACTTGTGGGCAATGACTTTGACATCATGATGGTTACTGAGACGTGGTTGTCTGCGGATATAGATTCTTTGATGGTATCTATTCCAAATTATAATTTATTAAGAAAAGACAGATTAACTAGAGGTGGTGGTGTTGCTGCTTTTATTAAAACTTGTTACAATGCTCAAATGATTTCTTATGACTTTACAGTTAACAGTGAGTTAGAACACATAAGCTTATCGCTACAGATAAATAAAAGTTCAGTTCAGTGTAAATGGTTGCGACGATGGTTGCGACGAGTAGCAACATAGCGTAATTAGCTAACTGATTTTTGTAATTTATCAACTATTGTTTGATTTTTAATTGTTTTTTATTCATTTGTGCAACATTATTAACATTTGTGAATATAGTAGCAATTATGATAATGCCTAATATACAAACTGATAGAGGTAACCTCAAACCAGAGCATCTCACTTGTAAATATTGTAAACATAAAGTTGTGAAATCGGTTGATTGCAACGCTTGTGGATCCAGGTTTCATCCAAGTTGTGCCATCAGTGCTAAAGTTGTCATTTCTGATGATCAGGTTTTCTGCTGCACAACTAATACTGTTGATGATGAAAGTATGGTTATAATAGCTGAGCCCCCTGATGTAAACAAACCCAGAGTGAATCGATTAGGTGTAAAACGCCCTTGCAGTGAGTTTGAATCCCATAATGTGGAAGATGTATTCGGCATGCTGGATCTGGTTTTGTCTAAATTAGAGTCACTTGAAAAGAAGTTTGATTTAGTGGTTGCTGATAATGCCAAACTCCAGAAGATTTGCGACGATCGTGTGCGTTCTAAATGCAACTGCAGTCCCTTACAGATACCATCCTCTACCAATTATGCTACCGCTGTTAAATCCGCCGGAATAGCACAGCCCAGTAAAAAAAATTCTGTCTTGATCAAACCAAAAGCAGCTCAGAAAAACTTTGTCACCAAAGCGGATCTCCAGTCCAATATAAACCTAAGAGAATCCAAAATCAGCATCTCCAACGTTAAGAATGTAAGTGAAGGTGGCTTACTCATTAGCTGTCCTACCGATGGGGACGTGGAAAAATTTAAAACCATTGCACACGCTAAACTCGGAACCAAATATGACATCAAAGACACCAAACACTTGCATCCACGAATCCGTATTGTGGGATTATCTGTCGAATACGTTGATGAAGCACTTATCGAACACATCAAGGCACAAAACGACCATCTTCTGTCTACAACCCCAGAACTTAAATTAATTAAATGTTACCCCTTAAAGAACAAGAGTTATATTTTTCAGGCTGTTCTGCAACTTGATGTGGAGTCATATTCTAGGACACTTGATTGTGGCAAACTGTTCGTAGGTTACGATCACTGCAATGTCTATGATGCTGTCGAGATACGTAGATGTTTTAAGTGTTGCGGTTTTAACCATATAAGCACTAACTGTAAAAGCAAACAAATATGTCCCAAATGTACAGGTGAGCATAGAGATAATGAGTGCGCAACTACTAGTCTGAAATGTATAAACTGCTTCAATTTAGCTAAACTCAAACCGGGTATCGATACTGCTCATGCAGCGTGGGACAAAAACTGCACCGTTTTTAAAGAAAAATATTTATTGTTCAAATCTGAAGTTAGCATTAGTAGTAACAAGTAGCAATCAGCTGATGATTCATCCAAGTTGAAAGATATTTCTCCGGGTAATAATTTCAATATCATCTACCAAAATGTTCGTGGTCTCAACACCAAATCGAATGAATTATATAAATCTACATCTGGTTATCAGAGTCAATTCGATATTATTGCACTAACAGAAACTTGGCTTAATGATAGTGTTCATGATAATGAACTATTCGATTGTAGCTTCAATGTTGTTAGATGCGACAGAAACTTTACAACTACTGGTAAATCCCGCGGAGGTGGTGTTTTATTAGCCTTAAAATCGTCGTTTAATTTTAAAATAATTGATCTCAATTTAACCTGTGATAACAATCTATCTCTAGTCGATATAGTAGCGGTTTCTATAACGAATTTCTCTAGTCAGTTAATAATAGTAGTTATTTACATACCACCTAATTTTAGCATATCATTATATGATGCTCTTTTTGATGTTCTTGAGTGTTGTGAGTCGTTGTATGGCTCTGACCTACTGGTTATAGGAGATTTTAACATTCCTGAGTACAGCAATTATGTTCTTCATAAACGTTTAGACAAACATACTCAAACCTTAATTGAATTTTGGAACTTCTTTTCACTGAGCCAATACAACAACATTCTCAATCATAAGAATCGTCTCTTGGATTTGGTTCTCTGCAACAGCAGCTGCACTGTTCTGAGATCTGAATCTTTACTACAAACTGAAGACAAATATCATCCTTCATTATGTATTAGTCTGAAGATCCAGAAAGATACTTCTCAACAAAATATCTGGGTTTCAACAAAATCTATTAAAAACTATAATTTCAAAAGAGCAAACTTGGTCGATCTCTATGAATATTTACTCAATGTCGACTGGACAACCTTAAATAATTACAGTGACGTTAATGCAATGGTGGACCAGTTTTATAACAAAGTCTATTCTGCACTTGATTTATTCGTACCTAAAACAAATATTGTCAAAAGCCATAAGTATCCTCCATGGTTCAATCCTGAAATAAAATCAATAATTAGAGCTAAGTTATTAGAATGGCGGAAATATAAAAAAACAAACTCATCGGATGCCTTTGCTGAATTCAAACGTCTCAGAAATATTGTCAAGCAACTGATAGACATTTCTCATAAAGCCTATTTACGTAAAATTGAAAATAACATTAAAGCAAATCCGAATAACTTTTGGTCTTACGTAAATACGAAAAAAAACAATTCTGCAATTCCTGATACAATGGAATTAAATAATATATCACTGGACAGTCCGCAAAAGATAGTCAACGCATTTGCTCAACACTTTGCATGTAATACTACCGATAGCCATAATTACATCCAAACCAACAGTGATATATTAAATACAAATACATTTTACTTACAAAATGTTACTGAAGAGGATATAGTTGCAGGAATAAAAAAGTTAAAGCCAAAAATGACTTCTCTTTGGAAGCAGAAATTACTTGAGTATAGTGACTCCTTTACTAAATATTATTATTAATAATCAATCTCTGCCTCTAGAAATCTCAGCTAAAAATCTTGGCTTAATTATGGACTCAAATCTTAGATTCCGAGATCACGTTAAAAATACAGTTGGCAAATGCTACGCTGCACTAAAAAACCTATATAGTAATAGACACATTCTAAATTCTTACCTTAAGAAAATACTTTGTGAATCTCTTGTATTGTCGCACTTGAATTACTGTGATGTTATATATGGTCATTGTCTTGACTCTATTAGTGAGAAGAGAATTCAAAAGATACAAAATTCTTGTGTGAGGCTTATTTTTGGGCTCAGAAAATTTGATCATGTGTCACATAAGCTGAAAGAATTGAATTGGTTAAATATGAAAAACAGACGTTTACATCACTTTTCCTTATTTGTCCATAATATAATAATCAATGCACAGCCATATTCGCTTTGGAATAGATTAACCTTAAGATCATCTATACATTCACGTAATACCAGAAACAGAAGAGATCTCTCCATGCCGAGGTACTACACTACACTTTTTAAGCGTAGCTTTGCATATAACGCAGTCATTGTCTACAATAGTGTTCCTGTACAGTTTAAAAACTATAATAGAGTAAGGTTTAAAATTGAAGTTAAAAATTATTTACTTGACCTGCAATAAAGACTAATAGAACGTTTCATCTCATTTTAAGCTTGTAATTGGATAGTTCTGATTTTGATTGTTAGGCTTATTCTTGATCTTGTCTGGTATGATTATGCATTGTATAGCCAAAATATGTTTAATATGTTTATTTTCTTTTTTTTCTCATGGTTAAGATTAGCAATGTTGCTAGACTTCGCCTATTTAGTAAGTCGTGTTGATACCTGTATATGATATTTGTATTGTCTATTGCTTACTAAATAAAGTCATTTATTATTATTATTATTATATTATATTATTTATTAGATGGAAATTTGGCTTGCAAAAATCGTATTTTTGGTTAATAAAATTTTAAATCAGTACGAGTATTTTAAACATTTTTTATCGGTTTGCGGCTGTCTTTTTTAAAACTTGTTATACGCAACCGCGTATATAAAACTGCAGCAAGCTATATTATTTTTAGATGAAAGTTAGGCTTGCATAAATCGTATTTTTGGTTAATAAAAATTTAAATTAGTACGAGAATTTTAAACATATTTTGGTTTGCGGCGGTATTTTTCAAAACTTGTCATGTTCAACCGCGTATATAGAACTGCAGCAAGCTATATTATTTTTTAAATAGAAATTTGGCTTGCAAAATTTGTATTTTTGGTTAATAAAAATTTAAATCAGTACGAGAATTTTAAACATTTTTTTCGGTTTGCGGCGGTCTTTTTACAAACTTGTCATATGCAACCACGTATATAGAACTGCAGCAAGCTAAATTATTTGTTAGATGGAAATTTGGCATGCAAAAATCGTATTTTTGGTTAATAAAATTTTAAATCAGTACGAGAATTTTAAACATTTTTTTTCGGTTTGCGGCGGTTTTTTTTAAAACTTGTTATACGCAACCGCGTATACAGAACTGCAGCAAGCTATATTATTTTTTAGATGAAAGTTAGGCTTGCATAAATCGTATTTTTGGTTAATAAAAATTTAAATCAGTACGAGAATTTTAAACATTTTTTTTGGTTTGCGGCGGTATTTTTCAAAACTTGTCATGTTCCACCGCGTATATATAACTGAAGCAAGCTATATTATTTTTTAAATAGAAATTTAGCTTGCAAAATTTGTATTTTTGGTTAATAAAAATTTAAATCAGTACGAGAATTTTAAACATTTTTTTCGGTTTGCGGCGGTTTTTTTGCAAACTTGTCATATGCAACCGCGTATATAGAACTGCAGCAAGCTAAATTATTTGTTAGATGGAAATTTGGCTTGCAAAAATCGTATTTTTGGTTAATAAAATTTTAAATCAGTATGAGAATTTTAAACATTTTTTTGGTTTGCGGCGGTCTTTTTAAAAACTTGTCTTGTTCAACCGCGTATATGGAACAGCAGCAAGCTATATTATTTTTTAAATAGAAATTTGGCTTGCAAAATTTGTATTTTTGGTTAATAAAAATTTAAATCAGTACGAGAATTTTAAACATTTTTTTCGGTTTGCGGCGGTCTTTTTACAAACTTGTCATATGCAACCGCGTATATAGAACTGCAGCAAGCTAAATTATTTTTTAGATGGAAATTTGGCTTACAAAAATCGTATTTTTAGTTAATGAAATTTTAAAACAGTATGAGAAATTTAAACATTTTTTTTTCGGTTTGCGGCGGTTTTTTTTAAAACTTGTTATACGCAACCGCGTATATAGCACTGCAGCAAGCTATATTATTTTTTAGATAAAAATTAGGCTTGCAAAAATCGTATTTTTGGTTAATAAAAATTTAAATCAGCACGAGAATTTTAAACTTTTTTTTCGGTTTGCGGCGGTATTTTTCAAAACTTGTTATGTTCAACCGCGTATATAGAACTGCTGCAAGCTATATTATTTTTTAGATGGAAATTTGGCTTACAAAAATCGTATTTTTGGATAATAAAATTCTAAATCAGTACGAGAATTTTAAACATTTTTTTTTTGGTTTGCGGCTGCCTTTTTTAAAACTTGTTATACGCAACTGCGTATATAGTACTGCAGCAAGCTATATTATTTTTTAGATGAAAGTTAGGCTTGCATAAATCGTATTTTTGGTTGATAAAACTTTAAATCAGTACGAGAATTTTAAACATTTTTTTCGGTTTGCGGCGGTATTTTTCAAAACTTGTCATATGCAACCGCATATATAGAACTGTAGCAAGCTATATTATTTTTTAAGATGGAAATTTGGCTTGCAAAAATCGTATTTTTGGTTAATAAAATTTTAAATCAGTACGAGGATTTTAAACATTTTTTTTTTTGGTTTGCGGCTGCCTTTTTTAAAACTTGTTATACGCAACTGCGTATATAGTACTGCAGCAAGCTATATTATTTTTTAGATGAAAGTTAGGCTTGCAAAATCGTATTTTTGGTTAATAAAAATTTAAATCAGTACGAGAATTTTAAACATTTTTTTTCGGATTGCGGCGGTCTTTTTTAAAGCTTGTCATATGCAACCGCATATATAGAACTGCAGCAAGCTATATTATTTTTTAGATGGAAATTTGGCTTGCAAAAATCGTATTTTTGGTTAATAAAATTTTAAATCAGTACGAGGATTTTAAACATTTTTTTTCGGTTTGCGGCTGTCTTTTTTAAAACTTGTTATACGCAACCGCGTTTATAGAACTGCAGCAAGCTATATTATTTTTTAGATGAAAGTTATGCTTGCATAAATCGTATTTTTGGTTAATAAAAATTTAAATCAGTACGAGAATTTTAAACATTTTTTTCGGTTTGCGGCGGTATTTTTCAAAACTTGTTATATGCAACCGCATATATAGAACTGCAGCAAGCTATAGTATTTTTTAAGATGGAAATTTGGCTTGCAAAAATCGTATTTTTGGTTAATAAAATTTTAAATCAGTACGAGGATTTTAAACATTTCTTTTTTGGTTTGCGGCTGCCTTTTTTAAAACTTGTTATACGCAACTGCGTATATAGTACTGCAGCAAGCTATATTATTTTTTAGATGAAAGTTAGGCTTGCATAAATCGTATTTTTGGTTAATAAAAATTTAAATCAGTACGAGAATTTTAAACATTTTTTTTCGGTTTGCGGCGGTCTTTTTTAAAGCTTGTCATATGCAACCGCATATATAGAACTGCAGCAAGCTATATTATTTTTTAGATGGAAATTTGGCTTGCAAAAATCGTATTTTTGGTTAATAAAATTTTAAATCAGTACGAGAATTTTAAACATTTTTTTTCGGTTTGCGGCTGTCTTTTTTAAAACTTGTTATACGCAACCGCGTATATAGAACTGCAGCAAGCTATATTATTTTTTAAATAGAAATTTGGCATGCAAAATTTGTATTTTTGATTATTAAAAATTTAAATCAGTACGAAAATTTTAAACATTTTTTTTGGTTTGCGGCGGTATTTTTCAAAACTTGATATGTTCAACCGCGTATATAGAACTGCTGCAAGCTATATTATTTTTTAGATGGAAATTTGGCTTACAAAAATCGTATTTTTGGTTAATAAAATTTTAAATCAGTACGAGAATTTTAAACATTTTTTTTCGGTTTGCGGCGGTCTTTTTCAAAACTTGTTATACGCAACCGCGTATATAGCACTGCAGCAAGCTAAATTATTTTTTAGATAAAAATTAGGCTTGCAAAAATCGTATTTTTGGTTAATAAAATTTAAATCAGTACGAGTATTTTAAACATTTTTTATCGGTTTGCGGCTGTCTTTTTTACAACTTGTTATACGCAACCGCGTATATAAAACTGCAGCAAGCTATATTATTTTTTAGATGAAAGTTAGGCTTGCATAAATCGTATTTTTGGTTAATAAAAATTTAAATTAGTACGAGAATTTTAAACATATTTTGGTTTGCGGCGGTATTTTTCAAAACTTGTCATGTTCCTCCGCGTATATAGAACTGCAGCAAGCTATATTATTTTTTAAATAGAAATTTGGCTTGCAAAATTTGTATTTTTGGTTAATAAAAATTTAAATCAGTACGAGAATTTTAAACATTTTTTTCGGTTTGCGGCGGTCTTTTTACAAACTTGTCATATGCAACCACGTATATAGAACTGCAGCAAGCTAAATTATTTGTTAGATGGAAATTTGGCATGCAAAAATCGTATTTTTGGTTAATAAAATTTTAAATCAGTACGAGAATTTTAAACATTTTTTTTTCGGTTTGCGGTGGTTTTTTTTAAAACTTGTTATACGCAACCGCGTATATAGAACTGCAGCAAGCTATATTATTTTTTAGATGAAAGTTAGGCTTGCATAAATCGTATTTTTGGTTAATAGAAATTTAAATCAGTACGAGAATTTTAAAAAAAATTTTTGGTTTGCGGCGGTATTTTTCAAAACTTGTCATGTTCCACCGCGTATATATAACTGAAGCAAGCTATATTATTTTTTAAATAGAAATTTAGCTTGCAAAATTTGTATTTTTGGTTAATAAAAATTTAAATCAGTACGAGAATTTTAAACATTTTTTTCGGTTTGCGGCGGTCTTTTTACAAACTTGTCATATGCAACCGCGTATATAGAACTGCAGCAAGCTAAATTATTTGTTAGATGGAAATTTGGCTTGCAAAAATCGTATTTTTGGTTAATAAAATTTTAAATCAGTATGAGAATTTTAAACATTTTTTTGGTTTGCGGCGGTCTTTTTAAAAACTTATCTTGTTCAACCGCGTATATGGAACAGCAGCAAGCTATATTATTTTTTAAATAGAAATTTGGCTTGCAAAATTTGTATTTTTGGTTAATAAAAATTTAAATCAGTACGAGAATTTTAAACATTTTTTTTGGTTTGCGGCGGTCTTTTTACAAACTTGTCATATGCAACCGCGTATATAGAACTGCAGCAAGCTAAATTATTTTTTAGATGGAAATTTGGCTTACAAAAATCGTATTTTTGGTTAATAAAATTTTAAAACAGTATGAGAATTTTAAACATTTTTTTTTTCGGTTTGCAGCGGTTTTTTTTAAAACTTGTTATACGCAACCGCGTATATAGCACTGCAGCAAGCTATATTATTTTTTAGATAAAAATTAGGCTTGCAAAAATCGTATTTTTGGTTAATAAAAATTTAAATCAGCACGAGAATTTTAATTTTTTTTTTGGTTTGCGGCGGTATTTTTCAAAACTTGTTATGTTCAACCGCGTATATAGAACTGCTGCAAGCTATATTATTTTTAGATGGAAATTTGGCTTACAAAAATCGTATTTTTGGATAATAAAATTCTAAATCAGTACGAGAATTTTAAACATTTTTTTTTGGTTTGCGGCTGCCTTTTTTAAAACTTGTTATACGCAACTGCGTATATAGTACTGCAGCAAGCTATATTATTTTTTAGATGAAAGTTAGGCTTGCATAAATCGTATTTTTGGTTGATAAAAATTAAATCAGTACGAGAATTTTAAACATTTTTTTCGGTTTGCGGCGGTATTTTTCAAAACTTGTCATATGCAACCGCATATATAGAACTGCAGCAAGCTATATTATTTTTTAAGATGGAAATTTGGCTTGCAAAAATCGTATTTTTGGTTAATAAAATTTTAAATCAGTACGAGGATTTTAAACATTTTTTTTTTGGTTTGCGGCTGCCTTTTTTAAAATTTGTTATACGCAACTGCGTATATAGTACTGCAGCAAGCTATATTATTTTTTAAATAGAAATTTGGCATGCAAAATTTGTATTTTTGATTATTAAAAATTTAAATCAGTACGAGAATTTTAAGCATTTTTTTGGTTTGCGGCGGTCTTTTTAAAAACTTGTCTTGTTCAACCGCGTATATGGAACAGCAGCAAGCTATATTATTTTTAAATAGAAATTTGGATTGCAAAATTTGTATTTTTGGTTAATAAAATTTTAAACAAGTACGAGAATTTTAAACATTTTTTTTCGGTTTGCGGGGGTTTTTTTTAAAACTTGTCATATGCAACCGCATATATAGAACTCCAGCAAGCTATATTATTTATTAGATGGAAATTTGGCTTGCAAAAACCGTATTTTTGGTTAATAAAATTTTAAATCAGTACGAGAATTTTAAACATTTTTTTTTGGTTTGCGGCGGTTTTTTTTAAAACTTGTTATACGCAACCGCGTATATAGAACTGCAGCAAGCTATATTATTTTTTAGATGAAAGTTAAGCTTGCATAAATTGTATTTTTGGTTAATAAAAATTTAAATCAGTACGAGAATTTTAAACATTTTTTTTGGTTTGCGGCGGTATTTTTCAAAACTTGTCATGTTCCACCGCGTATATATAACTGAAGCAAGCTATATTATTTTTTAAATAGAAATTTAGCTTGCAAAATTTGTATTTTTGGTTAATAAAAATTTAAATCAGTACGAGAATTTTAAACATTTTTTTCGGTTTGCGGCGGTCTTTTTACAAACTTGTCATATGCAACCGCGTATATAGAACTGCAGCAAGCTAAATTATTTGTTAGATGGAAATTTGGCTTGCAAAAATCGTATTTTTGGTTAATAAAATTTTAAATCAGTATGAGAATTTTAAACATTTTTTTGGTTTGCGGCGGTCTTTTTAAAAACTTGTCTTGTTCAACCGCGTATATGGAACAGCAGCAAGCTATATTATTTTTTAAATAGAAATTTGGCTTGCAAAATTTGTATTTTTGGTTAATAAAAATTTAAATCAGTACGAGAATTTTAAACATTTTTTTCGGATTGCGGCGGTCTTTTTACAAACTTGTCATATGGCAACCGCGTATATAGAACTGCAGCAAGCTAAATTATTTGTTAGATGGAAATTTGGCTTGCAAAAATCGTATTTTTGGTTAATAAAATTTTAAATCAGTACGAGGATTTTAAACATTTTTTTTCGGTTTGCGGCTGTCTTTTTTAAAACTTGTTATACGCAACCGCGTATATAGAACTGCAGCAAGCTATATTATTTTTTAGATGAAAGTTATGCTTGCATAAATCGTATTTTTGGTTAATAAAAATTTAAATCAGTATGAGAATTTTAAACTTTTTTTTCGGTTTGCGGCGGTATTTTTCAAAACTTGTCATGTTCCACCGCGTATATATAACTGATGCAAGCTATATTATTTTTTAGATGGAAATTTGGCTTGCAAAAATCGTATTTTTGGTTAATAAAATTTTAAATCAGTACGAGAATTTTAAACATTTTTTTTCGGTTTGCGGCGGTTTTTTTTAAAACTTGTTATACGCAACGGCGTATATAGAACTGCAGCAAGCTATATTATGTTTTAAATAGAAATTTGGCATGCAAAATTTGTATTTTTGATTATTAAAAATTTAAATCAGTACGAAAATTTTAAACATTTTTTTTGGTTTGCGGCGGTATTTTTCAAAACTTGTCATGTTCCACCGCGTATATATAACTGATGCAAGCTATATTATTTTTTAGATGGAAATTTGGCTTGCAAAAATCGTATTTTTGGTTAATAAAATTTTAAATCAGTACGAGAATTTTAAATATTTTTTTTTCGGTTTGCGGCGGTTTTTTTTTAAACTTGTTATACGCAACCGCGTATATAGAACTGCAGCAAGCTATATTATTTTTTAGATAAAAGTTAGGCTTGCATAAATCGTATTTTTGGTTAATAAAATTTTAAATCAGTACGAGAATTTTAAACAATTTTTTTCGGTTTGCGGCGGTTTTTTTTTAAACTTGTTATACGCAACCGCGTATATAAAACTGCAGCAAGCTATATTATTTTTTAGATGAAAGTTAGGCTTGCATAAATCGTATTTTTGGTTAATAAAAATTTAAATCAGTACGAGAATTTTAAACATATTTTGGTTTGCGGCGGTATTTTTCAAAACTTGTCATGTTCCACCGCGTATATGGAACATCAGCAAGCCATATTATTTTTTAAATAGAAATTTGGCTTGCAAAATTTGTATTTTTGGTTAATAAAAATTTAAATCAGTGCGAGAATTTTAAACATTTTTTTCGGTTTGCGGCGGTCTTTTTACAAACTTGTCATATGCAACCGCGTATATAGAACTGCAGCAAGCTAAATTATTTGTTAGATGGAAATTTGGCTTGCAAAAATCGTATTTTTGGTTAATAAAATTTTAAATCAGTACGAGAATTTTAAACATTTTTTTTTCGGTTTGCGGCGGTTTTTTTTAAAACTTGTTATACGCAACCGCGTATATAGAACTGCAGCAAGTTATATTAGTTTTTAGATAAAAGTTAGGCTTGCATAAATCGTATTTTTGGTTAATAAAAATTTAAATCAGTAAGAGAATTTTAAATATTTTTTTTGGTTTGCGGCGGTTTTTTTTAAAACTTGTTATACGCAACGGCGTATATATAACTGCAGCAAGCTATATTATTTTTTAAATAAAAATTTGGCTTGCAAAATTTGTATTTTTGGTTAATAAAAGTTTAAATCAGTGCGAGAATTTTAAACATTTTTTTTTGGTTTGCGGCGGTTTTTTTTAAAACTTGTTATACGCAACGGCGTATATAGAACTGCAGCAAGCTAAATTATTTTTTAGATGAAAATTAGGCTTGCAAAAATCGAATTTTTGGTTAATAAAAATTTAAATTAGTACGAGAATTTTGAACATTTTTTTTGGTTTGCGGCGGTATTTTTCAAAACTTGTTTTGTTCAACCGCGTATCTGGAACTGCAGCAAGCTATATTATTTTTTAAATAGAAATTTGGCTTGCAAAATTTGTATTTTAGATTTATAAAAATTTAAATCAGTACGAAAATTTTAAACATTTTTTTTGGTTTGCGGCGGTCTTTTTAAAAACTTGTCATATGCAACCGCGTATATAGAACTGCAGCAAACTAAATTATTTTTTAGATGGAAATTTGGCTTGCAAAAATCGTATTTTTGGTTAATAAAATTTTAAATCAGTACGAGAATTTAAAAAAAAATCGGTTTGCGGCTGTCTTTTTTAAAACTTGTTATACGCAACCGCGTATATCGAACTGCAGCAAGGTATATTATTTTTTAGATGAAAGTTAGGCTTGCATAAATCGTATTTTTGGTTAATAAAAATTTAAATCAGTACGAGAATTTTAAAAAAAAAAATTCGGTTTGCGGCGGTCTTTTTTAAAACTTGTCATATGCAACCGCATATATACAACTGCAGCAAGCTATATTATTTTTTAAATAAAAATTTGGCTTGCAAAATTTGTATTTTTGGTTAATAAAATTTTAAATCAGCACGAGAATTTAAAAAAAAAAATTCGGTTTGTGGCGCTATTTTTCAAAACTTGTTATGTTCAACCGCGTATATGGAACTGCAGCAAGCTATATTAGTTTTGAAAAATACCGCCGCAAACCAAAAAAAATGTTTAAAATTCTCGTGCTGATTTAAATTTTTATTAACCAAAAATACGATTTTTGCAAGCCTAACTTTCATCTAAAAAATAATATAGCTTACTGCAGTTCTATATACGCGGTTGCGTATAACAAGTTTTAAAAAAAACCGCCGCAAACCGAAAAAAAATGTTTAAAATTCTCGTACTGATTTAAAATTTTATTAACCAAAAATACGATTTTTGCAAGCCAAATTTCCATCTAAAAAATAATATAGCTTGCTGCAGTTCTATATATGCGGTTGCATATGACAAGTTTTAAAAAAGACTGCCGCAAACCGAAAAAAAATGTTTAAAATTCTCGTACTGATTTAAAATTTTATTAACCAAATATAAAAATTTTGCAAACCAAATTTCTATTTAAAAAATAATATAGCATGCTGCAGTTCCATATACGCGGTTGAACATGACAAGTTTTGAAAAATACCGCCGCAAACCGAAAAAAATATTTAAAATTCTCGTACCGATTTAAATTTTTATTAACCAAAAATACGATTTTTGCAAGCCTAATTTTTATCTAAAAAGTAATATAGCTTGCTGCAGTGCTATATACGCCGTTTCGTATAACAAGTTTTAAAAAAAAACCGCCACAAACCGAAAAAAAAATGTTTAAAATTCTCGTACTAATTTAAAATTTTATTAACCAAAAATACGATTTTTGCAAGCCAAATTTTCATTTAAAAAATAATTTAGCTTGCTGCAGTTCTATATACGCGGTTGCATATGACAAATTTTTAAAAAGACCGCCGCAAACCAAATAAAATGTATAAATTTTTGTGGCCAATTTGTGGCCACTGGTTAGGCGCTACAAAAAAATAAAATAAATAACATGTGCATTGCATTCTACCACTAAATTTGAAATTAAAAAACAGTTGCCACCCCACGTCCAGTCACAATTTCTAAAACCATCCGTCAAATTATAGTGTGATTACAGTATTCTTTCACCACAAAATTAAATAAATGTTTTACCACGTTTTACAACAGTTTTCTATGGTTTTACCCCTAGATGTGGGCAATTTAAAATACACGCGAGTTGCGGGGAACTGAATACGTAGCAAAACAAATAATGATCTGTATACTTATCTGTGATATTTAGTGACTTTATTGTTACACATAGTGCGCCGTCATCTAGTAGGAGAGTACATCAACTATAATCAAAAGAATTAGATTTCTATTTCATTTTTACACTAGTTTTAAGATGTTGAAGTGAACCATTATCCTGTAATTAAGTGCGTCATCTGATAGGAAAAACTGTACATCAGTTAAAATCAAGCGAATTAGATTTCTATTTAATTTTATACTTGTGGCCGAGTCAAATTGATCAATCGCAAACTAAGTTTCTCACAATTAACGATGTAGAAGCGGATTCAACCATTTGTTGCCCGCAGCGCCCTCATTTGAGATTACATTTTTGAACTTGTCATATGCAACCGCATATATAAGACCTTAAAAATAAGTATAAAATAAAATAGAAAACTAATTCGCTTGATTATAACTGATGTACAGTTTTTCCTATCAGATGACGCACTTAATTACAAGACAATGGTTCATTTCAACTTCTTAAAACTAGAGTAAAAACGAAATAGAAATCTAATTATTTTAATTATAGTTGATGTATTCTCCTACTAGATGGCAGCGCACCACGTGTAACAAAAAGTCACTAAATATCACATAGTCTAAGAGCCCGTGAACCCAAGACCTTCGTTATTTTATAAAAGCTGAAAGTTTGTCAGCGCATGCTCTCAACACAGGTAAGAACGATGGATCTATGAAGGTTAGAAAGGGAAGGAGACATAAATGGCATCAAATTGTATACTTTTGATGGGCCCATAATCGTCGTCGTCAGGTAGCGCTGAGAGGGTTAATTATAAGGTTGACATTTGCAGTGCGAGTGTCTTGCCTATGTTTTTATAACCTAAAATTTAACTTTGTTGACTTGCAGCGTGTTTGTGTCTTTTGCGTGTTTGTTAGTTTGGGTCGAGAATCGTATTTTTATACATTTGATTTATAAACATTTAGTGATAATAAACATTTTGTGATAGTAAACATTATGCCATTGTGTTGCATCGATAACTGCGGGGTTGGAAGCTCCAAAAAGAAGCCAGGTCATCGGAATTACCACCTATTCAATATTCCAACGGTATGTTTAATAGAAATATATTATAATTGATCGTTTTTGTAGGGATTTTGTAAGTCTAAATTGTTTGTCAAAATGTGTGTAATATTATTTAAATAGTAAATATAATATAATTTGTACGTAAATTAAGAATTCTTTTTCTATATAGCAATTGAATAGAAAACAGCAGTGGTTAGAAGCAATTGAGCCGCATTTGAGAATAATTCGACGCCGAAGATCTTTGAGCGAGTCTTGGACAAATGAATTACACGTGTGTGAATTACACTTTGAACTGAATGATATTGAAAGAGATTATAAGACTTTATTGAAGGATGGATCTGTTTATTCAATGCCGCGGGGAAGATACAAATTAAAAAATACAAGCGTACCGTCTATTTTTAATAAGGTTAATATTTTTAATTTAGTATGATTAATAAATTAGTTAACTATAGTTAATAAAATAGGAAATTAATGTTTTTACTGGTTTATTTCAGTCGCAGCTAACTAGTCAAGCAGAAAATAAAGAAAATGTTGAACCAAATAGCGTAATAGAGATCGTGGTCAAAGATGTCCATTTATCAGGACAAAGCTCTGCTGATAATAATCAACATTCAAGTTCGGTACGTTTCAATCAAATTTTTTTTAGTCCATTTGTACAAGACGTTTTGTTTCTAATTTTTACAATATTGCAGAGTGCCCTCGTTGTTAACTTGGACTCATACAATCTCGAAGCACTGATGTCGGACATTAGAACTTTCAGTAACAAAATACCAGACTGTTGGGGATTCTGCGAAATGTCAAATGCTGTGCTCTTATTTTGTCATAATGATGAAGAGACACTTTTAGATAGAACAATTTTTATAAGAGAGAATATGACAACTGAGGTATATATTACGAAGCGATTTATTGTTCTATTTTTAATTACAATTTTTATTATTTACAATTACAGATACGAGCTAACGGAAATATTAGTAATGTAGAATTGATGAGAACTGTTACAAAATTTGATGATGTTTTAGCTGCGATGCTTGAAATCAGCAAATTTTATATATGTCGAGGAAATTCTATTAACAATAGTCACTTTACCAGTAGATTTGATGTAGTTGATGGACGGTGCATGTCCTGTCTTGTAAAAGACAAGGAAGGAAAAGACCGCAATTATCAAAAACTGAAACGTACTATTTTAAAAAAAAAGCAAATGCAAAGCAAGCTCAAGAATTGGAAAAGAAAATACAATCGACTACAGGAAAAAGTAAGTAATTTTTAAAAATTTAAGTAATAATTTTTAAATTTCTTTAAATATTTATTTGTAAAGCGATGCTTGAAAGCAAAACCGAGGGGTTCGACGGGAAATTTTTGTTATTTAGAAATTCTTAGACAATTCAGAGAAGATTTTGGGAATTTTAGAGGAATATCCAAAAAATTTTAGTGGCTCAGGAAGTTCGAAGAATTCTTTGGAATTTCTGAGTAATTCTAGAAAATTTTATGGGTATTCTTGTAATCACATAATTGCCTTTCAATCAACCCCTCGGGTAAAAAAATTATAAATCTTCGTGGGAAGTTTTATCTCGATACAGGAATAAAACACTTTCCAAGTTGGTTGTAATACTGGGTGTTTTAAAACTGAAGTAATATATCAAGTGTGATATTTAATCATTGTGTTACAGATTACAAAATTGGAACGCAATAATCAAAATTTACAACTTCGGTGGGCAACAGCTTCTAAAAACGCGGTTGAAGAGGCAATAATAAACCTTCCAAAAACGCAGCAAGAAGCTATTAGAGCATGTTTAATGGCTGCGAAATGCAAAGGTCCGACAGGAAGACGATATTCCAATTCATGGATATTAGAATGTCTTTTGATTCGGATCAAAAGCCGTCGTACTTATATTCACTTACGTAACCACAAAATTTTAACGCTGCCTACCATTGAAACCTTATGTAAATACATTAGGAACTTAAAACCTTCGTACGGTTTTGACGAAGAATTGTTTAAAACTCTTTCAAAGAAAGCTCTTCATATGAATATGGAAGATAGAAGAGGTTTGTATGAAATTTGTGTGTTAATTTTGTATAGGTTTGGACAAAAAATGTAGAACGATTTTTAAACAAGTCTTCCTGTAACAATACAAATTATATTGTTAGAATTACTTATTACGCAACCTGATTAAAAATTGTTTTAAATTTTTTGTTTAAAAACTATGTAAATATACTGAAACTAAATTGCATTTTCAGGTCAATTGGTGGTGGATGAGTTAAAGCTTAGTGAGTCGGTATCTTTTGATAAAGAAACGTATAAATTTGTTGGATTCACGGATTTGGGCGATCATACGCCAGAACATCAAAAAAATGTACGAGGGGACCATGGACTTGTCTTCTTGTTTCAACCCTTTCGAGGAAAGTGGTTGCAAACAGTGGGGGCTTTTTTGAGCAAAGGATGTGCTAGTGGTACGGTTTTACACAAACTAATTTTAGAGTGCGTACTATTACTAGAAAATGCGGGATTTTTTGTCGATGTTGTAACAAGCGATGGTGCAACATGGAATAGGACAATGTGGAAGCATTTTGGGCTCGGACCCTCAGATGTCAGTTGCGTACACCCTTCCATTGTAAATGACCATGAGAATGACAACAATAGTGAGCAGTCGGTAGATCAACGAAGGTTATGGTTCTGTTCTGATTTCTCCCATTTGGCCAAAAACTTCAGGAACTTCTTTACAGCATCTGATGAGACTTGGGTATTTATATTAATTTATTATTGTTATATCATTATTTTAATTTTTGTTTTTATTATTTTATCCTGTAGACCCCTGATGGCATTGTAAAATTAAATCATTTTTACGCGGTTATAGATTGCGATGGAGGAACGAAACATTTTGGCCTCAAAATTGCTTACAAACTTACTCATAATCATATTAAACCAAAATATTTTCAAAAAATGAATGTTGGTATGGCTTTCCAGGTATGCACATATTATTTGTCTGATCACGACTCGAATACGTTTTAACAATTATTCACAATTCTTTTTAGTTGTTTGCGCCCCAAGTTTCTGCAGCTATGGAGACGTACAAGGACAAAATTAAAGATTTGGAGGATTGTGCATCAACTGTCAATTTTATCAAACGCTTTAACAAGGTGATTGAAGCAATGACATCGCGATGTCCTAAAGGTGCATTGGCTTTCAACACCGAAAGTTACAAAGTAAATATAATTTTATTCTTGATATTTTCCTTTCATTGAAAGTTTGCAATTACTTAATAATTTTTTTCTAAATAGACGATAATAGACTTCCGCAATTATTTAGAAGATTGGCAGGATAAAGCCACAGAGAACAATTTTCGATTTATGTCTTCAAGTACTTACAACGGCTTTCTAGTCACACTGAGAACAGTAATTGAAGTAATGACGTTTTTAACAGAAGATTGCAATTACAAATATTTCATGACATCACGTCTGAATCAAGACGCTTTAGAGGTAATCTATATTTAATACAATAGCAAAGATGCAAAAAAATATAAAATGATAATTATACATTTTTTTGCATATTTGTTGCAGGGTTTTTTTGGCATGGTCAGAAGTTCTTGTGGGTCGAGCGACCATCCAGACTCATTACAATTTATACAAGTATATAGATTATTGAGCTTCTATTCGATAGTGAAACCACCGCGAGGTTCAAATGTTGAGAGCGTCGACCTTTTTGAAACAATTCTATCATCAAATGACATTGCCATGAGTGATTGTAAAAAAGAATTGATGGAGACATTAGATAAAATTTACAAACGGGGAGCAAGTAATGCTAGGGAATACGACGTGAGGGACAATCACGACTATAACACAATTGTGGCGAATGAGTTTGTCCAAGCGTATTTTGCTGGATTTGTTGCCTTCAAAATAAAGAAATGGACCAAGTGCACATTATGCCTTTCCACAACTTATAAAGTCAAAGGCGATTGTCCAAGGGATGATTTAATAAACAAATTAAGTGAGGGTTACTTAACGTACCCGTCTGATAATTTGTTTAATCTTCTGAATGGCATTGAAAATGCTATACTCAAAACTACTGCGCACGAAGAACTAAACTGCTATAGTTTCTTGCATATAGCACAAAATATATTGTTAGAAAACTTAAGTTTCATAGGTTGCCCTGAGCATATGGAAGAATTAACCAAAAACGTTATAAACTATTATGCTGTTAGCAGAGCACATATACTGAGCAAGGCGTATAACAAAATGTATTGCTCAAAAAAGGAAAAAGAACAGGAGCATCGAAAACGAGTAAAGTTAGTTGCTGGAACCTCACATGAAAAATAATGAAATCACGTTATTTAATTATTTAATTTAATAAATAAATTGTTTGGATATAATATATATTGTTACTCTAATGTATTGTTATTTATTCAGAAATATATTTCAAAAGAAATAAAACTCGTTATTTTATGAACAGTTTTTTGTATGATCAATGTACGATTTTGTATAAAAAAAATTAATGACAATAAAATAATATAAGAAATTACTATAAAATTACATTTAAAAATAAATCTAAACAATGTGAATATAATGTATACATATAATATTATAATCGTCCAATCGATAAATAATATCAATCAATAATTTCTCAATTACAATCAATTACATTAACTATTCCTAAAACACATAAAATAATGTTAATAATGTAAAGCATAATTCACATTGCAAACTTTTCTCGATTTACAAACGTGGCCAGTTTGTTCAGCGTTTAGGACACAAATTTATCCATCGCAATTAAAACGTCTGTAACATCCTTAGGTGAACGAGGAGTTTTCCATTGAATCCAATCTAAACGTTCACTACCGCGGTAAACTTTTACCTTCATTTCATGATTAATAACAATTTTCAATATCCTTTGCGGGTCATAATCTGCTTTTACAAACGCCATAGATACTCCATGGTTTCTTGCGAATCCCCATAATTTGCTAGGTAAATTAATTGAATTATGATTTTTCTGAAGAAATGAAAAAAGGTCAATATCACAAAACTGTAAATTTCTCTTTTCGTCGCTTTCAGCCATCGTTGGTAGAATGTCCTACCTGGGTGCCCTATAAATATTAAAAGTAGTTAAAAATTTTTTTTATTGTATGTAATACATTACATTTTGATTTACTTACTTATTATTGCGTGTCTTCTAAAAATTATCCACCAGTAACACTTTAAACTTATAGTTTCAGTTCAGTGGGCTCAGTGAGTTTAAAATCACACCTTAGAATGATAATACCTTTTTCGCAAATGGTGATCGCAATCAGTATCAGTTCAGTTCTATAACTTGCAGGAAGGAACTGCTTGTGAGGCTTATACCATCTGCAAAGTGATTACAAACGAAATTGTTGTGATAAATGAACAATATTCAACTGATTGCAGCTACTTAAATCAGTTGTCGCGAATCACTGGCCTTATAAATGAATAAGAAACACTTTCTGTTTGCCACTACACTATGTGTTTTAACATTAGCAAGGTTAGATTCACAACAGTAATTGACATTAACATATGATTTTCGCGCATGCTCAAAAGCTAACTTTCCTTATAATAAACGATTACTGCGCCATCTGAGAACGACGCATACAGGCCCTCCCCCACCTAACCACTTATGTCTCCTTCTATCTCTAACCTTCATAGATGGATCATTATGAAGTTTGGGTTACCGTGGCTTTGGCAGGTAAACGGTACTAAAGGTGTTGTAGTATGTTAGACCCAGGCCTACCACACTTTTACAAATAGATTTAAAAAGGTCAGTTAAATTCTCCTAAGTTGTGTCTTTTTTTTAATTATGTAGAAAACTTAAATCCGTAATTCAAAGTTCTGTGTGGAATTAAAACTCAAAAAGTAAACTTTAAACAAAAATATATTAATAAAAAAAATACATATTGAAATACAAAATACAATAAATATAAAACTATAATAACATGCACATAAACGAGTGAATTTATATACAGGGTGTGTCACGTCACCACTGTATTTTATTTGTTTGTAAATGATTGGTTATATCGAATATCTAAATGTCCTCGGTTAATTAATTTTAGTTTAAAGTTGTTTATGTTCAAATATTCTTTTTATGCATTTTGTTTTTTTACATTTATATGTTGATATTTTAAATTACTTTATCAAATGAAAACTATTTTTATTAAACTGTCTTGTGTTTTGACTATTTCTGATTCCGGTTAATATATTTTTTGTATGCAATTTACAAGTTTTGTTTTTTTATAAATTCACATTAAACACTATTTTTCGAATTGATCATTTCAAAAATCTTTGTTTCACAATTCGAGGGGGAGACTGAAGTAGTTCACTTCAACATTCAAATATTCGCGGGTTTTAGTTTTAATAACACAATACAGTTTAAATGTATGTAGATCTCTGTAATCAACAAATATCGGCTTTCTGTTACTGTCGTATGGTGGCTTACTTTTATGGCGCTCGGTGCCGTCATATTTTCATGAAAACAAAGAGCTCAACCTGTATAAAAGGGAGGCTATTTTGTAGCGAAAATCAGTAGAACTTTTACTTTTGAATTGGTAAGATCACCAGTAAGGTCCTCTACTCATTCCAAATCCTCGGTATCTTGCTCTTGTCGAGAGACCTAATTCCAAATCTTCGGTATCTCGCTCTTGTCGAGAGGCCTAGTTCCAAATCCTCGGTATCTCGCTCTTGTCGAGAGGCCTATGTTTAAATCATTTTATCAAGAAATTATTCCATATATTATACTGTATTCATTTATTTATTATATTTTTCAGCTAGTATTTCCAATACGATTATAATTCAAAAAAATGAGTAACCAAGAGACAGATATTTCAGATTTTTGTATTCTCTATTTTATTCTTTAATCTAATATATTTTATTTAATTGCAAGTATTTAAATTCACGCGGATATTTTGATGGGTTGTTGTACTGAATTTGAATGGGTTGTTGTACTGAATACTCTGAGAGTATAAGACCCTAGGATATCAGAGTTATTCTTCAACGTGGGAAACTGCATTTACGCGGTGTGATTGAAACTACGTCGATGAGCTCTGTGTTTCCCCTCTTCGAATACAAAGGCACTCACATCTGATGGTAGTCTACATATTAGATCATTCATGTAGTTGTAGTCGTAGTTTTAGTTCCCTATTTTTCAAACAGTATGATTCTGTCCATTCAGATCCCTGGGGGAGTTTCAATCAAGGATACGCGACATTTAGATATTCGATATAACCAATCATTTACAAACAAATAAAATACAGTGGTGACGTGACACACCCTGTATATAAATTCACTCGTTTATGTGCATGTTATTATAGTTTTATATTTATTGTATTTTCAATATGTTTTTTTTTTATTAATATATTTTTGTTTAAAGTTTACTTTTTGAGTTTTGATTCCACACAGAACTTTGAATTACGGATTTAAGTTTTTTACATAATTAAAAAAATGACACAACGTAGGAGAATTTAACTGACCATTTTAAATCTATTTGTAAAAGTGTGGTAGGCCTGGGTCTAACATACTACAACACCTTTAGTACCGTTTACCTGCCAAAGCCACGGTAACCCAAACTTCATAATGATCCATCGTTCTCACCTGTGTTGAGAGCATGCGCTGACAAACTTTCAGCTTTTATAAAATAACGAAGGTCTTGGGTTCACGGGCTCTTAGACTATGTGATATTTAGTGACTTTTTGTTACACGTGGTGCGATGCCATCTAGTAGGAGAATACATCAACTATAATTAACAGGATTAGATTTCTATTTCGTTTTTACTCTAGTTTTAAGAAGTTGAAATGAACCATTGTCTTGTAATTAAGTGCGTCATCTGATAGGAAAAACTGTACATCAGTTATAATCAAGCGAATTAGTTTTCTATTTTATTTTATACTTATTTTTAAGGTCTTATATATGCGGTTGCATATGACAAGTTCAAAAATGTAATCTCAAATGAGAGCGCTGCGGGCAACAAATGGTTGAATCCGCTTCTACATCGTTAATTGTGAGAAACTTAGTTTGCGATTGATCAATTTGACTCGGCCACAAGTATAAAATTAAATAGAAATCTAATTCGCTTGATTTTAACTGATGTACAGTTTTTCCTATCAGATGACGCACTTAATTACAGGATAATGGTTCACTTCAACATCTTAAAACTAGTGTAAAAATGAAATAGAAATCTAATTCTTTTGATTATAGTTGATGTACTCTCCTACTAGATAGCGGCGCACTATGTGTAACAATAAAGTCACTAAATATCACAGATAAGTATACAGATCATTATTTGTTTTGCTACGTATTCAGTTCCCCGCAACTCGCGTGTATTTTAAATTGCCCACATCTAGGGGTAAAACCATAGAAATTTGTTGTAAAACGTGGTAAAACATTAATTTAATTTTGTGGTGAAAGAATACTGTAATCACACTATAATTTGACGGATGGTTTTAGAAATTGTGTCTGGACGTGGGGTGGCAACTGTTTTTTAATTTCAAATTTAGTGGTAGAATGCAATGCACATGTTATTTATTTTATTTTTTTGTAGCGCTTAACCAGTGGCCACAAATTGTCTGTGGTGTGACGGTATGTTTTTTGTTGTATTAGAGATGTGTATTAGAGTTGTGCAGAGTTGTGCATTAGAGCACGATTCTGGATACCCCTCGGAGATTCTGGATACCCCAACAAACCATACCTACTTAGTCCAGTCTTGAATCCTCGTACAGAACCTGAAGAAAGGTATAATCACTCTCAGATCCGTACACGCATCACCGTAAAACGCTGTTTTGGAGAGTGGAAAGGCATGTTTCAAGCCCTTCAAAACAACATGCAAATTTCTTTGTCAACGGCCAAGACGGCTATTATAGCAATCGCTGTTTTGTACAATATCAGAAAGGATTTCGGTGACAATGAGGATTATGGTAATTATTACAAATTTTGTAACTGAATTATACATGAATTATACTAAATTTTGGTTTATTGATTTAGATTCAAGGTCAGACAATGAGGAGAAAGATGATGACAACATGCCAGCAGTAAGACTTGACCAAAATCAAGTTGCGGGCAACATCTATCGCCAAGAATTTATTCGGCGACACTTCTCTTAATATTAGAGCACTAGGCAATTCTAACTATTGCGATAACAATTCTATAAAACAGCACTACTTTTTTGTGCACATTAAATTTCTTAATAGGATCAAAATGCCTAAAAAAATACTACAATTTAAATAACGCTAAAATTAAATAAGTTGTTTTAAATTCTAATTTATAATTGTTGTTACATTTTCTAATAAAATATTTTTATAATTTTAATAGTTTTTATTAATTTCAAAATTCGAATGTGAATAATGATAATAAAATAACAAACAATCTTTTAATTATTAATCTTCATTAACAAATAACTCGTAGTTATTTTTAATTACTGTGAAGAATCTGAAGATAAATCATTACCACGCGTGCATTTTTCAAGTTTGAATTTTTGAATTTCAACTTTTAGTTTTCTTTCTTCTAGTTCAAGTTGTAATATTTTCAATTTTACTTAATGCTCGATTCTCTAAAAAGTAATAGCATCTTCATATTTGTTTTTTTTTGCAAATTCAACAGAGCAGTTTCATAGGCTGTTATTTCCTTTTTTTTTTGAAGCAGAACTCAACGCAGAAGAAACTGTTTGAACCTGCCTGGCAGGTTGGCCTTCAGGTGGAGGAATTTGAGGTAAGTTCTCAAGTTCTTTTGCTTCTATTATCTCGAACGAATTATTTAGCCGAGCGCTTGGCTTTTCCTCTTGCAGGGCAAGTTTACCCGTTATGGGATCTAAAGCATACTCGCTCACAACTGTATCAACTCTGATATTACATTATTCTTACAGCGACTGACATCGCTGTCTAATGGGTTCCCATCTTCTTCAAAATCTTGTGGACATAATTCGGAAATAAATAAATCTTTTTCCGAAACATTCAAAGATGGCAGGCCTCTTCCACTTCCTCGAGTGCATCTTTTTTGGACAGAAACAGACTTTTTGGCACACACCTTCCACCTTTGAAAAGCCGCACGCAGTTCTTTCCAATTTTGAGACAACTCCATTGCCTCCATCTTTTTTGCTAATTCTTGCCATTTTTCGTTTTTCTTTATATGGCATTTTGCATCATTGCTTTTGTCTTCTATAATGCCAATGTTTTTTTGCACAAAATGCAAAATATATTTTTTTATTTCCTGAAAAGTTTTCGCGTCTTTTAAGTAATTGCCCGCAACTCTAAAAATTTCAAAAACTATAAAAATATGCTGCACGGCAGAAAGACGAAAGTCCATAGCCGATTGTTCTTGTGACAATAAAGATTTGATATATATATATATATATATATATATATATATATATATATATATATATATATATATATTTTTGTGAAAACACACATACGAGGACCAATTTAAGTATTGAAGTGCACATATGAGAACATTTGGTACTTATGGGGACAGACCTCATAAGTTTTTGTATGAAGCCGTTACTTTGAGGACCAGGGTCCCCATATGTGACAAACTATAGATCGGGTAATCTGAGGACCATTCTAAAATTACTAAATTGCTTATCAATAGCAAAAAATTTCAATTCTTAATAATAACAATGCAAATTTACATTGTTTAACAATTCCTCATTAATCTTAATAATGTTTAAAAAATACACTATATGTACTTTTTACTGATGTGCAAGAATATAGAACATAGTGTCTATATAGTGTCTAAGTCTAGAGTCAGCATAATTTAGCACCAACAACAGTTGTAAGTAGTTTTTTTGTAATTTTATACGTTTCCGTAAGCTTATTGTTTTAACTTATAACCGAAAGCTTTTTTATTGACCAAAATTAAGTTGTCATTTTTTAATAATAATTTTGTTGCTGGGCAAAACGACAATAAATACTGGCCGTTTTTTGAGTCGTATTGCCTTTCCAACAAAAAAATTCGATTTCAAAAAATAGCAACTTTACTAGTTCGACCAAAACGCTCGAGTGTAATTCGGTAAAACAATTTAATGATCAATAAATACTGATTTATTGTATCAATTCATTCTGACATTTATCTGGCGTTTGTACAAAGAAACCAATTTGTTTAAAAAAAATACTTCCATGTGAGCTGCTGCGAAATTGTCACGGCAAACTTTTATTGCTAAAATAGTGACAAAAATCAAGTGCCGTGTACGAGTATTAATATGCAAATTAAATTCTCAGTTGTAATATAACAAGATAAATTGAAGAATAAATTGAAAATAATTTGACAGATTTGCGAAAATTTGTTGCCTGGCAATAGACACGAGAGCCCGCAGGGCTCGAGTGGCTATTGCCGCATGGCAACAACTTTGACCAACTATCTGTCAAATTATTTTCTAATGTATTGAACTCTCGAATTGTATTTGGTAGATTATTTTTTGACGAACCAATAGAAACTACAAAACATGTTAAATTACTATTTAAATTAATTTTATCTACTTGCAATTTAGTGTTATTTGACTCATTAAAAACTAAATAAATGAAAAATAAAGGAACTTTATACTGAATTAAAGTTCTTAACATGAGAATCAATAGATATAATGTCAAAAAACAAATGATAAAAAACAATGTATAGAAATTATTCACACGAAAATAATATAGACACATTATTCCCACTATAATTATGATATGATTGGATAGAATAAATCACATGATCAAAAATACTGCGAATTGATTAGTTAATAGAAACGTCAAAAAATTATCATAATAATTTTAATGACAACAATATAAAACAATTAAACTCTTTTTTTGGTTATTAATTTACACCTGAAATAATATGAACAATTAAACAATAGCTATTTGTGTATTAAGAGCGCAAAGTGATACTTTGTCGCGCGAGCCAGAATGTTGTCGTGCGACGCGATAGCGGAGCACGACAATCTGGCGAGAGCGACAAAAACACTTTGCGCTCGAAATACACACAAGATTTTTCCTACAATCGATTTTAAATTAAATTTTTGTTGCAAAAATGTAAAATTAATATTTTGACAACAAACAAAAATGTGATTATATCATCGGTAACCAAGAAACGCTCATTTCTAAAAACAAAAACTATTGTTTTACTGCATTGTTTTGATTTAGCGAGCGGGAAAATCAGCAAAAAGATCTAGAGCGGGAAAGTGACAACTCCTCGGAAAACGCCAACTTTTCGTTGTCAAATGGAAGCACAAAGGCTTACTTTTATATGCGATTGTAGGAAAAACAATTTGTTTCTAAACGAAATGCAAAAGTTAGCTATATATATATATATTATTAACTACCATGTTCTAATTACTAGTTTATTATAATAATAAATATCTGTACTTAGTACCGATATGTACCGCTACATTACTAAAATGCGTAATGTATCGGGACATATCGAGACAGATATTTAATACTATTTATACTCTATTTTTAAACTATAGACAGTGATTTGAAATTATCGCGCTTAATTCTACACTTGTGATTGGCTAAAGCGCAGCTCGATTTACACAAGTGCAATTACTGGCTTGCTGGATTTTATAACCCAACTCATTTGTTTATTTTCATTTTTGGTTACTATTTTCATTTTACTTGTCATATTGTTAGTAAACTGCATTAAATTGCTCAGTAAAATTTCATTTCCATTTTACTTTTGAGCCAGTTGATTTATTAAGAGATAATGTTAACAATTTAACTTAATTTTCCCGCAAAAAGAATCTAGTAACTTTTCTAGTTATTTTTTAGTGTAAGTCAGGCTTTCAAATTACAAAAATAGACTATACAATAATCATTAATGCTTTTCCGTTTATTCATTGTTACAAACAAACATAACTGGTCTAGTTTATTAAAATGTAACTTGTATTTATTTAGGCAGCTAGCGTCTGTTACAGTGTACTGTATAGAAAATATCGACAATTTTTTACTGTCACTGCTTAAAACATTAGGTTTGTTCGTTTGTGTTGCTCCAAGCTGCTTTAATCACCAAGAATATAGTATATTTATAGGTTGTCTATTATATGAGACCACTAAAGTTATAAAACAACCAGTGATACCTTATATTCTTGGTGCTTAGAGCAGCTTGGAGCAACACAAACGGACAAACCTTATAAGTAATAAGATTTTGTGTTTTATATTAGCGTAGCCTCTTAGTTAAGGGCGTAGTCCGTAAATTAAATTTGTAATGGTAGCGTCTCTTTAACAATTTTTTTTATATACAGGGCGCTTAATTTAAAAGAATGTTCATCTACAGGGCGTTTAATTAAAAATAAAAACAACACAATAGAGTTGTTTACTACGAGCTGGTTAAGTATTTAAATGTTTTGTGTATGTTTAGTTCCATTTTTTCTCTTTAGGAACCGTAAGCTATAAAAATTAATAAGTTAAAAACGCACTCAAATGCATCTTAATAGTTTTTAATTAAAAAAATAATTATATTTCGTACGAATAGGTCCTAAGTAATAAGTTTTTGATGTTTTATTAGCGTATCCTATTAGTTAAGAGCTTAGCCAGTAAATTAAAATTGTCAAGGTGGCGTCTCTTCAACAAATGTTTTTTATATACAGAGAGCGCTTAATTTTAAAAAAGTGCTCATCTACAGGGCGTTTATAAATAATAATCAAAACAACACATAGCTAAGGGTTGTTTACTACGAGCTAGTTAAGTATGTACATATTTTGTGTGTGTTTAATTCTATTTTTTCTATTTAGGAGCCGTAAGCTAAAAAAAAATAATCAAGTTAAAAGCGCGCTCAAATACACCTTCATAGTTTTAATTAAAAAAAAATTATATATGGTACCGATATGTACCAATACATTACTAAAATGCGTAATGTATCGGGACATATTAAAGCATACATTTAATAATAATTAATAAATAATACAATGAATGCTTTTCCGTTTATTCATTGTAACAAACATAACAGTTTATATCTTAAATTAAATATAATGAACTAGCAAGTTTTTAATTAAAAAAATATAATATATTACTTCTCTCGTAGAGGAAGTATTGTATTCATAAATTTTTTTTTTTTTTCAAATTTAACTTTTTTCTACTTTATAGAATGCGTAGATTACGAAAATCATATTCACTAATTTCCGTCTGTCGGTCTGTTCGTTTCTTTAAACCGCTATATTTCGGAATCTAGTGACCCGATTAAAGCAAAATTTGCGTCCTTTTTTTCTACCCGCCCATTGATTAGGTCAAAGAAAAAAAAGTTAGGAAATTCTTAAGGACCTGCGCATTATTGGCCAAAAACATGCCAAAAACAGCAAAATCGGTGCATCCACTTAATCTTCTAAAGTTGCAGACCGATTTTGACCAAATATTAAACATATGTTTTGTGTATACCTCAAGTGGTGAATGCTTTCAAAAAATCTGTTGTTTTTTCAAGGGTTGACTTTTTATTAAGGGTTGAAGGGTCAAAAAGTTGTAAAAATGCATAACTTGTAACGTGAATACCTGCAAGGAGAAATATTTTATTTAAACCAAATTTGGCATACATATTTGGAATACATTGAAGAAAATGCTGGTAAAAGTTTTATCCCCTAAAAATGAACCCTAGTGGCCTGTTGGGTCTTTAAATTAATTGTTTAAATATTGACGGTGTTTTGATTTTTATATGTCAGCATAACCCGCCATTTTCCATCAGTAATTTTATATATATTCACATAATGAGTGACTAAAAATAATTAACGACCCTAACTACACACCCCCCACCCCCCAAATATACAGTTTGAGTCATATGGATCGGATTTTCTTCATATTAGATTTCTACTATACATTTAAAACAGATTTACGAATAATCTAATTAAAAATAATATGCAACCCTTATTTTACAACTTCAACCCTTAACATACCCTTTACAGTCAAAATCCTCAGATTTCTTTCAAATTTGGTAGTAGTAATTTTAACTTATTTAACTTATCATTACCTAGTTAATTTAATTGAAATGAGGCTAGACTTACATTTTACAATTGTAACCCCTAATACCCCCCTCATAGTTAGAATTGTCAGATTTATTTAAATTTTAGTATATCAACGAGAGAAGTACTGTGGAATCTCATTTCCAGCGAATTTTAATTAGATATTATGATGTCTCGATACATTACTAAATTGCGTAATGTATCAGGACATAGCAAGACATATACAATTTAATATTAATTAATAATTAATAATTAAATAATACAATTAATCTTTTTCCATTTATTCATTGTTAACATAATAGTTTGTATCTTAAATTAAATGAAAATGTTAGCTTACTATCGGAGTAATAAGTTTTGACCCTTTTTTTAAACAGTTCTATTTTCAAAAGTAGGATATGAAATTTCAGGATGAACTATTCATAAATATTTTATAAAAAAATTAGACATCTTACCCTCATAGTTTATTTTTTAAAAATTATAATGTGCGAAAATGTACCTAATTTAACAGATGTAAAAATATTGCAGCTATTCAAATTTTTGTATTGTTGTTAAAAATTCGTATTATATTTATGAAACTTGAAACATGCAAAAATAGAATATTTATAATTATATTTGCCGAAAAAATAAATTTTTACCATGTATATTTTTTTAATAAACTGATATTGAAAGTATTATTGTTATATTCGTTATTAGAATTTTGATTTTAATTTTTTTTTGTGTACCCGGAACATACAACGTTAAGAATACATTTCTGAAAAAATAAATCAAAAAGTGCAGATACCCTTTTTTAGTAAATACAATTTAATATTGCGGCCATAATGTCAAAATTTAAAAGTTATTTTTTTTTTATTATTATTCTATTATTTTGCCTGCAAAACTATTCGAAAAGTTCAAGTTTGTAACTCTATATATTGCTGAGAAAACATAGTGTTTTATTTTATTTAATTAAAAAAAAACTAGTTAATAGATTGGTTCAAAATGTTCATAGAAATGTATGCTTTATATATGTTTAAAATTTAGACTCCTCAAGTTTGATAATTTTCAATATATTCACATTTGAATTCGAAGATATAGAAAAGTGTGCAAAATTTCCGTACTTTTTTAGATATGCGCATGAATTACAGTAAAACTATCTATTTTAAAATTATAAAAAAAATAAATATATGCTCAACACAGCACAGTTTCAGACGTTTTTTGAATTATCAAAATACACCAAGTACTTTTCTAAATATGAGACTTCAAAAAAGAGGATCAAAACTTATTACTCTGATAGTAGTGGAGTCAAGTTAATTTAATTTAATTTTTTCTATTTAGGAGCAGTAAGCTAAAGAAATTGACAAGTTAAAAGAACGCTTACCTTAATAGTTGTTAATATAAAAAAATAATTATATTTGACGATATGTACCAATATGTCCTGATAGACTACTAAAATGCGTAATGTATCGGGACATATCGACACATATATTTAATAATAATTAATAAATAATACAATTAGATATCGCTTTTTCGTTTATTTATTGTTAGAAACAGAACAGTTTGTATCTTAAATTAAATGCAAATGTTAGCTTAGTAAAGTTATTAGCAAGTTTTAATTTTTAGTTAAAAAAATATATTTTAATTTAAGTACTGATATGTCCCGATACATTACTAAAATCCGTAAGATATCGAGACATATCGGGACATATATTTAATACTAATTAATAAATTATACAATAAGTGCCGTTTTGTTCATCAATTGTTTTAATGTAATTTTTAATAATCAACGACCTTTCTTAGTTCGGGCATATCGACACATATATTTAATAATAATTAATATATAATACAATTAGATATCGCTTTTTCGTTTATTCATTGTTTAATATGTGCCTTACGGATTTTAGTAATGTATCGGGACATATCAGTACTTAAATTAAAATATATTTTTTTAACTAAAAATTAAAACTTGCTAATAACTTTACTAAGCTAACTTTTGCATTTAATTTAAGATACAAACTGTTCTGTTTTTAACAATGAATAAACGAATTATACTCTCTAAAGGTTATAATTAATTGAGTTATAATTATTATAATTATACTCTCTAAAAGTATTTTTTGCGTAGAACACGATGCGCATAGTTCGAGTGCGATTGGGGTGGCGGAACCCCTTCAAAAATCTAAAAAATGCTCTTTTTGGGATAGTTTTTGCTAAAATAATTTTCTGGGCAGTTTAAAAGGGTATTTATTCTGCAAATTATGTTAGAATCAGTAAGGCGATGTACTGTGAAATGATTAGCAGTATTTGCAACCCTTGGAGCAAGGGTAGTAAAGTTCAAACTACCCTCAAATAAAAAAAAATTTGTTATTTAATTTTTTTATGCAATTAACGCTAAAGATAGTGGTAGGAAGTGATAGGGTAGTTATTAACCCCTAAAATAAAAACAACCCTTAAAAAAGTTTTGGAAATGCAAGATAAACGTTTTTGTAATACGTGTTTAAATAAAATAAAATCAAATTAACAACCGAATTATCAACCCCAAATGTTCGCAGTGCGTTTCAAATACACGCTGTTGGCCACCTAGAACAATCTGGATAACCATGGGCCTGACATGTAGGCATAAAATAAATTTAAATTAAATATTTGAAATTTAAATTTATATGAATTTTTTTATGACGTATTTATTTATGCAGCAAATTTAGTCTTTAACTTTAGTTTTAGATTTAGTACCGACCAATTCAAACTTTTTTGAAATTTTATTGATCGGCATTATCTAAAACTAAAGTTAAAGACTAAATTTGCTTTGCATAAGTCCGGCATAAGCTAATAAAAAACTTACCGAGAAATGTCTCGTGCTTTTCCCATTTTTTTTTTTTTTTAATTAAAGTGTAGTTTTTATTTTAAGGGATAAAGACTACCCTATCACTTCCTACTACTATTTTTAGCGTTAATTGCATGAAAAAGCAAAAAAAAATGGTGTTTTTTTCTTTAGGGGTAGTTTGAACTACCCCTGATTCAAGGGTTGCAAACACTGCTAATCTTTTCAAAGTATATTGCTTTATTGGTTCTAACACGATTTGCAAAATAAATACTCTCTTTGAAACTGCCCAAAAAATTATTTTAGCAAAAATTACCCCCAAAAGGGCGTTTTTCAGCTTTTTGAAGGGGTTCCGCCACCCGAATCGCACTCGGACTTTCCGAATCGTGTTCTACGCCAAAAATTACCTTTAAAAAGTATAAACATAAAGCTGCTCGAAAAGTGGCCACCCACCCCGTATTTTGACTGGACTATTTAGTGTATGGTCCCGTTAAGTGTGACGCCACTTATAAAAATAAATTTTGCAATATCTCTAGACTGGTTGTATACATATGCAAATGTATCCTTGATTCAAAATGCTGATGTCAATGTATACGAATGTATACTAATGTATACATGCGTTTGTAAAAGTCCTTGTATGTGTGTTTTCATAAACTTATATATATATATATATATATATATATATATATATATATATATATATATATATATATATGAAAAAGAAATTTATGAAAAAGAAATTCAGTGTACATGTATCAACATTACGGTTCAGGTCTATTGAATACTGTTATTGATAAACTCCCATTTGAAATTCATATACCCGGATATCAATATTGTGGACCTGGTACAAAACTTAAAAAACGTTTGCAACGAGGAGATCCTGGTATAAATGGTTTAGATAGTGCATGTAAACAACATGATATATCATATTCTGAAAATAAAGATTTAAATCAACGACATTTAGCAGACAAACAATTAGAATACAAAGCGTGGGATAGAGTACTTGCAAAAGACGCCTCTCTAGGTGAAAAATCATCAGCCTGGTTTGTTACAAACGTAATGAAAGCTAAGCGTAAACTCGGTATGGGTGTTGTGAGGAAAAGTGTAAAATCAAAAAACAGAAAACCCAAAAAGAAAAAAGTTGCATTTCGAAAAGCTGTTGTTGACAATGTGAAAAGTTTATTACATGGAATTAGTGATGTAGATGGTAACTTGAAAGGTATAAGTCAAACAGCTTTGAAGGCTGCCCGTGTGGCTGTTAAAAGTGTTGGAGGTCGGAAAAAAGTTCGATTACCTAGATTGATACCTATTCCAAAAACAGGAGGATTTTTACCTCTAATACCGTTATTTGCTGGTTTGTCAGCTTTGGGAGCATTAGCAGGAGGTGCTGGTGGAGTCGCTAAAGCAGTAATTGATGCTAAGAATGCAAAAAAAGAGTTTGAAGAAAAACAACGACACAATCAGAAAATGGAATCTATTGCTGTTGGCAAAAAAGGCTCGGGACTATTTTTGAAGAAATATCGTTCTGGAATGGGGTTATATCTCAAGAAACAAAAAAACTAGTTTGGAAATCACTACCACGAAGAGCTCTAACTGATCAAGATTTAAATAAATTTGCTAAATCACTGAAAATATCAAACTTTCGTGGTGTTTATATGCGTAATAAATTACCGAGCATTCCACGTTATATGGAATGTGGTATAGTAAATTTAGATTCTGATAGTGGTAGTGGTACACATTGGGTTGCTTATAAAAAACGAAGAAAAAACGTATTGTATTTTGATAGTTATGGAAATTTAAAACCACCCTTAGAATTGATGCACTATTTTAAAGATTGCAATGTAACTTATAATAGAGAACAGATACAGTATAATGGGTATAATTGTGGACATTTATGTTTAAAATTTTTGAATAAAAACCATACATTTTAAATTTGTTTTTTAGTTATGTCTACGACTTTTACCTTAACAGGTCGCACCAGTCACATATCTCAATATTATTATCCACCAATTGAATTAGACATTAGCGGTGAATATTCTCTAGCTCTGATCGGTTTTACTACCTACAATTCAATACCAAATATTGAGGAACATGCAAATAAATTATATTTCTATCGAGATAATAGACTAACTTTCATCAAAATTCCGACGGGGTCTTACGAATTATCTGACATTGAATTGTACTTACAAAAACAATTTGGCAAAAAAAAACAATGCGATAACATTAAAGCCTAATAATAACACACTCAAATGTGAGTTGCGGAGTGTATATGACATTGATTTTACCCCTAATGATAGTATAGCCAACATATTAGAATTTTCAAGGTAAAGAAACTGATTGCAAACCAAGTGCATGAGTCTGATTTACCAGTAAATATAATTAAAGTTGGAACTATAAGAATAGAGTGTAATATTATTAATGGTTCATTCTACAATAACAAATCATCGCATACGTTATACGAATTTACCCCAAGTGTAGACCCCGGCTATAATATAAACATAGAACCACGGAATTTTGTATATCTACCTGTAAATCGAAAAAAGATTGATAGTATATCAATTGATATATTAGATCAAAATTCTGATGAAGTTAATTTTCGCGGCGAAGAAATTATTGTGCGATTAGAATTAAAAAAAATGTAAAATGCCTTTAAGTTTCAACAACTACTTAAAGCTTGCAACACCATCTCCATATTCATTCAACAATTCTAGTTTGGTCAAGAGCCGTTTAACCACCAACAAGTTATCGTCTGAAAATATATTGTTTCTACAA
>CAUVYR010000276.1:75984-110760 GCA_963556235.1 Cryptophagus acutangulus | reverse complement strand
AAACCATATTTAAGACATTCCTGGTTGAACCATATGTCTAACTTCGTGGTTTTTCTTCTGATGGAAAGGTTGTTGTACATACGAACCAAGTCTGCTTGACTAGCTTTAATTATGTACTCAATACTATTAACTTCAAACTTAAATTAATATATTTTTCACTCACGAAATTATTGTCAAACCTGGAATACGGACACTTTGGATTCCCAAGTGAGATCGACGACTTTCAAAGAGGGTGAGTTCAAATTTGCTAAACTATGTTCTAAACTGAGACAATTAAAACACCTTAAAATAGAGTCAAACAATTCAGAGCCAGTGAAAAGTTTTTCGAACCATAAGTTCTTCCAAAGAACACTCAATCTTAGTTTGTCTGAGTTCACTAACGATGAATTATCACTCCTTAACAAAGGTTTAAAATTCAATACCCCTTCTCTAAATCAACACACTTTTTCAAATTTAGGCGTAGAATGCGAATCCATTATTAATAATTCCGGTCTGACCAACAAAGACGAAGTCAGGGGAGCAGTAACTCGTAAAATTAAACACATTATCAAGGAGTCTAAAGCTTCATCAAATATCAATATGCCCTTGCTAAAATCCATCAAAGATAAAGCCGAACTAGAAGATTTGGTTTTCACAAAAGCAGACAAAGGTAACTGTTTAGTCATTTTGAACAAAATCGAATACGTAAGCAAAGTCGAAACGTTTTTACTAAGCCCAGACTTCACCGTCATACCAAAAAATCCTTTGTCTTCTTTTTGGAAAAATTTCAAACAAATTTTAAAAAACAACATCAGTACAATAGAATCGTTTAACTCTACATTAAGAATGCTAACTCCGATGAACCCTTCAACTCCGTTACTATATGGCTTACCAAAAATCCATAAGGTCAACACTCCAATCAGACCGGTCGTATCGTTCGTGAACTCTCCTTGCGCGAAATTAGCACCTTGGCTGAATAGAATATTGAGAACACATATGAATTTTGACAACGTATTCGCCATCAAGAATTCGACGGAACTCTGCAAAGTCTTCTCAAACTTTGAAGTACCTCCCAACTCGTTTCTAGTTTCATTCGATGTCAAAAACTTGTTCCCCAGCATACCAGCTTCTGAATGTATTAATTTAGTAGAAAGACACTTGTTCAATTCCAACTTAGATGCTTCTCACATAACTAGCCTATGTCAACTACTAAACTTAAACTTATCACAAAATTTCTTTCAATTCAACAAAAAGTTTTACAAACAAAACACGGGTTTAGCAATGGGATCGAATCTGTCACCCTTATTAGCTGAAGTTTTTATGAACGAATTCGAAAATCACATCATGGACCATCCATATACAATAGAACATATCAAATTTTGGAAGAGATATGTAGACGACATTCTAGTGGTATTCAAGGGGTCGAGGACAGATCTAGAGGAATTTGTAACCTTCTTAAACTCACACCACTCCTTCTTACAGTTTACATTCGAAATAGAAGTTAATAATTCCATTCCATTCTTAGATATCTTGATTTCTAGAAACAACCAAAACGCTCTTTCTTTCCAAATATATCGCAAACCGACGAATACGGATACAGTCATACCATTCGATTCTATGCACCCACACTCCCACAAACTAGCTGCTTTCAACTCTTTCTTCCATCGGTTATTTAACATCCCTCTTTCTGCTTCGGATTTCAATAAAGAACTAAATGTGATTAAACAAATAGCAGTCAATAACGGATACCCGACAGGGATGATCATGAAATTGTATTACAGGCACTTAAATAAACATGCCAATTCGCACCTTATTCGTTCTCAGGAAAACCCAGAGTCTCCAAAATATTTTTCTATGACCTTTTTCGGAAAAAGCTCTTACCTTATCAGTGATATTTTTAAGTCCTTCGACTTGAAAATATCGTTCAAAACTATCGACACCCTAAAATCGTCGCTAGTCAAGATTAAAGACAACACACATTATTTGAGGAAATCAGGAGTATACAGCCTTAAATGCTCGGATTGCGATATTGAATATATTGGCCAAACAGGCAGAGCGCTTGAAGATCGTGCTAAAGAACACCTTAGATTAATTGATAAATTCACACATTCAAATAATAACAACACCCATTCTCCCTTTTCCAACCACATTATTTACAGTAAACACAATTTTTCAATCACTGATAACGTTCATCTCTTACACGCCTGCGCCAAAGGCACGAAATTGAATAATTTAGAAATACTAGAAATCAAAAAATCGATCTTGAACCCAGACAAACATTGTATCAATGAAACTGTTTTCGAATCCAATACTATGATTATCGACTCTATCCTCACAGCTCTGAATTGTTTAGAACGCAATTAACTAACACGTTATTACATCTCAGTTTATTACACTCCAGCAAATTTGAATTCACTTACTCCAGCAGGTGTTTGTCAGTATATACACAATTTAAGACCGGTAGCGTCACCTATGATTGGACTCGTGAAACACTTGTGGAATACCAAGATCCCTACTTTAATGAATCTCATTGTCATTGTCATCTGTCATTTCTCATTTCCTCGATCTCATTTCAAGACGAAATCTTGACATATCAACAATAATTTAATTATCGGGTAATATTCGGCTAATCATCGAGTAATAATAATCAAGCATGATAATTTCTGGAGGTGGCATTAAGGCGAAACCGCCTGATTAAAGTATTAATTGGCGGCTAGCAAGATGCAGTGCGATTTTCGTTTGTTAAAAAATGTTATAATCATATAATTTTTAAGGTTAGTTTTCTCACATGTTCCAACAAATTTTTTTAAACATTACCTTATTTTTACTAACGCTATTGCTATTGTTATCCATATTTCACCATTAACGACTTCTTTCTTTGTTGTATAGCCTGAAGATGAGTCAGTAGACTCGAAACATGTAGCATTATCAACCCCTTACATATATATATATATATATATGTGAAGATTGAGTTTTATTTACCTCAGTGGTTTCGACTCCAAGAGTTGACCTTAGTCATACACTATTCCACTTTCAAGAAACATGGACCAATTAAATTTCCTTATTTTACAACTTCAACTCTTAATATAACCTTTACAGTAAAAATGCTCGGATTTCTTTCAAAGCATTTTTAAATAACCCGATACATTTTTTTCCACAAAAGATACCTCAAAATTCTAAAAATTTAAAACAGAAATTTTAACATAGCAACGAGGGAAGCACTCTGGAATCTCATTTCCAGCGAATTTTATTTTGTTTACATTGAATTTAGAAGCTTATTTTTTCTTGAACCAATAGAATCATTTTCATGAACCAATCATTTTCTTGAACCAATAGAAAGGCTATATTTCACCTAGAATCAGGTCTTATAAAACTATTTGGAAAATTGTTGTTAACAAATTCCACAGAAATTATTTAAACTTGGTTCAGACCCTGACCAATCAAACAATAAATATTAGGGCTTAGGACAATCTTTATTGAATCATGGACCTTCGTTCATTGAGCGTTGTTGTATTCGACAATCAATATTTCAACATTTTGATCTAAATTATGTTTTGTTTGTGGTTGTGGCTATTGAATTAATTTATTATTCAATAAATTAATTGTATGTTAATTAATTAATAGATTATTAATTTATTAACATAATTTATATAAAAAATTTCTTTATGCACAAGAGATTTTCTTTTTCTACATATAAACAAACAAATCTATTGATTGGGACCATTCATCTGCAAAAATATGGTTAATCATCATTGCATAACTGTCAAAAATCTATAAAAAGTTCTGTAATTATTCCACAATTCGAGAAATATGATTAGCATTTTTGAGATATCATTTGTCTCTTTCTTTCACATTGCTAGACGCACCGTCTGCAATAAGCGAGAAATAGGACGATGCGGTTTTCGCTAGTTTATCTGGCCCGTAATATTAGGTTACGTACGCCAATACGCGCCGTCACTGATGAGATCATCACCCGCCATCTTTATTTTGCAATTATCCAAACAAACTAAATTTATTAGTCAATTTTCTTTTAATGTTTATTAATTAGTGGGAACTTAATTTGGTATGTGATTTTTGGTAGCCAGATTATTTTATATGTGGTAAGCTTTAAAATGACATATAAAAATCCATTTATTTCATGCCGGTTTGTTTTAGAATTCCATAAAACTATAATTTTAGTACACATAATCATCGGTTCTTGATATCGACCAATAGCCCGTAATGTCGAAGAAAATCTGCTCCCAAAATAGGTCTGCATACACTGGCTAAGCACATTTCCCATTTGAATTCGCGTCGTAGTCGAAAGTCAAGTTTGCGTATCACAGTCCCGAAGGTGTTGATCGGTGATCCATTAGCGGTGAATAACTTAGCTTCTTGTGAGATTTACGATGTTCCTTTTTTGCAAGGTAGAACCGAAATGTCAGCCCCTCTATCCACTAGGTATTTGGTGTCGAGGATGACCAGGCGATTTTCTGAGTTTCCATCGTCGTTTACCGCACTAATTGATGACGATGGATTTAGTTTTCCGAGAGTTTGTATGTGCAAGGGGATTGGCATTTTCTTGCCCTATCACCAAAAAGGCGATGATAGTAACATGTCTCTGAATTCCCGGATGCGGCAGCAGCTCGCGGATGAGAACGCGAACGAGTTTGCGGCGCGTGTGGTTATCAGAACGTCCTCGTAGTTCTTTCGTTAGGGCGGCTACCTGTGTTTGCAATGCCGCGTCGGTGGTTCTGAGCGTTTCGTCCACTGAATCCGGATGCTTTTGAACCGCCGCAACCGACACCGTCGAATCGCCAACTTCTAGAATTTTATTCGCCATTTCTGCAAATGTGTCCAACTGAGTTCCTTCCGACACTGATAAGATGGTTTGCACTCGCGATGGTAAACGCTGTAGCCAAAGAGTTTTCAGCACATCTTCACTAACTTGGTTGTTAAACTGAGTTAACATTTCGCGATATAGTTGTGAGGGTTTTTTATCACCTAAATCAAGTCCCGTTAAAAGATTACGTAATCTCGTCTCTTTCGAATCGGCGAAACACTTAATTAAACGCGTTTTTGCGAATCTAGAGAACAAAATTTGCGAATCTAGAGAACTAATTATACCGTATAGTATTTTCTATTGTCTGATGTTACGCGGACAGAGTAGAATTGTGCTTCCACTTGAGCAAACCAAAGTTCTGTCTCATCGCGCCAGAATGGTGGAATCTTGATTGAACGCAACTCGCCCACTTGTAGGTTACGATTTGCTTCTGGTTGTTGGCCATCGATGCTGTCCGTGTCGCTCATCTTAAGTTGTGGGTTGGGATCACGTCGGGGTCAACAATTATAGCAAACACCGTGTTCTATCAAAACTAATGCTTTATTCAAATTTGTTTGCTACATGAAAATATATTGCCGCAGCAACGATTGTAAGTTTAGGAATCTTGTATCCTTTTCTTTCTACTTTATCGGCCAGACCGCTGGAGTTCCAGTTGCACCTTATTTCCCAGGATGGCGCTGGCGTCTACTTGGGTGAAGGTCCCTACAAAGCATTTTTATGGGCGCCACCTACCGTACAGTTACCACACTTTCAAAAGTCAATGATCTTAGACAAAACTGCTAAATATTGACCGATTTTTATTTACGTACTCGATCATAGATGGAAGTGCTAAATAATTAATTTTTTAATATTTAAATAACTCATTATTGCTGCTTTTAATTTAAAAAAAAATTATACGTACGCCTAAAAAAAAAATTTATCAAAATCTTTAAAAAACCAAACAAAAATGTAGCTGGTATTCGTGTGAATAGGTATCAAACTCAAGTCTGTGCAAAACCACAGATAAGTATAACAGATAGGCGGTCTAACGTTAAAATTGGTTTTGCTACCCATTCATTTTATAATTCTGTGACGTATGTTTCATGCACCAAATGTCACTCGTGATTCTCTCTTTTTCTATCGAGTTTGCCAAAAAAAAAAAAAATTGAAACTAATCGACAACATATTTTTCATAGATTTGGATAGTGCAATGTTATTCGCGTGTTGAAAAATTGCATTAACTTCAGCATTTACAACATTCAGTTATTTACATTATTTTGCAGTATAATTGTGCATAATATGTCTTCAATTTGAATTTAGTTACATGTTTCATTATTATGTATTACTAAATATTTAGGTTCTCAAAAAGTTATTTAGTAAAATAAATAACTTTTTGAATTTTGGTCTGTTATTGTTGTAGTACAAAGTACGCTGTAACAGCGGTATGAGACGCACTTCATGCCATAGGTATACTCAAAACGCGGAGCGGATTTCATCAAAACGCCGTACAAAAAAAATCATATCTTTTATATAAATAAAGCAATTTATGTAATTGTTTTACAAAAAACTTCTCCATTCTTTTCTTCACATTTCATACGCTATAAGTATGCATCTATCTATAATAGTTTAAAACTTTTCTCGATGCTGAAGTTTGTAATGCAATTTTTCAACACGCTTTGTTTAAACAATTTCTGAGCTAATTGTTAACAATAATTTTAAGAATAACTTTGCACTATCTGAATCTGCATATGAGATGTAAACACAAAATTTAACAATATTGTTCATCAAAAAAATTAAGATTAAGGGTATCCCGTCGGTTACCGATTTAATAAATTCTTTCCCTACGTATATTAGGAAGTTTTACCAGTATAAACAGAAAACTAGTATAACAAATACTATAAAGTATACCATAGGAGTAATTCATAATTCTGATCTATATCCTCCGACGTAGTCTCAACTTCCTCAGTAATGATTTTGAAATTCGCTGGCAATGCACTAGGTAACAAACAACTAGACACTGATGATCTATAATCCGAAGCCGAAAATTGCATTGAGCAGACAAATTTATGTTTACAAAGCACACCTTTATAGAATGAGTTGCGCGATTTCAACATACGATTAAAACACATTTAATGCTAATTTGTTAACACAAAAAAATGGATAAAATATTTGATTTGTAAAAATTTTTACGTGTGGGCTACCATAACATTAAACTTAACACACACCCCTTAAATATTCTGAATCATAGTAGAGTACTAAATTAGTATGTATTAAGTGCTAATTTTTTCACTTTTTCTGCACATTTTTGCAGTTAATACATACTAATTTAGTACTCTACTATGATTTGGAATATTTAAGGGGTGTGTGTTAGATTTAATGTTAAAGTAGCACACACGTAAAAAAAATTTACAAATTAAATATTTTATCAATTTTTTTGTGGTAACAAATTATAGTCTGGAATCTAAAAGCACAAATTCGATCATGGGGTGTGCATTCGATGATATATGGTTTTAAAAATATGCATATTATGTGAAATGATCTTCCGGATCTGAATATAAGGTAGGCCCGTTTGTCCAAGATTGCAAAAAGGCACAAAAAATTATTTCCACATTTTTTTTTGGTATTAAAAATTGTGAAATTTTATGTTTACACCGCTACAGCAGGAGTATTATTCATCTCATTGAAATGATTTTTAAACCAATAAAAAGCTAAATTCTTTTACATTCACACGCTGCAAATTGTTTATCAAAATTCTTAATAATAATTGCTACAGAAATTTTAAAAACTATTATAGATAGATGCATACATAAAATTTAGTTAAAAATGTGCAAAAAAGAATGAAGAACTTTTTAGTGAAAAAATTACATAGATCGATTCATTTGTGTAAAAGATATGATTTTTTATAACGCGCCTTGTTGTCTTCCGCTGAGCGTATGCTGACTAACATACGACTTTAACAGTAAAGCTGTCTCGCACGCATTAGTTGATCAGTTAAATTTGTAATAACATCTCAGTATTGTTATAATATTAGCTTTTCATTTGATACTACAAATAATGGAACAATCTCGACTTCACATAAAAAGTAAAATAATAAGTACTAATATATTGTAGCTGCCCTATATTACGGCTTTAAATCCAAAAATTCCGAATCCAACTAACTTTGGATGGAATTTAAAAGACAATGTTCTTATACCAAAGTTGATAACTATAAATGCTCGTCCAAATGTATCATCCGAAAATATGTTTTGTAAATGTAAATTTAAAAAATGTACCAAAAATTGCAGGTGTAACAAAGTTGGATTACAGTGTATAATAGGTTGCTATTGTGAGGGTCAATGTCGATAACTTTAAATTTAATATTCAATAAATTTTCCATTTTATGTATAATTTAAAATTATTACGGAAGATAGAATTTATTTATTCATATAATTAGTAATGTGCAGTGGTAAGGCAACTGATCAAATAATGTGTGCGAGACCGTCTTCGTGTTAAAGTCGTACATATGCTCAGCGGAAAACAACAAAGCGCGTTGTTAAAAAAATCATATCTTTTACACAAATGGATCTATTCATGTAATTTTTTCACTAAAAACTTCTTCATTGTTTTTTGAACATTTTATACCAACTATGTGTGCATCTATCTATAATAGTTTTTAAAATACCTCGATGCTGAAGTTTATAATGCAGTTTTTGTGCGCGGTTTGTTTAAACAATTTCTGTAGCAATTATTATTAAGAATTTTGATAAACGATTTGCAGCGTGTGAACTTGAAAGAATTTAGCTTTTTATTGGTTTAAAAATCATTTCAATGAGATGAAAAATACTCCTGCTGCAGCGGGTAAACATAAAATTTCACAATTTTCAATGTCAAAAAAAAAATGTAAAATTAGTTATTTATACAACAAGTAGCAAAATGTAAGTTATTTTTTCACGAGTCGTAAATTTGTCCAACGAGGCGTCAGCCGAGTTGGACAATACGAGAAGTGAAAAAATAACTAATTTTGCTCGTGTTGTATACACTATTTTTTGCAATTTTTAATTAAAATAAAAAATATTAAATATTAGTTAATAATCAGATGACAATCGGTTGCTTGATTCAAGCTTAATTTGTTATTAATTAGAGCAAGCATTGATAAAACAATTGAAATCGCCCCTAGGAACGAAAAATCAAACAGCTTCCTTCACATAATTCAAATCGAATAGAAGTGTTTGCTAACTCAAATTTAATGGAAATGTTGCTTATATGTTTCTGTTTAGTTAAATATTCTTACTAATTGTACAATTAATATTGTTAATAAATAAAACATTGCGGTTTTATAACTTTTTGCCACGTTTTTAGCAATTTTTAAAATAATGAAAAAAAGTAAAAGGAGTAAAAAAAAGTAGAAAAAGAGTGAAAAAATAGTTATTTATACAACAAGTAGCAAAATGTAAGTTATTTTTTCACGAGTCGTAAATTTGTCCAACGAGGCGTCAGCCGAGTTGGACATAACGACAAGTGAAAAAATAACTAATTTTGCTCGTGTTGTATACACTATTTTTTGCAATTTTTAATTAAAATAAAAAAATATTTAAGATTAGTTAATAATCAGATGACAATCGGTTGCTTGATTCAAGCTTAATTTGTTATTAATTAGAGCAAGCATTGATAAAACAATTGAAATCGCCCCTAGGAACGAAAAATCAAACAGCTTCCTTCACATAATTCAAATCGAACAGAAGTGTTTACTAACTCAAATTTAATGGAAATGTTGCTTATATGTTTCTGTTTAGTTAAATATTCTTACTAATTGTACAATTAATATTGTTAATAAATAAAACATTGCGGTTTTATAACTTTTTGCCACGTTTTTAGCAATTTTTAAAATAATGAAAAAAAGTAAAAAGAGTGAAAAAAAGTAGAAAAAGAGTGAAAAAAAGTCTTTTTTTCACGCTTTTTTTAGAACAATAAAAAAAGTAGGCTGTTTCAACATCAAAAATGGCAACTAAAAAGATGTCATTTTAATCGCAAATTGCAAAAAATCTTTTTTTCACGCTTTTTTTAGAACAATAAAAAAAGAAGGCCGTTTCAACATCAAAAATGGCAACTAAAAAGATGTCATTTTGATCGAAAATTGCAAAAAAGACTTTTTTGCAATTTTAAAAAAAAATAGTTATTTATACAACAAGTAGCAAAATGTAAGTTATTTTTTCACAAGTCGTAAATTTGTCCAACGAGGCGTCAGCCGAGTTGGACAATACGACAATACAATACAATTTTTTGCAATTTGCGATTAAAATGACATCTTTTTAGTTGCCATTTTTGATGTTGAAACAGCCTTCTTTTTTTTTTTGTTCTAAAAAAAGCGTGAAAAAAAGACTTTTTTTCACTCTTTTTCTACTTTTTTTCATTATTTTTACTTTTTTTCATTATTTCAAAAATTGCTCAAGACGTGGCAAAATGTTATAAAAAACATTGTTTTATTTATTAATAAACTTAATTACACAATTAGTAAGATTATTTAACTAAACTGGAACATATAAGCAACACTTCCATTAAATTTGAGTTAGCAAACACTTCTATTCAATTTGAATTATTTGAAGGAAACTGTTTGATTTTTCGTTCCTAGGGGCGATTTCAACTGTTTTATCAATGCTTGCTTCAATTAATAACAAATTAAGCTTAAATCAAGCAACCGATTGTCATCTGATTATTAACTAATATCTAATATTTATTATTTCAATTAAAAATTGCAAAAAATAGTGTATACAACACGAGCAAAATTAGTTATTTTTTCATTCGTCGTATTGTCCAACTCGGCTGACGCCTCGTTGGACAAATTTACGACTCGTAAAAAAATAACTTACATTTTGCTACTTGTTGTATAAATAACTATTTTTCACGCTTTTTTTAGAACAATAAAAAAAAGAAGGCCGTTTCAACATCAAAAATGGCAACTAAAAAGATGTCATTTTGATCGAAAATTGCAAAAATATTTTTTTGCGCTTTTTTGCAATCTTGAAAAAACGGGCCTACTTCATATTCAGATCCGGAAAACATTATTATGCATATTTCTACATATTATGCATATTTTTTAAATCATATATCTACCGAGTGCACAGTTCGACTTTTAAACAGCGTCTTTTCGGAGTCTAGATTCCCGACTATATAGGAATCTCATACAAAAAATGAGACAGAGTATTCTAATTTGTATGTATAAGACCCAGATTGGAATTTCGCTTGGTAGTTAGTCAAATGTCAGATGAACTAGAATCAACGCCATCTAGTTTTGGTAGATAATTTTGGCTAATGGTCCGTAATATTGCGGACCAGAACCACTTGATGATTGTTTTAGCGACCTCTATTGCGCGTTACACCTACCAGTAAATTATAAGCTGGTAGGTGCTAGTAGGTGTAACGCGCAATAGAGGTCGCCCAAACGTTCGTAACAAAAGTTTGGGCAGATTTTTATGTAAGGCAGAAATTGATATGGTATACATTATATTTGATCATAGTTTATTTAATTTTGTTTTGAAAGAAAACTGTAATCACATTATAATTTAACGGATGGTTTTAGAAACTGTATCTGGACGTAAGGTTGCAACTGTTAAATTGTAACTGTTTGTTAATTGTTGGTTTGGTGTGGTTTGGGCCATATGAAGATGATTTCATATTACGTTATTAGAGTATTATATTATTTTGCAACGCCATCTACCATAGGATAGACTTTGTACCAGAACAGCGCCCCTCCGTGGCCGGCGTTATACTAAAAAAACCCTCTCTAGTCGGGGCGTTGGCAATATAAAAATGCGAAACACTTTGCCCTATCCGATGGCACATCTGTATATAACCTTATCTGTGGCAAAACCCAATTTTAACGCAGCCTTAAGACGAGCGTTGGGTTACGCCCATTTAGAACAAGTGGGTAAAGAAGATGGTTGTCCGGAGCTACTTCAAACGATTTCTTCTAGAATGCGCTGTGTACACATTTATTTTTATAAAAGCGGTTTCTGTTGAGGAAAATTAATTAACCCAAAGAAATCTGCCTTCTAACATTTTCAGCATATTACAATCGCAACAAAAAATACATATATGCTTCTGCATAATAATAGTACATCTCTATTCTTTGTTTTATACCTAATCGAAAAAGGATAGAGTTACACTCGTCACTCAGTGTGCCTAGGTGCATAATTGCTATTTGTGTATTAAGAGCGCAAAGTGATACTTTGTCGCGCGAGCCAGAATGTTGTCGTGCGACGCGATAGCGGAGCACGACAATCTGGCAAAAGCGACAAAAACACTTTGCGCTCGAAATACACACAAGATTTTTCCTACAATCGATTTTAAATTAAATTTTTGTTGCAAAAATGTAAAATTAATATTTTGACGACAAATAAAAATGTGATTATATCATCGGTAACCAAGAAACGCTAATTTCTAAAAACAAAAACTATTGTTTTACTGCATTGTTTTGATTTAGCAAGCGAGAAAGTCAGCAAAAAGATCTAGAGCGGGAAAGTGACAACTTCTCGGAAAACGCCAACTTTTCGTTGTCAAATGAAAGCATAAAGGCCTACTTTTATATGCGATTGTAGGAAAACACAATATTGTACGGTATTATATTGATTAGGAGCCATCTGTGATTAGCTTACCGAACTAAACGGCATTTAACATGGCACTAAATGTCATTTAAAATTTTTACAGTTTGCACCATTTCACATTTGATTCATACTTTTTAGTCAAATTACTGCAAAATATGCTTTGAACTTTTAGAGATATAGATTTTGACATACTTGTTTGGGCTTCTGTTAACACGAGTTGTGAAAAATCAATAGAAAAAATTTTAAACTTCAAAATTTAATAAATAATTAACCAAGGCACAATTTGATAAACGTAATAATACATGAGCTTGGGTTGTTAATTGTTTTTTGAAAAATATATTGTAATTCATAACTTTTTGCGTGTTTTAGCTAACAAGTATGAAATAAAATGGTAATGTAGCGACATCTAGTTAGCGTTGCTTACCGACCGCCCCACTTAAATATTTTAGGTACAACACTAAAGGCCCATTTATAGTTCGTCGTTAACCGTATCCGTAGCCGTAAGAAACTCAGTTCCTGATTGGTTTGTACAATTTGGCAATTCAAAATAGACCAATCAGAATCTGAGTTTCTTACGGTTACGGCTACGGATACGGTTAACGACGAACTATAAATGGGCCTTAACCTGTAGATCACTGACGCATCTGAACAGAAGAACCTGGTTGCAGTCTACGAAGGCAAAAACGACGAATTCCACACCTACAAGCTGAAAAGAGGCACGCGTTCGTCATCTCTGGACTTCAGGCTGGAATAACCCCTGAAGAAGTCATCGAGGAATTAAAGGAGAGGCAAATTCCGGTTCTTAAAGTTTTCCCAATGAAAACCAAATTCAACCCGCTATACATGGTGGTAACACCTGGCAGTGTTACTCTTTCCAGCTTCCAAAAAAACATCAAATACCTGGCTTATACGAAGATCACGTGGAGCCGCCACATAAATAAAAAGTACATCATCCAGTGCAAGCGCTGTCAGGTTTGGGGCCATGCAACAACCAACTGCCGACATAATCCCAAGTGTGTCAAGTGCTCTGAGGACCACTGGAGCAAGGATTGCACCCTAAGCAAAGAATCACCACCAAAATGTATAAACTGTGGACAGGAACACACTGCGAACAACACAGAGTGTCCTGTCTACAAGGCAAGGATGGCAAGTATCCTGAAAACTTGAGAGGTCAACCCAATTCAAACCAGGGAGGCCAAGCAGCAGTCGGGATACACCCACTACCCATTCCCGGCTCTCAAGCCCAAGTATGTACCTGCGTCACAGCCAACAACCGACGTCTGGACCGAACGCACCCAAAATAGGCAACCACCCATACAACCACGACCACCCCTCGCGACAAGTGGACAGGAAGCAGCGCAAACAACAGGTCAGTACGACACATTTAACAGACTTAGTACACTCGTCAGTCAAACCAATAATTTAATAAATTTAAATGCAACAGTTCAGGCCCTTAAAGACCTCAATGCAGGTCTTGCTACAATTGTAGACAAGCGGGAGCGGTTTGTGCACCTGGTTCACTTTCTGGAAAACAATTTACACAACTACGATTTTTAATAGGCCTTCGAGTTTGCTGCTAGAACTCTAACAGCATGGGTGATAGAAGGACAATTGTGGAAAACTTTATTTCGCAAAACAAAATTGACAACATGTTCCTAAATGAAACTAAATTACAGCCTAGGGATAATTTCAAAATAAATAAATTTAAAGTAATTAGACTAGATAGACCTGGTGAGCACAGAGGCGGTGGAGTGGCAGTGATAGTAAAAAACTAAATTGATTTTAAGCAGATTCATGTTCCTAATATCAATAATATTGAAGTGGTAGCAATTCAGTTGCCAAACAGGACCGTAATTATGACAGCCTATATGCGTCCAAAGCAGAAGCACTTTTCTGCTGACTTGGACAGAATTTTTTCTACGACAAGAAAGGTGATCCTGATTGGTGACCTGAATTGTTGTCACACGGATTGGAACAACGCTCGAAATAACACAAATGGGATTTCCCTAAAAAACTTTATGGATGGCAGGAACCTGAATCTGGTTTTCACTGACACTCCCACCCATTATCCCACAAACGGAATGACACCTACTACAATTGACATAGCAATTTCAAAAAACTTGAATTTTCCAATAGATCTGAAGCAGTTCTGTGAGCTAGATTCTGACCATAATCCAATCTATTTCGATTTATATTTGGTCAATAGTCAAGAAAATGACATAACTCACTACAGAAGCCTCAGAAAAACCAATTGGAAAAACTTCAGAAACGATCTGAATAGCATGACAAAAGTCACTCCCTCAATTCATACAATTGAACAGCTTGAGAGTGAAGTAAATTTATTGACTAAAAACATCCAGACAGTAATTCGCAAACACAGTGGATTGATCTCCAACAGGGAGCCGGAAATTCTGCCTGATTACATTAAACAACTAATAAAATCAAAAAACAAACATCGTAAATTATATCAAAGCACGCTCGACATTAACGAAAAAATTATTACTAATCGTATTCGGAAGGAAATCAAACTTTTTAAAAATGCAGAATGGCATAATTTCCTAACGAAATTGTCGCCTCACGACAATTCGTTATGGAAAGTCACCAAACGACTGAAAAACAGAAAATCCAAAATTGAAACAATGCTAGTCAATGGTAGAAGCTTTTTCCTTGACAAAGACAAGAGCAAACTACTGGCTGATACGTTTGAAAAAGTTCACGTACTCCAGGATCACTTGGATCCTGCAGTCGAGAACAATATTAATTTAAAGTACGGCGAAACAGTTCAGCACAAGAAATGTATCACCCCAGGCGAGTTTGCGAATGTCTTTGCCACGCCAGACGAGATACGATATATAATACCAAAACTTAAAAATAACAAATCCCCCGGACATGACGAAATCACGAACAAAGTGGTAAAGAATGCACCTAGGAAAGTACTGGTGCAACTGACGTACGTTATCAATAGCGTGCTGAAATTTCAACACTTTCCGCGATCATGGAAAAGTGCGCTAGTTGTGCCAGTGCCCAAACCTAAAAAGGACCATTCTCTGCCACAAAACTACCGACCCATCAGCCTGCTGCCTATTCTATCAAAAATCTCCGAAAAAGTCATTCTGAACAGACTGAACAAGCACACGAGATCCAGGAAAGTCTTACCAGACTTCCAGTTTGGATTTCGTGATAAGCATAGCACTGTTCATCAACTGATCAGAATGACTAATGAAATCAGCATGCACTTTAATAGAAAAGGCGCTTCAGTTATGGCTGTATTCGATATAGAGAAGGCGTTTGATACAGTCTGGCATCGGGCTCTAATTTGTAAAATGAAAACCTTCAGATATCCTCAATATTTGATTGCATGGATTGATGACTACTTGAATAGGCGAACGTTTGAAGTAAAGGTTGGAAAATCGATTGCAACTAAACGAACCATAATGGCAGGAGTGCCCCAAGGATCCGTCCTTGGACCAGCACTCTTCAACATTTATATTGCAGATATACCAACTTTTGCTAAAACAAGCATTGCACAATTCGCGGATGATACTGCTATTATTGCTCACAGTTATATTGCCGAAATTGCAAACAGACAAATCCAGTTCCATACGACGATCTTGGAAAATTGCTGCAAGCAATGGAAAATTCTGTTAAATAGCAATAAAACTGAAACATCACTATTCACCAATAAACTTGCTCATAATAAGGTCTTCAAACCACTTGTAGTTGGGCAATCCAAATTTTACCCTGCCACACAAATCACCTATTTAGGTGTAATTTTGGACCAACGGTTATGCTTCAATAAACATATCGAGCGGACGAGGAACAAAGCTCTGGCTGCACTGTCGCAAGTGTATCCACTGCTCAATCGGAACTCTGCCTTAAACATAGCAAACAAAGTCATACTATACAAGACAATAATTCGACTAATCCTTATGTACGCGGCTCCAGTGTGGTGTAGCATCGGCGCGTCATCAATGCAGATTCTGCAGAGGATCCAAAACAAATGCCTCAGATTGGCAATTAGTGGTGATTACCTCACGAAAATTGCTGACATGCATGAACTCACTGGAGTCGAGTACTTGAGTGATATCATATATCGTACATCGGCTTCATTCTACAACAAGAAAATGAAAATTAACAAGCTTACCAAAGATGTAACAAAATCAGTGCAGATTGTAAGAAGGACCGATGAAGGCCGAATCATGCACAGACTCCCCTACCAGAAACTAAACAAACTTGGTCTGCTTCATAGAGTTTGAATTTTGAAATTGCTATTGTTGGTGCTACCACTGCCTGTGCGTCTCTTTACCACTTCATACATACACTTATATTTCTATTATATAAGTTTATTATTTTATTATCGTTTTTCACATTCTTATTGTTCTTTTATACCCTATGCTATTACTCATTCATTTACTTATTTATAACTAATACTATTCGAGCGTAATTTCGATTTTACAATAACCAAGGATACATATCTATTAATTGCTGTGTGCTGCTTTCCGGATGGTGAAACTGGTGCGGATCGATCGGGGCTGTTTGCGAACAAACCTGTGTTGAGACTGCCTGGAGTCACTTATCCGAACTGTTGTCTAACTCTGCTGCTTGTCTGCGTTTTGGCGTACGTAAATATAAAACCATATAACTAGTATTTATATTATGATATATTATGATATTGCAATTTATACTTACCAGCGATAAATTGTTTTGTAAACAATTGTCGTTGCAAATATTCCGAATTGTTTGTAAACATCTTCACCCTTCAGTAATTGTATTACTGCACTATTATTTTATGTCAGCATCTATTTTCCATTATTTTCACCCAATTCAACTACATTTAATAAATAAACAATAGTCCAATCCGAACCAAATCCTACAACACAAATTAATAAATAAACATACTCACTTTCCCACAACCAAAAGGCGCTTAACGCACTAATCTCAGACTAACTAGTGAGTGCACTCTAATAAGTGCACCAGAGACAATCGAGAGAGAAGATTGGACACTATGTAGAAAAGGCTAGGGCGATTTAAAAGCGATTTTAACGCCATCTCGCGATTGGTTAGTCAACTGTAGACCTAAAAAGTACGAGAATTATAGGCATCTGCTGACGAATGGTTTGTAGCCATGCTAAATATATTTTGCGCGGTAAATTTAAATGTAATATTTTTTATTATTATTATTATTTTAAAGGTAAATTAAACAATATAATTTTGCTACAATATTTATTATTTTTTACACATTTTTAACACATATTTACACATAAATGAGTTCACTAAACTAAAATATTTTATATAATATCAAATATAAAAATAAATAAAATTATGTTGATGGGTCCCTCCTCTTTATAAAATATTCGTATGTATATAGGACAGATTACAAATTCTTAATAGTTATAATTATGTATCGGGCTTGGGACCGTCATATACTGATTTATGATTTGAAATCATAAATCAATTCATGGCAGAGTTGCCCCATCAACAATTTCAAAAAGAAATACAAAAAAATAATTGTATGCTGAACAACCAACCGCGTATTGCGACTGCAAATTTTTGGAGCAGATTACCAAAACAAACAAATTATTTGCAAGTGCAAAATAAATAAGGTACATACCCCGAAAATAACAGCCATTTTATATAGACACAATAATAGGAATAGGCACAACACTAGGAACAACATAAGCTGTATTCGCGACTCGTGCCGTGATTGCAATAATATCCGTTCAGTTTGGTCACTTTGAATGGGAGAACTCTGCTGTACTCACAGGAGAATTGAATATGTTGACATAAAAGAACACTCAAATATGATAGACAAAACATTATTTATAAATCATTATTATTCGATTATTCGCGAATCACAAGTATCACAATGTTATTAACCTCACAATGAAATTACAATGTCAAAACATAGAAGTTTTTGAATGTAACACAGTGTGGTGATATGGACTTATATAAAATTAGAATAAGTATTAAATAATTTAGAATGATTCTTTGGAGATTTTTCATGATGACTTGAGCGCATTTGTTTATGCAGCTGCACGTGTGAATTGAGGTCAAGCTTACAGTAGCTAGACTCATATTAGCCAATCATATTGATTTGAATAATCCTACTTAAAATATCCCACTTCTGACACCAATGTAATGATCGGTGTTTTGTTACTTTTCGTTGAGCGGTTGGAAAACTTCAGGTTTATTTCTGACACCAGCCAATGTTATAGATTTTTAAATTGACTTACTACTTAGGAGCGACGGCAGAACCATTGGCAATTCTGGGCGGTTGGACTTGGACTTGTGTGGGCGGTTGATCATTAACGTTGTTATCGGGTTCGTCTTCTAGGTTTCAAGATACTTTTTTCCCTCTGGGATTGATCACGGATGAACGTTCAATAAAATACTCGATTCGGATTTAACTTTGATATTTATTCAAAATACGAAATAATGATGATTTCGGAAATTACACAATTTCTCTTAGCTTATTCTAGACAACTCTCGTATAACTTTCTTCTAGGTAAAGTTAGTGGCAATTTAGACTTTAATTTTATTATCTTTTAAAATGCTATCTGATTCTTATGTTTGGACTGACTATGACTTGATTAAGACTGGATACTGTTTTCTTATACTCGTTACTTGCTAACTGCTCGCTCTTATTCCAGTAGCAATCCTTTTTATATGATTTCTCCTTCCGCTACTGTTTTTAAGTAGGATTATTCAAATCAATATGATTGGCTAATATGAGTCTAGCTACTGTAAGCTTGACCTCAATTCACACGTGCAGCTGCATAAACAAATGCGCTCAAGTCATCATGAAAAATCTCCAAAGAATCATTCTAAATTATTTAATACTTATTCTAATTTTATATAAGTCCATATCACCACAACAGTGTGACACCAAAACTGGTATATTATTGATTAAAATTGTATTTAAATTTATGTTATACTTACACGTATAAAAATTATATTACACTCACTTATATATGCACAATCATTTTAATTTAAAGTAGAAAGATATTTATTAAATTTTTAACTAGTAAAACAATTTTATAAAAGGCAAACGTCATGAATTTCTACCAGTTACACCATTCTAACTTCAACCGTAACATAATCGTGAACTCCTATAAATAGAGAGAGTAAGTAATATATTTTATCTCATTTTAGTTTGGGAATCGAAATATCCTATCGTGCTGGTAAAAGTGGACAGCCCCTGAAGTGCACTTATTGTATCAAACAATTTTTATTTAGCACAAAACTCGGAAATGTATACAATGGAATGACATTGCACGTCAACTGGATCCCGGCAAACGTAACGTTTGAACTACCGGGCAAAAGTAGGCAGTCACGCCTATTTTTATACGAGTATACGCTATCACTTGACAGATGGCGCTACTGGTTGGTAGTTTGGTCGAATATTCGACGCCTAATACGCGCCGTCACTGTGACGTCAGAGCGGCCATTTTAAACTTGGAAAAATCCAAACAAAACAATTTTATACGGCAATTTTCGGTTTTTTTTTAAATATTTGCGGTGATTTTAATTGTGTATGTGATATTTGGTGGCCAGAATATTTTACGTGTGGTAAGCTTTAAAATAACATATATAAATCTATGTAATTTAGTCTGGTTTGTTTTAGAATTCCATATTACTATCGTTTAGTGCACATAACCTCACTTTTTGGAGTTGTTTATATCGACTTTTTTTCGTTTCCTATTTACTTGAGATAGCAGATAAGCATATAATATCGTTTCTGACGATACACAAATATTTTGAAAAAAATAGTGCCCAATTGCAAAAAGGAGAAATTGCCTACCAAAGTGACCATGTCTGCAGTTTGCAATACGATCCCACATTTCAACCTCCTCTACTAAAGGGAGAAGCATTTGCCAGTATGCGGAATAAAAAATATGCAGTTGAAGTACGTTAATTTAGTTATATTTTGTATTGATTTTATATTTTGTACTGTTTTATTCATTCAAAGAATCCAACAAGTGAGGTTATGTGTACTAAAATTATAGTTTTATGGAATTCTAAAACAAACCGGCATGAAATAAATGGATTTTTATATGTCATTTTAAAGCTTACCACATATAAAATAATCTGGCTACCAAAAATCACATACCAAATTAAGTTCCCACCAATTAATAAACATTAAAAGAAAATTGACTAATAAATTTAGTTTGTTTGGATTATTGTAAAATAAAGATGGCGGGTGATGATCTCATCAGTGACGGCGCGTATTGAACTAAAACTAACTCATGGTTCAGTATAAGAGACCTTTTATACTAAACCAACTTTTGGTTGTCTCTTTTTAATTTATGCAAGAAAAAGAGATAACCAAAAGTAATATAATATCCAATGGATATTATATCACTTATAAGCAAGCTTATAAGTAATAAACTATATCACTAAGTGATAAACTATATATAAGTGATAAACTATATCACTTATAAGCGAGCTTATAAGTGATAAACTACAGAATATCTCTTGGTTGTTTTTTTTTTTTTTTTTTTGAACAAATGCAAAAAAACAACCGAGAGTGAATCTGTAGCTTAATATCTGATATAATACCGGCAATAAATAATATATGTTTAATTGCAGAAGACTATAATGCCTTAAAACTGCTTAAATTGAAATTGGAAGCAGAAAAATCAAATTTAAAGATTATTCTTAGGAGATGTATGGAAACTGATGTTGAAATATGGAAATCTACTTCTAAATATGGTAAGTTAGGCATGTAAAACTTTTTTAAGAATTTTTTTAATAAAGTTGCTTCAACAAGTAACACCATGTGATTGATTTCTATTATTACATGAAGACTAGATTACAAATTTGCTAAAATATTCTTGCACCCAATAATACAAACTGCTTAAATAAAGTATATATTATACACTTTTTAGGTTAATACTATGATTGCTACTCATGTGTAAAGTTTGGCTAGGTAAACCTGGAACACCGCATGTATAATGTATAATAATTTTTATTATTGAACCATGTAAATGTAGCAGCAACATGCACTAACTGCATTATTTTCTGAAAAAAATTTCTTGATTTTTTTTCAGGAAACTATCAAAGTACACCTGCAAAAGTTATTTTTGATAACTGCACTAATCTTGAAATGAAATCAACACATTCTATCCCAAATAATGGCATCAAATTGCTGATAGATGGACGCGATTATTTCAAGATTGATGATTTATCCCATCTTTCAAATCAGATGGATAATCTGGATGCAGGATCAAAAATATCTAGTGATGATTTCAACATTATTCCACTGGAAAATTATGGGAATAGGAATTTTGTAGAAGAACCTCAGTCTTGCATTCAAGGTACTTACTAAGTTTTTTCAAAGTAATTTTAGTATTAAGATTACATGTTTAACGTAGACCCGTTTTTTTAATTCACTTAACTACTATTATTTGCAGAAAGTACTACTACACGTTGTATATTGAGTTGCATTTATTATTTTCAAATATTAGTATTGTAGATGTGATTACCAACACCAAGCTCAATTATGATAGATAAGTAGTGTTCAAATCATATTTTTTAAAAATAAAGTATGCAACTAAATATTCAACGTGTACTACACCTTTTTCACTTTTAGTTTAGAAAGCGTCACTTGAATTTTAGAATAGTCAGTTTAATTTTAGAAACCATCATTTGTAGTTTAGAATGGTCAGTTTAATTTTGGAAAATATCATTTGTAGTTTAGAATCATCAATTAAATTTTAGAAAAGATCATTTGAATTTTGGAATGATCACTTTAATATTAGAAAGCATCATTTGTATTTTAGAATAGTCACATTAATATTAGAAACCGTAATTTGTATATGAGAAGTATCAATTTAATATTGGAAAGCATCACTTGTAGTTTGGAAAACGTCACTCGTAGTTTAGAATACGTCACTTGTAGTTTAGAAATAGCTATTTTTAATACCAGTGAGCAAAGTGTGTCTTTTTCTCACAAGTCCAGAAGTTGGCGCCAACTGACGACAGAAAAACCTATTAACAAAATAATATTAATATTTTAACCTATTTTAGCACCAGAAAACAGACATTTTACATTAATGTTAAAGACAATATTAACAAAGGTGTCCCACTTATATTGCGCTCAACTACATTGACATAGAACATCTTAAAAATGCAATTTAAATAAAAATACACAATTTACCTACCAAGTATTTTTCTAGCAAATTACTTTTTCTAAACTATAAGTGACGTTTTTCAAACTACAAGTGATGCTTTCCAATATTAAATTGATACTTCTAAAATACAAATGACGATTTCTAATATTAATGTGACTATTCTAAAATACAAATGATGCTTTCTAATATTAAAGTGATCATTCCAAAATTCAAATAATCTTTTCTAAAATTTAAATAATGATTCTAAACTACAAATGATGTTTTCCAAAAATAAACTGACCATTCTAAACTACAATAGTTCTAAAATTAAACCGACTATTCTAAAATACAAGTGACGCGTTCTAATATTAATGTGACTTTTTCTAAACTAAAAGTGGAAAAGGTGTAGTTTTTCCTGCAAATGATAGTACAAGTTAACCTAAGGTTTTGTTCTTTATTATTCGAACTTTATTATACGGTCATATTTACCAACATTTGTTAAAGTTAATTAGATATTTAACGCTGGGTTTTCTCTTTTTAAAGCATGAATTGGAAAACAAAAACCAAGAGTTAATTCTTTTGTTAACATTAACAAACGTTGGTGAATATCGGCCTAAAGCCTATGTTTATCAGCGTTTGTTAACGTAAACAAAAGACTTAAATCCTAATTTCTTTTTTTCAATGCATGTATTGAAAAAAGAAAACCAAGAGTTAAATCTTCTGTAAACTTTAACAGATTGGTAAATGTGACCGTAAGAGCCAGTTGTATAGAAATGTAATTCTGTGTTAAACTTAATCATTCTCAATTTTTTCTTTCAATGCATGCAATGAGAGAAGAAATCTGAAATTTAAATCGAGTTAACAGAGTTTCATTTTTATACAACTGGCCCTGGCAAAAATAAAACCTTAAGACAGTTATACTAGTTTTATAAATACAGAAAGCTCACATGTTGTGTGATTGAATTGTCATTATATACGTATTATGTTCTAGAAGACACATCATTAGAATATCAAGAGACCCCTATTTCAAGCAATCAATTAAGTTTGATTCTTTCAGAATCGCAAATGTTGGAATTGAACTCAGATTTTGCGAATAATGGCGTGTTAGATAGTTGTATGTCAAGTACAATTAATAAAGAAGAAGATGTCACATGTTACGGTAAGTAAACAGGCTGTTCCTGAGACAAGTCATCACAGAAAAACTTTGAAAGTATTCAACAATTAAATACCATTTGTACAAAAAATATGAAAATAGGTTTACGTACTGCAGAATTTAAAATGTTTAAAGTTGAAATTAATTTCAAATGCTCAGAATAAAAAACCTCAAAGTTTTTTTGAGCAACTGCCACCTTCAGGATATTGGAGTTTTTCTTTGTGTTATTATTTTTTGGGATACCCTGTATGTTGCATATAGTTATCGAATGATTCTAAAGATATTGAGTGATTCCAAGAAAAATGAATTAGTGTAGGCATTGGAAAAAAATCGTAGATTGATTTGTCTGTCAGTTTTATACGCAAATAGTTTAAATGAATAAATTTAGGACCTACGATTTTTTTGAAGCGTCAACCCTAATTCAACATTTTAAGAATCACTCGATACTATAAAACTATACAGTATAGTGCGTCTAATAGAAAGCGTTATGGAAGTGAGTTTTGAAATTCAAAAGTCACGTCGTAGCTTGCAACGTTTACATCCAGTTTTCATTTACGTAGCTTACATCATGAAAAACGTTGCAAACTACGACGTGACTTTTGAATTTTCAAGCTCACTCAAATAACGCTTTTTATTGGACGCACTGTATAAAGTAACACAGTAACCATAAAATATCAGCGGCCAAATTTTCATTAATTATCTCACAGTAGAATATCAAGTTTCACAACTATAGTTTGGAAATATAGCCGCCTGAATTTAATAGTACTGTATTGTTTTTTTATTGGCTTATTTGGTATTCTGCTTAGTTATTTAACAATTTTGTTACTTTGTTTCATCTCTTAGTGCCAATTTATCAATGATTAATTATTACTTATAATTACACTAGAGCTTTTTTTTGTCGAACGTAAAGTTGCAATTTTTCTATAAGACAAAATGTCAAAGCTAATTTGATTTTATTGAACTCTACTATACTATTGTAAGTACAATAAAATGATTGCGTTTGAGGTCACGTGCATTAAATTGACCAATCAAATTAGGCAGTTAATTATCAATTTATAAACAGCCCTAAAATAGTTTTCAGTTCAAGTTTGTTTTAATTGGTGGTTCTGGCACCCGTGACCAAAAATAGAGCAATTTGATTAAATTTTTGTTTCATCAAAAAATTTTCACATGTAATACCATAAGTGCACAAATTATTTCCAGAAAATTTTTTTAAGCTCACGAATGCATTAGTTGGCGTGGAAATCTGCCCGAGTCGCAGACGAGGGCAGATTTCCTCACGCTAACTAATGCATGAGTGTAAGCGATAAAAAATTTTCGGAATTAATTTTTGTACGAATGGTATTCGGTAAGAAAATCGCACAACTCTTAATTGATGTTATATTTTATAAAATATTTAATAAATTATAATGACATTTTACTACTAGATATTTCCATTCTACATCTATCTTAGTTTTTCATCTATCTTACTCGACTTATTCCACTTTTGCTTCCGTTGGAAACCAACAACAAACTACTTACAATCACTGTGTTTTTAATTTTAATTAGTTTTTTTGATATATTTGTTGGATTCATTTAATGTTACCAATTTTTCCAATAAATTAATTTTGACAACACCTTTCATTGTGACATCGGAAATATTTTAAATATTTCCAAAATATTTCCAAAAAATAATGATGTTGATCAATTGTAACTATAGCAACCAGCTTAAATCCGGCCATTCTATTGGTTGCTTAAATAGTTGTGCGATTTTCACAAAAATATTCCCGTCAATGTTCCCGAAACAGTTTCCGAACATGTAGAATTACGGAAACATTGCCAAAAGAAATGTTCCCGGGAAGGAAACATTGTATATTTTTATAAATTCTCAACAATTGCACATCTCTAAAAAATGTTTATCAAATTTATGCCAAAAAATCATAATAATTATTTCGTTTTTCAGATGAATATATTTATTCAGATAAGTTTTATATACCTGAGTCTGCTTCAGCAGATAGTTCTGAAAACAACAACAATACATCATTAGAAGCCACAAAAGCAATTCCTTCAACATTCAATAATACAAGTAATTTAGAAATTTCGATGCAAACTACAAAAGAAGGGCATAGTGCACCAGACGACGAAGTTTTATTTGTTAAGACAACCAATTCTGGGATGAAAAAAGATTTTTGTATTTTTTGCAATTCAGAACAAACTAAACTGTGTCGTCATTTAGCTAGAGTTCACGCTGATGTTCAAGAAGTTCAAAATTTTCTTGATTTATCCAAAGGCAGCAGTGAACGAAAGAAATTAATTGCCCAAATTCGTAAGAAAGGACAATTTCATTTTAATACCAATTCTAATATAAATACTGGAGAACTCAAAGTAACTAGACGACCAGATTTTAAATATAATAAAAATGCAAATGATTTTGCTACTTGTAAATTATGTCTTGGTTGCTACTCAAAATCCACTCTGCGACGTCATTATAGAAAATGTGGAAAGAAGTCATGTGCTAAAAATAGAGCAGTGCTCAAAGGTGCTAGAGAAGTAGAAGGTAGAATTCACAAAATCGCTTCAAATGTCCTCAGGCGTCGTGTCTTTCCAACTTTAAAAGACGATAGAGTTACAAGATCTATTAGATATGACAGATTAATTATCCATTACGGAAATAAACTCTGCCAAAAATATAATGACCCGCGTCATTATGACATGATAAGGCAAAAATTACGTCAGCTTGGCCGATTTATTATAGAAGTTAAAAATAAAAATAAATCTATTGATGATTTATTATCTATTTTTTATCCAAAACATTATGATTCATGTGTAAGTGCAATTCAAACATTGGCTGGATTAAATGAGTCGGGTCAAGGTTTTAAGGTACCTTCTTTAGCAACATCTTTAGGTACCTTAATTAAACAAGTTGGTAAATTGTGCATTTCGTTATGGATTCGTGAACAATGTAAAGAAAAACAAACATTTGCTGAAGATTTTTTAAAACTTTTGACTGAAGATTACTCATCAGCAGTAGCTAGAACGGCAATTGAAACACAGTTTAGAAAAAAAAAAGGCAATCAAAAGTTATTTTACCCTCCAATGCTGATATTAACAAACTGCAGCATTTTTTGAGAAACAAACTTGAATCGGCTCACATGTCTCTAATCAAAGTATACTCAATTGAAGCATGGTTTTCTTTAGCTGAAAGTTTGCTAATCTCTATTCAAATATTTAATCGCCGACGAGCTGGTGAGATAGAAAGAACTTTAATTGAAGATTTCAAAAATTTTGAAAACATTTCTGAAACTTCACTTGGAGCAGCCTATAACGAATTCTCCGAGGAACAAAAAAAAACAGCAAATAAATATGTAAGGTTTACCATTAGAGGCAAGTTGGGTCGAACCGTACCGGTTTTGTTGCATACAGAGATGTGTGATTCTATAAAGTTACTTCTAAATTATCGAGAATCTGCAGGCGTGAGTGTTAAAAATCCATATTTGTTTGGCATTGCTGGTCACATTAAAGGAGATTACCGCTACGTTCGGGCATGTGAACTTATCAGAAAATTCTCAGAAGAATGTGGGGCAACTAATCCGTCAACACTTCGTGGTACTAATTTGAGAAAACATATAGCAACGATGTGCTCAAAATTAAAACACAACGACGTTACTGATTTAGCTAATTTTATGGGTCATGCCGAAAACATTCACAAAGTGCATTATCGACAGCCAATTTTAAGTCGACAAATTATTAAAGTATCAAAACTTTTAGAAACTGTGCAAGGAAGAGACATTGAAATGGACTCCTCTTCCGAAGATGAAGTGAACGTACTTTGCAATGAGCCGTCAGATGCTAGTAAGTATGCAGTACATTACAAACCTGACATTTTATAACTTCTACTTTAAAAGTAGTAAATAATAATTAGCTAACATTTGCCGCACTTCACATAAATTCTGTACTTTTGTTGTTTGTAGATCTGTCCCTACCGTCTACAAGTGGTAGTTCAGGCGTTGGTAATAATGTCGAAACATTAAATGAAAGCAGTTTTTGTTGTGGAAAAAACAATCAGCTAACAACCAAACGTAAACGGTCAAGTAAGTAATGAAAGTGGGCTGTATTTAAAGTGGGTTTATATACGGACTTGAACCTTAACTTAAAATTATGAAATAAATCAATCACAAGTATAAAAATGTAAAATGACATTTTGATTGTGTGTGGTTGATTAATTTCTTAATGGGGCCAATTCACTTGGCTATAGAGTATAGTGAAATAAAGCTAAACTGATCAGGAAAACTTCTTTTAAAAAATGAGTTTACGGATTATTAAGTGCAATAGAAAATATCTAATGGTTTTTTGGAAAGAGGAAAAATGTAGCTACAAACGCACAAAAAAACTTTTAGTTTATGTTGTTTCCTCAATTTGGAAACAGCTTAAATAACAAACTATGTTATCTAAATAACATACAAAATTTCCTTTGTGCATTTAGTTACATTATTTTTCTTTCCAAAAGTAACGAGATATTTTCTAATGCACTTAATAACTTCTGTTTTAAAAAAGGTCTTCCTGTTCAGTTTAGCTATGTTTGACGTATATATATATATATATATATAAATATGAAACCAAGTGAATAATTAACCACCTTAATACAGAGTGATTAAAAAAGATTGTCTTGTTTGCTTTATCCAAATAACAGTGAATAGTCGTTATGCCGCTTCTCATATTTATGATTCAAACTCTAAAAGTTTTTTGTTTATTGGCCGTGTGAGTAACGCACTTTCAAATATTCAAATGTCATGATAAACTACACCTTTTCCAGTTGTAATTCAGAAAAACTCAAGTGTATTTCATAACGTCTCAATTGTAATTCAGATGAGTCAATTGTAATTCAGATTAGTCAATTGTAATTCAGAAACATGCAGTTGTTTTTTAAAAATTCTCAATTCAGAAAAACGCAAAATTTTTGTTTATAAATGAATTACTTTAACACACAGATAGATCGACGTAAATTATAAGTTGTCATAACATGAAATTTGTTAAAGATAACGTGATAAAAAAATATCTTGCTGCAGTAAAATTAAAAAAAAGGGATCTGAATAACAATTGAGATTTTCTGATTTACAATTGCTTATTTTTGAATTACAATTAAATAATCTGAATTACAATTGAAATTATCTGAATTACATTTGACTAATCTGAATAAAATTTAGATTTTCTGAATTACAATTGCTAATCTGAATTACAATTGAGGTTTTCTGAATTACAATTGAAATTTTCTGAAATACACTTGAGTTTTTCTTCAATATAAGTAGAAAAGATGTGATTATTTTCAATATTTGTAAGTGTGTTACTAACGCGATGAATGAACAAACGACGATTAGAGTTTGGATCAAAAATATAAGACACGACACAATTATTACCATTATTTGTATAGAGCGGACAAGACAATCTTTTTGATCACTCTGTACTAAGAGTAAGTCTGTGAATAAAACCATAAGTTTTCAAAAACCTAATATTTAATTACTAATTAATTTTCTTATTTTTAGCATCACCTTATGGAAAGTGCAGTAGAATTCGTTGGACTCAAGAGGAAAAGAATTTAATTTATCAGACATTTGGAAATCAAATTAAAGCAAAAACTTTGCCGGAACGCCCGGAAATTCAAGAACTTATGAATGCTCATCCTGGGTTATTTCAAAAGAGAAATTTAGCTTCTATAAAAACGTGGATTCATAATCAATTTAAATGTTATAAATAAAAAAATACTGATTAGATGTGTGTCCACAGAGTGTAAATTTAGTATTGTAATTCATATTCAGTTTGCACCAGTGTAACCAATCAAATTTTCTATTATCTATTATTTTTTATTATTGTTTTGATCAAATTTTCTATTATCGTTTGAGTAGCAAGCATTGTTCTTATGCTATTTTTGTGGAAAATTTGCAGCAATTTGCCTCAAATTTGTGTTAAAAATGCTTTCTGGGCAAAAACTGGTCAAAGCTATCAGCAAGTGTCATACATTATTGGAAAGCCCTATTATTCCGCTTTCCAATGGTGTATGACACTTTAGCAAAATTACAGTCAAAATATTTTTTTTGCAATATTGAAACAAGCAAAACATGTTTTATTTTGCAATTTTCTATCCTTTTCTCTCTCATTCGCGGCCGGTTACATCTCACTCACTTCAATCATCCTCGTTGACTTGCTTGGCCTCGACAAACTCACAAACGTTTCCGGTCTTTTAATCTTATTTCTTGGCGCCGCCGCCATTTTGGGTTCGCCGCTCGCTGGCGCCCTCTATGACGCCACACAATCCTAGGACGTCCCGTTTTTCGTTGCCGGCGCTTTTTTGGCCATTTTCGGTGTGACGTCATTTCTAGCGCTATGTTTGCGCAAATTGCGACCGGAAGATGAGAATGGAGACGGAGTGGGGGAAGATGGCGATGTGTTGACACCGATCGATGAAGAAGACGAACCGATTACGATGGGTGGTGGCGGGAAATGATGCCGCCGCGGATTGTGAGGAGTCTTCCGAGTGGGGGGAAGGAGGAGATTAAGCAGATTGAGTCGGTTTTGTAAAAAAAAATGGAGAATAGATGGGTTAAAAAGTTAATATTTTTTTTGTCTTTTTTGAAGGAAAAATGTAATATATTAGGATAAATTATCGTTTGTTATTATCAATATTTTAAATTTGAAAGTAATTTGACAAAAGACAGTATTACTTCTCTCGTAGAGGAAGTATTTTTATTAAAATTTTGAATATTAAAATTATTATTATTATTAAATAATTGTGTGTGAATTTTGTGTCGATACTTAATTCAAGTTAAAATTAAAAAAAAAAATATTTTTTTTTTCAAATTTATGCGAAAAATTGTCGATGTTTGTTTAAATTTTGCCATTTTTTTGTCAATTTTTTCGTAAATTTTGTCGATTTTTCAACAAATTTAAGCATAAATGTTTTGTTTATTTAATAATAATTAATTGTAAACGTAAATAATTGATTAAATAAAAATAGAGCAAAGCCGCCGCCTTAGAAAAAAATTGGTCCGAACCGAACAAGGTTTTTTTTCCGAACAAAGTTTTTTTTCCGAAAAAAACCGAACCAGACAAGTAACAGTTGAGTTTCCTGAAAATTCAGCGATAAATTATCTGACAATGTCCACGTGTTTGTCATTACAATACGCGCCGTCACTGTGACGTCAAAGCGGCCATTTTAAACTTGGAAAAATCCAAACAAAACAATTTTATACGGCAATTTTCGTTTTTTTTTTAAATATTTGCGGTGATTTTAATTGTGTATGTGATATTTGGTGGCCAGAATATTTTACGTGTGGTAAGCTTTAAAATAACATATATAAATCTATGTAATTTAGTCTGGTTTGTTTTAGAATTCCATATTACTATCGTTTAGTGCACATAACCTCACTTTTAGGAGTTGTTTATATCGACTTTTTTTCGTTTCCTATTAACTTGAGATGGCAGATAAGCATATAATATCGTTTCTGACGATACACAAATATTTTGAAAAAAATAGTGCCCAATAGGGCATTGTCACGGCCTTGAAAAGTTGAGGGCAAGCTACACTTTTTGACACTGTTACCATGAGCGTACTACTAAAATGATATTTAAAGGTTTCATTATTTCAAAAATTATTATAATTGTTTGATATATAATATATAAATCTATCAATTTTAATTATAATGGATTTTTAACATTCTTTACAATTAAAACGTAGCTTAAAACTTGTCAACAAAACATTACTAACCTCAAAATCGAGTCTAAATAAACACTAATTTAAACACAACAAAACACAATATAACACTTAAAATAATAAACTATATATAACTAAACTAAAATATTGTCACTAAATCTATATAAACGTTAATTGTAGGATAGAAATCACCGGGATAATTGTTAGTAAAACCTTAGCGTACGAAACTCTCAGCTTGCCCTCAACTTTTCAAGGCCGTGACAATGCCCTATTGCAAAAAGGAGAAATTGCCTACCAAAGTGACCATGTGTGCAGTTTGCAATACGATCCAACATTTCAAACTCCTCTACTAAAGGGAGAAGTATTTGCCAGTATGCGGAATAAAAAATATGCAGTTGAACTACGTTAATTTAGTTATATTTTGTATTGATTTTATATTTTGTACTGTTTTATTCATTCAAAGAATCCAACAAGTGAGGTTATGTGTACTAAAATTATAGTTTTATGGAATTCTAAAACAAACCGGCATGAAATAAATGGATTTTTATATGTCATTTTAAAGCTTACCACATATAAAATAATCTGGCTACCAAAAATCACATACCAAATTAAGTTCCCACCAATTAATAAACATTAAAAAAAAATTGACTAATAAATTTAGTTTGTTTTTTATTTGATTATTGCAAAATAAAGATGGCGGGTGATGATCTCATCAGTGACGGCGCGTATTAATTGTATATAGTATATTGTGTTATTAGGATTAAAAGTGTCACTTTGTTTGATGAGCAATATGTTTGCGAGGCGAAGCGCAGCGTAGCCGAGCTAATGCAAATATTGCGAATCCAACAAAGTACTTTTAATCCAAATAACACATACTATTTTTTCTCCAACCGAGAAAATTATTATAAAATCATTAATTGAAAAATTATCTAGACATTTTGTACTGTAATTATTAGGTAGCCATGACTCTTTACATAATATTTGATTTATTAAATCAAATCATTCACACTGTAATTATTAACGCAATGTCCGACCTCCATAACGAAAAACTACCAAATATGCCGCTTCAAGTGACACTAATAGCAAAAGAAGTGGTTTCAAATCTTTTACTAATGCAGTAGGTATTTTTTTTTCATAGGAGAAAAAGTACTTTTTTGCAATTTGCGATTAAAATGACATCTTTTTAGTTGCCACTTTTGATGTTGAAACAGCCTTCTTTTTTTTATTGTTCTAAAAAAAGCGTGAAAAAAAGACTTTTTTTCACTCTTTTTCTACTTTTTTTCACTCTTTTTACTTTTTTTCATTATTTTAAAAATTGCTAAAAACGTGGCAAAAAGTTATAAAACCGCAATGTTTTATTTATTAACAATATTAATTGTACAATTAGTAAGAATATTTAACTAAACAGAAACATATAAGCAAGATTTCCATTAAATTTGAGTTAGCAAACACTTCTGTTCGATTTGAATTATGTGAAGGAAGCTGTTTGATGTTTCGTTCCTAGGGGCGATTTCAATTGTTTTATCAATGCTTGCTTTAATTAATAACAAATTAAACTTGAATCAAGCAACCGATTGTCATCTGATTATTAACTAATATTTAATATTTTTTATTTTAATTAAAAATTGCAAAAAATAGTGTATACAACACGAGCAAAATTAGTTATTTTTTCACTTCTCGTATTGTCCAACTCGGCTGACGCCTCGTTGGACAAATTTACGACTCGTGAAAAAATAACTTACATTTTGCTACTTGTTGTATAAATAACTATTTTTATAGGAAAAAAAAGTATTGTGTATTGCCTAGCAACACATTCATTTTTTTACTGTATAAAAATTGGCTATTCTATGATAGATATTAGTATTAAAATTGAGCTCTTTTTTGACGGTTGGAGAAAAAATAATTTTCTGTAATTTTTTTTCTCTTTGTTAATTAATCTGACTCAATTGCTAATTTAATTGAATTTTGTGACCCGGAAAAAAACCAATTTTTAGTCGTCTCGAAAAACGCGATTTAATTACGAAAATATTTTGTGTCTTTGCTGGAAATTTATTGCCGGTTTCGGAGATGTTGCATTTTCCTTGGTGGATCTCTAAGATTGGAAGATCACGTTTGTTGATGACATTTGGAACACACATTTTTTCCTGTGTTTTGTTGCATTGAAAGCAACCCCAAAAGTGACCCACTTTTGTTGTCATTTCCCACAAGTGTCATACACCATTAGAAAGGCCAAATAAATCGCTATCCAGCGATGTACGACACTCGCCAATCAAAAAGAAGAAAATGGCTCAAAATGGGCACCAAACCCAAAACATAAACAAAACACGTTTTTTGTCCACTAAATGTCCACTGAATCTTCACAAAACTTTCACACACTAGAAAACTTAGCAGTTTCCAACATAAAACGCATCTCACCTGGATCACCTAAAATAACCTTTTTTTTATCGTGGAGAAATTCTTTACGCACCGTCCCTCCTCTGCTTATCCAAGGACAACAGGGTGAGGGGTGTGTCGGACTCGTCCTCAGCATGTCTTGCCGAGGCCATACCCACTAAAACTCCACTAGTCGTCCATCCACCCCCACTGCCCAGGAACCACCTTTCGATGTACTGTCTGGAGCAACCTAACCTAACCTAGCAGTTTCCAACATAAAACGCATCTCTCCTGGATTAACGAGTAGTTTTTTGTCAAAATCTTCTTTAACATCTGTCAAATAATAATTGATTCAAATGACATTTATCATTTTGTGTTGGTAAATGTCACTTTTTGTTGTAATTTGTCATTATCAGTTATCATCTGCCATTTGTATTTGATTTTAATGACATTAGCCAGTTATTGTTTTACACATTTAACTAAGTAAGAGCACTCACTCAACATTCACAAATAAATCATAACAAAAGAAGTAAAAACTCGATTTAGCTCGATTTTCAGCTAAACGTCATACCCATGATTCAATAATATATATATATTGATTCAATAATTCAATATATATTGAATCATGGTCATACCTTGGTTCAGGCTGGATAACCTATGTTTTTGTACATCAAAGTCATGAACATGGAGGAAAAGAAACCAAGAAGAAATAGTCTTTTCCTCCATGGTCATGAAGTAACATCTTTTGGTCAAAATAATAGTTGTAATTTATCTATCTATTGTGAAAATAACTAAATAAAAAAAAGAATAATAACAACAATAATAAGTTATTAATAATAAGTTATTAATAATAAGATATTATGATATAATATTGTTATAATTATAATAATCAGATACCAACAGATGGCGCTTTTGTAACGGTTGTATTGAAAGTTGAACCAAAAACTGTCCCACTCTTTAGTAAATATTATACGAGCGATTGTTCTCTGTCTTTTCTTTCATGGTGTCCATAGAGTATAAATCTAGTACAGGTAGTTGACATTCAGTGTGCACCAGTGTAGCTAATCAAAATTACTATTATCGTTTAATTGACG
>CAUVYR010000276.1:0-75784 GCA_963556235.1 Cryptophagus acutangulus | reverse complement strand
CGAAAATAAAACTAGTGAACTTAAAAACAACAACTATTTATTAACTCACAATAAATACAACACAATTAATTAATTACACTTCGAATTAGATTACTTAGTATTTGCGGTCACTTATTCTTCTATTCGTATTACTGTTCTGAACTGTACTGTACTTACGCGGTGCCATCGTCGCTTATATAGTCTAACAGGGAATATTCTGGAAGTTACTAGAATCGAATATTCCAGATTATTCCCGGCGCGTTCGAGATATGCGCTGTTGGCTATCTAGAACGTTCTGGATGGCCATGGGCGTATCATTTGGGGCATAATTCGTTACATTGGCCCCCTTCTAATTCTGATCGTCCCGATCAGAAATCAAATCCAAATCTCCTTGGTATTTCATCAACCGGTCTAAATGAACAACTTTCAACTTAGACCGTTGGTTTCGTCGTATCCGGTAAACCACATCATTGATTCTTTTAATGACCTCATATGGACCTTCCCAAGATGGAGACAACTTAGGCGAAACTCCCTTCTTCCGTTGAGGGTTGTATAACCAAACCCGGTCGCCTTCCGTAAAACCCTTTGAATTTACCTATATATATATATATATATATATGTGAAACGCATATATTATTTATTAATATTAAAACTTAGCTAGTATAATCTACAATTACATTTCTATTTTTATCTATTTCAATAATATTATCAAACTCTGCATATATAATACAATTTACAGTTTCAGCTAATGCTTCTTTAAAGCGTACTTCTAATCGTAGACTACCATTACGTATTAAATTCCAATGACTTGTTAAATTTGCTGATAAATCAGGCGTGAGATCAAAAGCCATTAGACAATAACCATGAGGGTATTCGTCTCTACTGATATTGTTTCCTTCATTTAAAAAATGAATTCCTGTGCCAGAAAATAATGTATGGTACGACCTCACATACAAATTATTTGAATAATCAGGTTGCAATGGTTTTAAAGGTATTTGCTGTCCATCAATATAGAGTGACAAAAAATTAATATAGTAATTATTAAAATTAAATGGGTTGTATTGCAAGTGTCCGTTGAAAGCTTTGTTTGAAACAAACCCTACAACACATCTTTTAGGTAGTTGGCCTAGAAATATATTGTCCAGTGATTTTCCTTGAATGCCCGCCGGTATAGTCAGCACTTTCACATCAACTCGATTTATAGGGTACTTAGCGCTACTCATTTCTAATGCTTTAGCATGAGCCAATAATACAGTTGGGTTAATTTTTACTCTTCTTATCATTAAAGAGGCATCTAGAATTGTAATTTTTCCAACATGTCCTTCTGGAGCCATTAAAACAAAATTATCACGAGATCTCACTAATTTGACTCTCAATTCTACACCGTTTAATAAAAACTTTTCTTGATTGAATATGTCACAGCTTAAATGGCCAATTAAATCGAGTTGTTTGCTTTTAGAAGTAAATTCACAACGTTTTTGAAAACCAAGATTGCTTACAGTGTTGCTCATTTTACCTGGTGTATCCTTAAACCATAAACTTGACGTCAAATGTGATTGTTTTGCTGCTGGTCCATAATTCAACAATGATTCAATATATGACCTATACGCATATGTGTTCTTTGGCGGCGATACAAGTTTTTGATTGAGGTTTTTGTTATCGAATGCAATAAATTGTTTACGGGGCCAATTACATCGTCTGCAGCATCGGTAATATTTCTGTTATCTTCATTACAAATTTTGACTGATAAGTGTAGCATTGTGTGTGATAAATCAAGATATTCGTCACCCATACCAGGCACAACAAACTCTAGAGGTGCATCATCGGTGAGCGCTGATAAGGGCTTGTATTGTATCCATTGACCTTTTTCGATACTTGTCTGGGTAGATGGTATAGCAAACAAATCTAACTCAGATTTGATGCACTCACACGATTGAGCATGTAGAAATGACATTTTTAAGCAAATATGTCGGTGTACTTTTCAGCAACTTTTTTCTTTTTCTTTTTCTTTTGGTGCTTGATTTTTTTCAAGGTGTTTAATGTCGCACTTTTGGTTGAAGATTGACGAGTTTTGCTTGACCGTTTCCTTTTTATACCGCCTCCAATCATACGCTTTACTTTAGCTTCAGCTTTGGATTTCAAATTTTGACCAGTTTCATTTAAACGTGCTTTAAACGATTCGCGTATTGGTTTCTTTTCAACAAGGTCACCAATAAAGTTTGTACTGCTTTTAAGTGCCTCCATTCCGACGGTCTTTGCACCACTTTGTAATAATGGCAAAATTGTTCTAAATAGACCTCTCATAAAACTACCAAAACCATAGCCTCGCTGATAGTGAGTACCTTTGTAAACTGATCCAATACCACTCCCTGTTTGCTGGATATAGTAATCGTGATAAGGACAGTATCAATTACCTTCTTTCATCTTAAATACAATTACAATTTATTTTTAAAATGAAGTTTAACGGCCACTGTTCCAAACATGAATGGTATATATTGACCAGTATCTGACCTTATATCTATTTCAATATTTTCAAACTCTCTCTTTAACACGGGCACATAGTGTAATGTGTGAAAAGATATCATTTTATGCGAGCCATATGTATAATTTTCTGTTTCAATATTTACATTACGAAGTAATTTGGCACTTATATCACCAACAATTTGTGGCTCTATGGTATCACAATACAGAAACATTTGCGATGGTAACCCTATCTGAATATTTGCAGGATGATCTCAAGTAAATAGGAAACGAAAAAAAGTCGATATAAACAACTCCAAAAAGTGAGGTTATGTGCACTAAACGATAGTAATATGGAATTCTTAAACAAACCAGACTAAATTACATAGATTTATATATGTTATTTTAAAGCTTACCACACGTAAAATATTCTGGCCACCAAATATCACATACACAATTAAAATCACCGCAAATATTTAAAAAAAAAAACCGAAAATTGCCGTATAAAATTGTTTTGTTTGGATTTTTCCAAGTTTAAAATGGCCGCTCTGACGTCACAGTGACGGCGCGTATTGTAATGACAAACACGTGGACATTGTCAGATAATTTATCGCTGAATTTTCAGGAAACTCAACTGTTACTTGTCTGGTTCGGTTATCTACGTGAAATTTAATATTATGAGAAAATAAATCTTCATTCGTATTTAAAGTTAACAGTATATCTTCTAACTCTCTATAATCTCCTGGCTCAATTTGAGTTTTTCGGTGTACAATAAAACCTTCATCACTTAAAACATTATAATAAATAATGTTTTCATTTTTTCGAACAGATTGAAATGAACATGGATATTGTATTTCTGATAGCGCCACCATCCACTCGTCTTCTAAATGTATTATTCTAGGTAGTTGCGTTGTAAAATGCGACGATTTATTCTCTGGGTAGAATTTCTTTGAGCTGTTGCTCAATAACGTTACATAAAATTCTTTATTGTTCATTATATGTTATGTTGTTTGCACTTATCTACGAATTAAACTTATCAGGGTAACCACGCCATTTGACCAACACTTTACGTATGCCGTTTCTCAGCCGTTTCTTTAGTATTTTATCGATTTTAAATTCATCAGTTTCAGAAAAAGTTACTTTTTGCAATTCGGGTACATAAAATATACCTAGCACAGGTTCGTTATCTAAATCGCATAGTTTATACACAGTATGAGGTATTCGGTTAATTACTTTAGAGATTTTCAAAATTTCTTCTGTCCAATTTGCGGTGTAACTTTTTTCGAATACATGTTTATATTTAGATATTCGCACAAAGTCTCCCACCTTAAATTTCGAAGCTGTTTTCTTCTTCTTCATTTCGATGTTGGCATATGTGTTATTGTATACTTGTAATATATTATTGTCATTAACTAACGATGGAGCCATTTTAATAGTTCGGTGTTTTGTATTATTATATGCGTTTACAAAATTTTGTAACACGTCAATATACTCATATTTATTAGTATATGTAAAATATTTAAACATTCGTGTTTTTAAAGTTCTATTAAACCTCTCAACAACGGCTGCTTTAATTTCAGGATTGTTTGCCACAAAAGCACAATATTTAATATTGAGCTTTTTAAAAATCTTTTGAACTTTGGACGCTAGAAATTCTTTTCCTTTGTCTGTTTGTAAACTAATTGGAATACGTTTTGAGTCTGTAAAAATGGTCGAAAAAGCATCAGCAACCTCGCTACCGCTTTTGGATTTTAATGGTCTAACCCATGCATATTTACTGAAGACGTCAATAACTGTTAATAAATAATTTATACCTTTATTATATTGGCTTAAGTTCCTCATGTCTATCAAATCAGCCTCAAATAAATCATCTTTGTTTGTCACGTGGTATCTGTTTTTAGGAAAGTGCTTTCGTACTGGTTTATGTAATGTATAAGTTTCTTGGGACTCTAGCCATTTCTGAATTTCTTCTCTGCTATAGTTGGGTAATACATTTTTTAATTTATTTATATTCGAAAAACCTTCTTCTTTATCAACATTACAATATAAGTTTGCAATCATTTTATAATGTAAAGTTTTCCCAATCAATTTGATCTACAGGTGGTGAACTATGAGTACTTTCATATTCGCTTCTTGATAAAATAGGTGAATCACTACTGTTCAATAAACTCGAACTTCTTCCGCTTATATAGGCTTGATGTTCTTTATTACCTATTACTTTTAATGGTATATTTGATTTTTGCAATTCTTTTAATAATCGTTTTACACCTGGTGGTTTACTTGATGTTTTACGTTTACGTATTATGTCATTAACAATTTCAATTATGTTTGAATTTTTCACAAGGTTATTATTTAATATTAAAGTACCTGTTTCATTCCAATCTATATTTTTATTCTTTTGAATTTCTTTCAACAAAAGGTTTGTTTTGGGTCTATACGTTAGCGGCACACTTTTGATAATTTCGGAAACATCTTTAGAATGGTTTGATCGTACTTCTTTGGTTGTTTTCCTTTTTTCCTCAAGTAGTGGTATAGATATCGGTTCCCTGATATTCTTTGAAAAATGTAGAAACCGCTGTAACACTTGTTGATACATATCCCACTTTTCCTTGTCTTGCATGTTTAAATTTAACACGTGTTTCATGTCTTTATCCAGGGTAGACAGCACATCTGATTGATTATTGTTATATTCTTGTAGTTGTTTAATTTTTTGTGAATCAATTAGAATCATTTTTTTTTCCATATTCCATTATGTTTTAAATAAGCTCCCAAATATTCCTGATAATAGAGGTGCTAATATTAAAGGAATTATACTACCACCTTTTTGGAGTAAAATTTTCTTTTTTTTATTTAAACTATCACCGCGCTTTATTATTTTCCGAAGTGTTTTCTTGTGTGTAGACAATTTCTTCTTCTGAGTTTGTGATAATGGTATTTTACCCTTTAGTGTATTATAAATACATTCACAAATACAATGAATAAGCTGTTTATCAGCGGTTTTTAAAATTGCTAGTCGTTGTTTAGGATTGGCTTTATGTAAAACTTTTAGAACATCCGCGTTCTTAATTACCGTTTCAGACATATTTACTTAAGAGCGCGCCGCAATTCAAAACTTGCAAGAACGTCCGCTAGTTGCGCCTCGTTCGTATATCGGGTCTGCATAGTAACGACAAAAATCAGCGTACAAAATGCGAACTATCTCGTATATGAGTTTCTGGCAGGTTTCTGGCTTCTAAGCACTCGTACTCACGCTCGACCCCCTCCTTCCTATCCTGACTTAAATTTAATCAATATTGCGGCGAATAATATTAGAGAAATAAACTATGTAAAAATCTGCTCTCAAAGACCTAGTTTTGGAAAAATATTCATTTTACTGAAAATGATCTTGCGGATCTGAATATGGAAATCTCCAATTTATCCGCATTTTCAAAATGCCATAAAAAAATATTTAAAACATTTTTTTTTATATAGAAAAATGTTAAATTTTATGTTCACATTCCATTTACAATCTTATTTTTGATCATTTTTTAATGATTTTTAGACTAATAGAAAGGGCATTTTACCTAGATTTAGATGCTGCAAAATTATTCAAAAACAAATTGTAAACAATTTCCACCGAAATTGTTTAAATAAAGCGTGCCCAAAAACTGCACTACAAACTTCAGCAACGAGGGATAATCTAAACTAGTCTAGATAGATGCATACTTCCAGCGAATGAAATATGAAGAAAAGAATGAGGAAGTTTTTAGTGAAAGAATTACATATATTGCTCAAGTTTTATAAAAACTACGAGTTTTTTTGTACGGCGTTCTGTTGAGATCCGCCGCATTTTTTGAGTGTATGATAGAAAGCGCAACCCGCGACGCTGTTTGAACATTAGGTAGGTACTTTTCACTACCGCACATTTCACAAATTAAAAATATTTTTTGTACCCCAGTAAAAAATTTAAATAAGAATAATTTTTGCATTTGCTTTTTTGACGGTTGGAAAAAAGTCTTTTTTTTATTTTTTTTTTTTAGAACAATAAAAAGAGAAGGCTGTTTCAACATCAAAAATGGCAACTAAAAAGATGTCATTTTAATCGAAAATTGCAAACATGTATATATGTAATTGCTTCACATTCAGTTACATTTTATTTATTTTTTTTGTGATGTTTAAATTTGAATTAATAATGAACGATTTTGAAAATTTCAAAATTATATACATACTTCTTAATTTTTTAAAAATGCGGAAAACCGGATACCAGACTATAATATTACGCCGGATACTGGGTTAACCGGGCGGATAATACTAAATACTCATTATTCAAATATTATAAATATTAAGTTTAAAAATTGTTTAATTCGAAACCCGGCCGGGTATAACATAACTATTCGGATATCCGACAAAATCCGAACGGGTACCAGATACATACCCGGTACCCGCTTGCAACGCTATTTTGAGTCGATTCGCGTTCGAGTTTTTCCAATCGAACTAATATAATGAATTTTAAAAATTCCAAGGTCATATTGATAAAAATAAAATGATTCGGTTCTTTTATCTTATTTAAGTCAATTGGCGTTTGGATTTTTGCAGTTGGATTCATACTTTAAAAATAATCCATTTTCATTGGTTGTGATTCTTCAACAAATTTCAGCATCGGTCCTTGTTAACAAAATAGAAATTTTGAAACGCTTGTTAACTGGCAAAGCACACCCAGTAGAATAAATAAAAATATATCTGGTTAATGGTCGCTAATTAGAGTAACTAAGCAGCACCAAATAAGCAACAATTCTTTTTTAAATCGGATGACTTTTGATTGTTCGCTTTGCCAGCTTTTTATTAAAATAGGAAAGTCTGTTTTTTTTTCAAAAACAACAATAGCTATTTTTGTTAATTAAAATTAGTAATTAGAATCATATTAGCGGCAATCGACCATATATTTTTTGTTTTATTTTGCTGGGTCAGCTTTGTTATCTATTTATTTATAAAATTCAATGCAAATACAATAGTATTCATATTAAAAAAATATTTTATAATGATATTATAAGAATACGCAATACAAAACAAATAATAATCTTTTTGTAATTCCCGCGACTTGTTACAAGTCGAAACGCCACATGGTTTTCAAATGTCGCCCTCTTTCCCCGTTGGGCTGAACTCAATGCAGGTAGAATTCTTTTTTGTTAAACAGATAAATTTCGATGATCAATATTTATGACAAATTTTCTCATGCAATATAAATTAAAACTATTAATTAAAACTAAACGCAATAAAAGTAAGCTATGTAATTTTCACGGTATGTTTTTAATAAATGTAGCTTTTGATAAATCTATTTACATTTATTAAATATTTTATGGTTTTTATGTATTCGACTATGGAATATTAATATTGATTTTTCTAAATAATTTCTTTATTAGGCATTAGATTTGATTTAAAATTCAACAGGGCCGTCACAACATCAAGATCGACCCAATGGTAGCAAAAAAAATTAAAAAAAAATAGTGGTTTTAAAATGTAGGGGTCAAACATATTCGAAATTTTGGAAAACGGACGTTTTTTTGGTGCATTCATCTAGAATACCAAAGAAAACTAAACTCTAATTATAGTGGTAATATGTTTGGAAAAGATGTAATTATCATGCAACTAAATCTTAATTCAAAAAACTTATTAGTTTTTGAAATACGTCAAAAACTCACTTTTTAGGTTTTTCTCTAATATTTCTGTTGATATTATATTTTTTTCCATCAAAAAAATATATATAAATAATGATAAAATCTTCAATCAGTTACTAATGACAAAAAGTGAAAAATATTTTTAGTTTTTTTGTAATTAATTATTAAATGCACTCTACAGTGGCGCCATCCTATTTTTCAGGTATACGGCAGCACGCTCTTAAATGACAAATATTTTAACGAAATGGCTATTTATACTTTTTTGGCATGTACACACATACAGGTTCTTCTTCAGGTAAAACATTGGTCCGAATACGGTAATTTTCAGGTGTAGATTGTTTCAAATCAAATAATAAATAGCCGTGTGGGCGTAATGTTGCATCATCATAAGCTTCCTGAATAAATTTTGCATTTCCAGGATACACTTGCCTAGCCAAATGCATGATCTGCGAGCGATCTCTAGGATTTTTGAAATATATTATATAATTTGAGTTTAGAGAAATATCTCGTTGCCATTTCCCTTGATGAAATAGATTTTGAGTTATATAAAATACACTCAAATTTTTATGATGGCTACCTTTTGTAAATATATCTACGACCGTATTACCAACCTCTTTCATTAAGTCGTCCAAAACTATTAAAACAGGCTCGTTATCATTAAATTCGTTCAAGGCTGGTAAACCTTCTTTATAAATCACATTTTTTTCACTGTATTGGGGTTGCCATTCATCATAGTACCAGTAAATTTGTTTAAAAGTTGTATCACACATCCGGTTTACATGCTTTATAAAAGTATTTGCAAAATTTGTTTTGCCACAAGACGTCGGTCCGGCTATAATAGCTGTAAAAGGATGCTTGAAACACACATCCATCGCCACAAACTTTAATGGAATAAGGGTTACTTACTATTTATAGGTATTTATAGTGTTAGATTCATATTGTATTTATAGTCTAAATACAGATTTAAATTAAAAATATATATATACAGGGTGATTTATGACGAGGTGTAAAAAATTTGTACATATTTTAAGCACATTATTTGGAACCAAATATTGTTATGAAAATTTATTTTATCTCTCTCTTTTACCAAAATATTTAAGTCCAAAAATAATCCATTTTAGAACATTTTGGGTACTGCATAATTATTTAAAAATGACAAAATTGTTTCAGATGCTATAGAAACAAATAAAATCTAATGATTAAAAGTCAAACAATTGTCAATTTTGAACCATTTGCAAAATAGGTTTTAGTAAAATGAACCAATTTACTCCTCGAGAAGTGGCTGATATTGTATTTATATATGGATATTGTGACGGTAAGTCTTGGCATCAGTTAGGGAATACGGCCGACGATTTCCGAACAGAAGGATTCCAAATCACCAAGTATTTGCTTTGACCTATAGAAGATTGAGTGAAGTTGGTATACCTCGGCAATCAGGCGATAATGCTACTACCCATCCAAATTTTGTAGAAATGCAAGAAAATGTTATAGATGTTGTGTTGGCTAATCCGACAACTAGCTCGCGTCGAGTTGCGCAACAATTACAATATTCGCAGAATTTTGTTTGGCGCACATTACAACAAGAACTGCTACATCCTTACCACTTTACACCAGTTCAAGCTCTTCAACCAGGTAATGCCCAACTTCGTTTAGCATTTTGCGAATGGTTTCTTGACCATGTTGATAGCAACAACAATTTTCCTGCGTTAGTTTGTTGGGCCGATGAAGCAAGCTTTTCGAGAAATGGAATCAATAATTTCCATAACTATCATTACTATTTAATAGAAAACCCACATATCACACACCAAAGAAAATTTCAAACCAGATTTTTGATCAATATTTGGGCAGGGATTTTTAATAATACTTTAATTGGATTTTACGAAATTAATAATTGCTTAAATAAAAATTTGTACATTGAATTTATAAAAAATCATATGTATCAAATGATGGATGGTATTCCATTAAATATTCGACAGCAAATGTATTTTCAACATGATGGGGCACCCCCTCATAGTGCAAGACAAGTTACCACTTTGTTAAATAATTATTTTAATAATCAAGTTATTGGACGTAATGGTCCGATAAGATAGCCCCCGAGGAGCCCCGACCTGAATCCAATAGATTTTTTTTTCTGGGGGCATTTAAAAGAAATTGTATATTCCGAAAAAATTAATACAATTGAACAAATACGTGACAGAATATTTAATGCCAGCAAATGAAATTAAAAATAATCCGAAAGTAATGCGACGAGTTTATCAATCATTAATTCAACGCTGCCGCACTTGCATTCAAAACCACGGAGGTCATTTTGAGCAATTGTCTTAAATTATTTCTATTAATATAATCTATTGTCACGTTAATAAAGAAAAGCATATCTATCAAAAATGTTTTTTTTAGTTGTAATTTTAACAAGCTATCTTGTTTGTTTCTATGGCATCTGAAACAATTTGTGAATTTTAAATGATTATGCAGTACCCAAAATGTTCTGAAATGGATTGTTTTTGAGCTTAAATATCTTAGTAAGGGTGAGAGATAAAATAAATTTTAATAACAATTTTTTGTTCCAAATAATGACTAAAAATATGTACGATTTTTTTACACCTAGTCATAAATCACCCTGTATATACTTTTAACTTTATTTATAAGATTTAATTTTTAATTACTTAACTAAATAATTATTTTTTTTACTTATTTATAATAATTGGTGTGGAAAAATAATAGTTCAAAATAGCTTTAAATTTTTTTTATTTATTAAAACATTAATAAGCTACATATACAATTTTATTTAGAAACAATTATTAATTCACTAGGTCGAAGGGGCTCGGTGCTGGGTCTTCTCCTCTGATCAGATGGACCCTCATACCGGTATTTCCTTCCAATTCAGCGGCATTGCAGTCGTCGCAAAAATCAGCCGGAAAGAAAGAATATAATAATTCCGCACAACGATAACTCTTTTGGCCATATTTATGGCGAATCAATTCAGTTTCACTAGAATGACACATAATACGATAGGCTTTCGGCCATCTCATATTTCCAGCCGTGCACTTTCCGCAAAACGCTGCTAACCAATCTTCGCCTGGCATAGGCTGACCGGAACCCCAACTACTGTAGTACGCCAAATAATACGTTTGGCGGAAACAACACCACATGTCAATTTTGAAATCATCACACGATTCAATCGGGCTATCAATAACCTGAGGTGAATCACCTGCACTTTCACTTGCACTCGAAATTGTCACTACACTTCGGGCTTCTTCAATGTCAGCATCAATTTGGGCATGCTGATCAGAAGTTAAATCCAACACAGCTTCTTCATCCCACACAATTTCGATCACTTCAGCACTACTCATGATTAATTTGCTTATTTTGGAATTTTCAAACTTAATTTGCAAAAATTAATTTGTAAATGAACTTTTTTATTTAAATGCATCTTTTATATACATATAGGTACGAACTCTCCGCCTTATTTCTTAACGGGGACTTTAAAACCACCCTTATTTATTACAGTAAAATGATACTTTTGTAGAATACATCTTAGCAATATTAGTAATATCTTCAGATCTGTGAAATCGTTTAAAAAACATTCCCTATATATGCCAAATTATCTAACACATATCCATAAAAATGATATGTTTATGACCTGTAAATATAAACCCATTAATTATCCTAATTTATAGTAAAATCGTTTAAAAACATTCCCCATATATGACAAATTATTTAGCACATATCCCTAAAAATCATATTTTTATGACCTGTCAATATAAGCCCATTAATTACCCTAATTTATTAGATAATTTATGACTTCTGATGAACACGTGCACTTCTACCCCCGGCTTGTAGGTGAGGGGTATTCCCTTCAGGTGGAAAAAAAATTATATTTTTATGACCTGTCAATATAAGCCCATTAATTACCCTAATTTATTAGATAATTTATGACTTCTGATGAACACGTGCACTTCTACCCCCGGCTTGTAGGTGAGGGGATAGTCCCCCCAGGTGACTCCTATACTACTGTCGCTCTCGCCAGATTGTCGTGCTCCGCTATCGCGTCGCACGACAACATTCTGGCTCGCGCGACAAAGTATGACTTTGCGCTCTAAATACACAAATAGCTATTTAAATCAGTAGAAAGCTACATTCATCCCCATTCATACGATGTAAAATGAATGTTAAAAATCTTAATAATAATTGCTATAGGAATTGTTTAAACAAACCGTGCACAAAAACTCCATTATAAAGTTCAGAGTTGAGAAATTTGAAAAAACTATTACAGATAGACGTATACTTATATGGTATAAAATGTGTAATAAAGAATGAAGAAGTTTTTAGTCATAAAGTTACATAAATTGATTCATTTGTATAAAAGATATGATTTAATAACACGCTGTTTTGTTTTCCGCTGGGCGCTGACAGTTTCAATGACGATGCAGTCAAATAATTATTTGGAAAAAAGCTACTGCAATAAATCCAAAAATTCCAAATCCAACTAATTTCGGATGGGAATTAAAAGACAATGTTTTTTTTACCAAAGGTAAAACTATAAATGTTCGTCCAAATATATCGTCCGAAAATATGCAAATGCCAATTTAAAAAATGTTCTAGAAATTGCAAATGTAACAAAGCTGTTGCAATGTATAATAGGATGCTCTTGTGATTGTCAATAATAATATGAATTCGTATATAAATCATTTTTAAGTTTATGTATGTAAGTTAAATTACTATACTTCGTAATTTACTTTTTAAAAAGATATTTATTTATTAAACGAGATGATACAAGTTCGGAATTAAGATTAAGACTAACTAAAACTATTTATTACATTACAATTACATTTTATGTTTAACAAGCATTTTATCTTGTTTTCAAGAATTATATATAATATGATATTACAATAAACTGATGATGAAGATATTGTATTCCAATACTTATAATGGGTCGTGTAGCATGGGTCAATGTAACACCTCCATCCTCAGAATGAAGCTTCTCCTGGAAGTTGAATGTTTGGGCTTCGGGTTGCATGTGTGGCTGCTACAGTATTAATTCGTCTTTTAATAATTATTTTCCAAATAAAATAAAATGTTCCAATTAATATTCCGGTATATAATATTATAGTCCAAATATTAGGTTTATAGTACTCAGAAAAGTCTATTGGTTTAATAGGAGTAATTGAATTATACAATACGTCTTGAAGTCTCAAGTTTTTCAGATTTATTTCGAAATTTGGTGTTTCTTCTTTGATTGCGTGGAAGTTTAGCTCTCGGTTGATTATGAGTGGTTTTCCAAAAGTTTATTCTTGAGTTCTTCATTTCGGAAAAACAATTTACAGTGGTTTTCTTTGATGAGGAATATACCTTGTAGTGACTTGGTTTCGACTTCGTTTTCACATTTTATTTCGATTCGTTCCTGTTTGGGAAATACTCCTAAATACTGATTAATTTCTGAAAGGATTTCAAAGTGATTTTCGAGTATGTTGAGTTTGACGTATTGACATTTTGCTGTTGTTCCATTTAGTAAAATTTCTTGTTCACATTCGGCTTTTTGACCAACTTGTAAATAACTTGGACATTGAAAATTTATGCTTTTTGTGCAAATGTCATTTAATGGTTTAATCATGTTATCGGTTGATTTTAACAGATATCTTGTATTTGGAATAATAGTTCTAAATTCTGATTCAAGTTTTGTAGGTATGGAAAGTAGTTGATATAATTCGAAATCTTTTTCATAATTGATTGGTATAGATAAAAAATAAATAATTTGATTTGATTGGATTTTACAATTGACACTAATAATTGATTCAAAATCAAGAATGTTTTCATATTTTATTGGAAATGGTAACTGATTTTTGTAATGATGAGAAATTATTTGTAGTTCAGAAAATAAATCTTTTGTTTTTATAATACTAGGGTGTAGTGTTTTAAGTTTACAAAATGTAATAGAATTTTCAATTGTTTCGAAAATATTTAATATTCTATTGTAAATAAATAACAATTGATTGAGTAAGTCTTTAGCAAAAAGAATATCTAGACGTTCAGTTTGACGTTTTGTTATTTTTTGCATTTCAATAATTTTTGTTTTTAATATAATTTCATTACTTTGAATATCATTTATTGTAGTATTAAAGTTTTTTATAATTTGATTGTTGGTGGAATACTCCATTTTTTATTGATTTTGTAAACTGTCTTGATTATTCTGTATATGTTTTAATATATTGTCGAATCGTTTTTCGTCTTCTACATCTAAATTACCAGTTAATGTTTTGATGATTGAACCTAACCCGTTAATTAACCCTCTTTTATTTCTAATAGTATTGCTTACGTTACTAATTCTAATATTATCAATTTTTTCATTAATACTAGTTTGGGTAAATAAAATTAGATTATTAGGTGTATCCAATTCTTTAGCATGGACATTGTTAGTTAAAATGCTAAATCTTAGGTTGCTATACTGAATATTCAATTTTTCGTACTCATCGCATAAAGGCTTCAAATTAAAAAAATGGACAAAACTATGTTTTGTTCTTTGAAGTTTGGCAGGACCTAAATTTATTGGAAGGATTCCAATGTTTTCGGTAATGTTCTTTATCTCTGTCCCTTGTCCGAACGTGAAGAACCTGCAGGAGTTTTAAATTTATAGGTCTGTTTTTTTGGTCGTTTAATATTAGAAAGGTGAATATTTCCGATAGTGTTGTGGTGTTTTGGTATTATTTTAGCTGTTTTGAGGTTTTTGTTTATTTCATTTATATTTTCAGGTTTAAACTTATTTTGTGTCTTTTTCTGTTTTTGCTTATTTTTAACATACACGGTTTGTGGAATATTAGGGAGTTCTTCACGGTCTTCATTTATTTTATCTATAGTGTGTTGCTTATTTTGTTGGATATCTTGGTTCAACTTTTGGTATAATAATTTTATTTTATTTCTATGGTTCAAAATATAATTGTTAACTAACTGTTTTTCGATATCTAAATTGAAAGGTGATTTGTTATCTAGATGTCCTGATATGATTTCGTACGGTTTTAACTTTGTAACCGAGTGTATGGATTTGTTGTAGGCTAATATTGCATAGTTTACTTTGATTTCGATAGGTTCATTTTTATATTCTGCTTGATTATTGAGTAATCTTATATGTTCTACTAGAGTGGAGTGGAATCTCTCGATGAGTCCATTTGATTCAGGGTGTTGAGAACTTATAAAATGAATATTTACTTTGTGAACTTCTAGTAATTCTTTAACAATTGAACTTTTAAATTCAGAACCATTATCCGATATGATTTGTTCTGGAATGCAGTGATGAGTAAAATATTTAATAAAATTATTTACGACTTCTATACTTTGAGATGAATTTAGTTTATAGGCTTGAGCATATTTTGAGAAAGCATCGATTATTGTAAGAAATTTTACGTTCTCTAAGGAGATACTATCAACATGTAAAATTTGAAAGGGTTTCACTGTTGTAGGAGTAACATTAAAATGCAGTTTTAAAGGTTTTCTGTCATATTTTGTAACTTGACAAATTTCGCACTTGTTAATATAAGTTTGAATAGATTTCCTTTGGTTTGGCCAGTAATAAAATTGTTTGATACGGCTTTCTGTTTCATCCAATCCACGGAGACTGGTCTTACCTTCGTGGTAATTTTGAATGGTTTCAATAATTTCGTCTGCATGTTCTATATCTGTTAATTTTTTTGTACATCTTATAAAATTAATTTCAGAGTCTTTAAAATATTTCTGGATTACTATACTGAATTTGTCATAAATTGGGTCTTCAAAATAGATATGGTATTTAACCGAGTATTTAACCTTTGGTGTAATATAATTTTTGATAAATTCAATAATTTCTTTAGTGTATTCGTTTACTGAAAGTTGCACTAATATTCTTTGTTTATTATTGTGAATTTTTATAATCGAAGGTTGAGCTGGATTATAGTTTACTTCTGATATTATTAATTGATTCTTACCATAGTTTACGGGGCATTCTGCTATAGGAATGTTAGCTATAGGGTTTTCTTGATTAGAATGAACGGTTTCATTATCGTCGCTTTCATTTGTATCGTTAATATTAGTATCGTTTCCTACTTCTACTACCAAAGATTCAGTTTCATTATTTTTAATAGATGTGTTTGAATGGTCCAATGTATTAAATTGTTCCATGTATTCGAAAATATTGTTTGATTTATCTACTGTTTTGTTCATGTTAAGGTCAATTCGAGAAAGAGCGTCTGCGTTTTGATTTAAACATCCTTTTTTATACACTATTTCGTAGTCGAATTCTTCGAGTTTTAAACGCCATCTTACAAGTTTTGAGTTAGGCTCTTTTAAAGAAAACAGCCACTGCAATGGCTTATGATCGGTAATAATGTTGAATCGTCTACCAAATATGTATGGTCTGAAGTATTTGACTGCCCATACCATGGCAAGTAACTCTTTCTCAATTGTGGAGTAGTTTGTTTCTGAATTATTAAGGGTTCTACTTGCATAAGCAATTGGAAGATCGAAACCTATTTTACCTTGTGAGAGTATCGCACCTACTGCAAAGTTACTTGCATCGGTCGTTAAATTAAATGGTAATGAAAAGTCAGGGTATTGTAATATTGGTTCGTTTATTAGTAGATTTTTGCAAAATTCAAAACATTTTATATATTCAGGGTCATTTGTGTTTATTTGACATAGTTTTTTTTTTTAAAAACACTTGGTCAGGAGCTTAGTAATTTTTGCGAAATCCTGAATAAATTTCCTATAGTATCCTAATAAACCAAAGAAACCTTTGATTTGCTTAGAATTTTTTGGAATGGGGTAATTTTTTATTGCTTGAATTTTATCCGGATTTGGTGACACCGTCAGGAGTCACTGTATGCCCAAGATATGCAACTTCTTTACGCAAAAATTCTGACTTATTGAGTTGAATTTTGAAATTAGAATTTCTTAATCTTTCGAATACACATCTTAATCGACTTATATGTTCTTGTAAACTAGTGCTGAAAATAATAATGTCGTCTAAGTAGACTATGCATTTTTCATTTTGGATGCCGCGGAGTATGTTGTCCATTACTCTTTGAAAAGTAGCTGGAGCGTTTTTTAACCCAAAAGGCATAAAATTCGTAATGACCATTTCGGGTTTTAGAAATATCTTCTTTGGACATTTCTATTTGGTGGAACCCTGATGCTAAATCTATTGTCGAAAAATATTGGCAACGTCCTAATTTATCTAACAGGTCTGTTATGTTCGGCAATGGATATCGATCACCAATAATCTTATCGTTTAGCTTACGATAATCTATTACTATTCGCCATTTACGCTTGCCCGATGCGTCTAATTTTTTTGGGACTATCCATATGGTAGAGGACCACGGTGAATTTGAGGGTCGAATAATGTTTTGTTCTAGCATTTCTTGAACTTGCTTTTGCACTTCTTTTTTATGTATTTCGGGGTACCGATAAGATTTGGTATAGACTGGAAGGTCATCTTTAGTTTTGATACTGTGCTTAACTTCATTAGTAAAGGTTAATTGATTGTTATCAATGTGAAAAATATCAGAAAATTCTTTAATTAAATTAGTAATCGCAGATTTCTCTTCAATGTTCATGTGATCTGTACGTATTTTTGAAAGATCAAATTTAATATTATAACTTTGTATTCCGTTAAAACTTGGAGCTTGAAATTGTTCGTGTTCATCGAACGTTTCAACTATAAAGGGTTTAGTTAAATCTATTGATTGTTGATTTTCTAACGTATTTAAAATTGTACAAGTTGCTTGATAATTCCTTACGTTTGTAACGCATTCTGGAATTTTGAGTTTACCTAATTTTGTATAGGGGATTATTACTTCTCCCTCCTCAACATTTCCTACGTTAATTTTAATTACTTGCTCTGATCTTGGTTGTACTACTATACAATTCGTACTATGAGATAATTTATGATAGAAAATTTTAATTTTGCAATTAGGAGTAATTAGCATATTTGTTTTTAAGTCAATACTAGCGTTTAATTTTTTTAGGTTATCCAGTCCTAATAAGCATTGAAAATAGTTATGAAATTTAAACAAGTGAAATTCCAAAGATGTGTTAATTAAATTAAATATTTTTGGACATGGCATTACAGTGCTATATTTTTCGGTGGACGTACCGTGTACCGTAGAAATTTAAAACGGATTAATTTTTATATTTTCTTTATAGAATTTATTCGCGATTTCTGGCATAAAAAAAGATTTAGTGCTACCCGTGTCTACTAATATTTTTAGGTTATTTTCTGGAAATAATATGTAGGGTAGTTCACCGTTATTATTTGTTAAATGCATTAGTTCAAAGATGGGTCCGAGGCTGTTTCGCCTAAAAAATCTTCCGAAAGTTCAGCATTTGGTTCCTCGTTAATATTATAAAGTTTTTCTATGACCATGTTTTGGTTATTCTGCTGATCGTTTGATTCAAAATTTTTATTTTGATATTGATATGGAGGTCTATAAGTATTTCTAGTAGAAATTCTCATTGGGGTTGGTTTTGGAAAGTTTTTTGTTTGATTTGGTCTAAATGCATTATTTCTTTCGCTGTTATTCCTAGAGTATTGATGAGGATTTTTATAGCGTTGTTGATTATTTGAAGTACTTGGATTTGATTGGAACCGCAAGTTATGAGCAAAATTTGTTAATTGTAATGGTGGGTTTCTAACAAATGGTTTAAACGGTTTATTTGTTCTTGGAACGAATCTTGTTTGAGTGTTATGTACACGATTAATATCTAGTTGAAAATCGTTTGTAAGTATATGTAATGCTGAATTTAGATCTAAAGGATTTTTAGTTCTCATAAGAGGTCCTACTGGTTCCTTCAAACCGCGTAATAAAATTCGTAACGCATATTTTTGAAAGTAGTTACACAATATAATTGATTCATTTTGAGGAACAGTTGTTGAAAAATAAGAAATTTGTAAATTTAAAACATGTAAAACACGATTATAAAAGTCAAAAGGCGATTCATTTTCTTGTTTTAATTCTGTCATTTCAATATTGAGACTATAACAATCTCTTTTGTCAGCATATGTATTTTTCAAAGCAGTTTTTAAATCATCCCAATTATTAACAGTACAAGAAGAGATATTCAAAGCGGCTTTGCCTTTTATTTTTGCGATAACGCTGGACAAATATTCATTTTGAAAGTCAGCAGGGTCTATAGCATTATAAAATTTGTTAACTAATTTTTCACAAATTTCTATAATTCTAGGTAATAATTCTCTCTCACCATGAAAATCAGGTACCATATTAAGATACTCTTGTTTTAGTACTGGAATAGCCATTATATTATTTGGGATATAATCGTCTAGAGGATTTGAATTAAAACTTGAGTCAGAATCTGATTCGGAACTATCACTATTATAGTGAGTACGCGTTTCTCGATGAACAGTATTAAATGACATAAGCACTTACAGCAAAATTATCGTCCACTTCATGTAGGCCTTGATTTCCATTCAGGTCTACTGGAAATTGTATGCTGAAGTTGTCTTCTCGTTGGGTTACTATATTCGCCCAACTTGTATTCCTATTCATAGAAAATGAACTTCACGTTCACTTAACGAAATGTTTATTCTGATAGTCAATAAATCGTAGAAACGAAACAAAAATTATATTCACTAAATTTGTTTGACTATCCTACCGGCTGCGCCAGTTAAATTACTATACTTCGTAATTTACTTTTTAAAAAGATATTTATTTATTAAACGAGATGATACAAGTTCGGAATTAAGATTAAGTCTAACTAAAACTATTTATTACATTACAATTACATTTTATGTTTAACAAGCATTTTATCTTGTTTTCAAGAATTATATATAATATGATATTACAATAAACTGATGATGAAGATATTGTATTCCAATACTTATAATGGGTCGTGTAGCATGGGTCAATGTAACATGTATTAAATTTAAAATTATTACATAAGGAGATAAAATTTAGTTATTCTTAAAATTAGTAATGTAATGTATTGCGCATTTTTGTAACGTCTAAAGCGCGCGGGACCGCGCGAGCGCGTTATTAAAAAAATCATATCTTTTATACAAATGAATCAATTTATGTAACTTTTTTACTAAAAACTTTTTCATTCTCTATTACACGTTTTATACCGTTTATAAGTATACATCTATCTGTAATAGTTTTTCAAATTTCTCAACTCTGAAGTTTATAATGCAGTTTTTGTGCACGGTTTGTTTAAACAATTTCTATAGCAATTATTATTAAGATTTTTAACATACATTTTACATCGTATGAATGTGGATGAATGTAGCTTTCTACTGATTTAAAAATAATTTTATGGAGATATTAATTACTTATGTTATAGCGGTGTAAACAAAAATTTTCTCAATTTTCAATATTAAAAAAAAATAAAAAATATTTTTTTTCGCCTTTTTGCAATCTTAGACAAACGAGCCCCCTTCATATTCAGATCCGAAAGATCATTCCACATAATATGCATATTATTTATATCATATATCTTTCGAGTACACGGTTCGACTTTAAAAAAGCGTCTTGCAAAAAAGCGTTTTTGATGTAAAGAAATATATATTTTCTCAAAACCGGTTACAACAAGAATATATCGTTCTACTGTTAATCAATAAGACGTACGGCGGGGACGGAGACAAAGATCGAAGATCTGACAGTCAAGCAGCGGGAGCTAGATTTTGGTATTTTTACACCAACTTACATTTATTTTTATTTCTTTTTTATATATTATTATATATTTTATTAGGATTGACAAAAATACAATAATGGTACTGTATGAATCACAAATAATAGGGCAACAAGTTAACCAAAAAACATTTTTGAGTTATAACCTATAAATCGATATATTCGTTGAGAAACAACAAAAAGCAAGAAAATTTTATGAATTTTACGTGTGTTTAAACGGAGATATTGGCTTTTTAAGTTGTGATCAAGATAGGACTGCAACACTTTTTTAAAAACGCTTAATTTTTTGTGGTTAAATGGTCACAGATGCAATTATTAAAGTTGATCGAAAAAATAGTATAGCCATTGACCTGTTACCTCATACAAAAAAAATCAAAATTTTTAATTAGTGCCTTTTTGCACAGGACGATTCCTTGACTAATTGAGATTTACTATATTTAGGACATAAACTTTCATTTCTGAAAATTTCACCTTTTTGTTTTGAAAGGCCCACAGAATCGATTTTTAAGCGACTTTAAATAGAAATCAATACGTAGTAATCAAATATGAATAAAATCCGATCTATAAGAGTCAAAAAATATATTAGGGGGGTTGGGGTGTATAGTAAGGTTCTTCAATCATTTTTAATCAGTCTTTATGTAAATATTACTAAAATAACTGTTGGAAATGGTGGGTAATGTGGTCATATAAAAAGTACAACACCGTCAATTTTTGAACAATTAATTGATGGGGCAAACATGCCACAAGGGCATATTTTTAAGAAATTACACTTTCACCAGCATTATCTTCAATGTATTCAAAAATTGGTCTATATTTTGCATTATAAAAAAAGAGTAAAATTGTATATTGATGGGAGGAGAACGTGAGGTTGTGCATAGAATTTCGAAACATCGACAGCCCGCGCAAGTTTATTGTATATCAGGTTGCATATTGTATTGCTTAATAAATAGTTTTAACAGAGCCATCTCGTGAGTGGGTAACACACCAGGGTCTTGTTACACAAAGTCGGCGCACGCTAAGATCAAAGGATTTTAGTGCGTGTGCGCTTCTTGGTGTATATGAGTTCTTTGACATGACCGATGAGCGATCGACTGCCTGGGCAGAGTACATTTGCTTGTTTCACGCCCCTCCTAAAAAACGCGCTACCATCTTAGAGATAGCGCCACCAGTATTTTTTCGGTCGATATTTTTATCGAATCAGATTAATGCTGGTGGCGTCAAACGCGTTGAATTTCCAAATCCCCCACATACTTTTTATACCAAAACTCCCTAAACCAGGTTTTTAACCACTTTCCTGGATTAACATAATAAATAAACCATTCCCATCCCCAACGAAAACAACTGCAATACAAAGTGGCAGATGTATTACTTGCAGTGATACATCACCACTGATAAACTGACATTCAGTCAAATAATTATTTTTTTAACCACTTTGGTACAGCATCAAATGCTAGGAACTTAGTGTATATTCATTTGAAATATCTTAAGTTGAATTAATTGTATAATATTTTGTAGTATTGTATGTATTACTTTTGTAACGTTGTAGGTTATGGGTGATTGTGAATGGGTTCAAATGATTTTCACTGGTCAAGCGTGTGATGGTAACTGATTTATTCAAAGGCTGCCCGGCCAGCGGATAGGTTATTTACATCCACTCACGCACCTGTGTGCTGCGTTCCACATTATATATTTAAGGGTGGCTTAACATCTCACAACACCTCCCTTTCTTTAGAACAGATACATGTAGTATATAAACTTAACAAAACAATTTGATCTCATTTTTACAATATGATATTATCAATTTACAATTCGATTACATAAATATAACAGTTAATGATGTGTATCACAGTTACAATTCATATTAAACATACATAAAACATAGGACATTATTAATCTAATTACAAGTTTAATTTTTTAGGTTTTTTCGAAACTCTACCGCATTTTGTTTTTACTATTACATTTTTGTTTGACTGTTTGTCAGGTGTATGAAATGAACTTTCCGTGCTTGAGCCGGCTGACAATAAAGTAGTATTGTAGTCAAAATGTTTTGTGACACCGTCTATTTCATTATCGTTGTTTACTGAAGTATTATCTGAGTTGTACTCACTAATTATCTCTATCTCATTTTCATGATCTCTCACTCCAATTTCTACATTAACATTTCCATTTTCAATTAGTAAATTTTTAAACAGTTTACTAAAACAATCTGGATAACAACTTACACTAACTCTGTCGTTAGAAATATTTTTTACTACCTTATTTTGTATACGATTTTTATACGATGTTATTTTACACTCATCTCTTACTTCCTCTCTAAATAATCTAATAAACCTTCGGTTTCTAATTAAAACATAATCATTATCATTAACTCTTATCTTATAAGCTCTCCTTCCTGCTTTCCCTAGAATTATGCCTTTTCTCCATTTTTTATTAAATTGTACAATAACTTTACTCTTATTTGCAAATTCTTTCAAAAATGTAGACGCTTTTTTATTATAAAGTTTTCTTTGATTTGCTTGCTTTTTTTAAGCTGTTTATTATAAATTTTTATATTTTTATTTGTATTTCTATAATAACTATCAATTCTGGGTAACAAATCTCTTAATTCTCTATTAAAAAGAATGTTTGCAGGTGAAAAATTAGTTTGACTAATTGGAGAGTTTCTTAAGCTAAGTAGAGCTAAGGATCTTTTTCTTCTTGTACAGATTTTTTTAAGACTGTTTTAACAGATTTTATTGTGGCTTCAACTTGGCCATTAGACTGAGCATATCTAGGTGATGACGTAATGTGCTCAAACTCATATTCAGAAGCAAATTTTTTAAACAAATGAGATGAGTACTCAGGCCCATTGTCACTAATCACAATATTTGGTATGCCCAATCTACTAAACATTTCTTTTAATTTTTTAATTATATTCGAACTAGTAAGATCCCCATTTAGTTCTATTACATCAAAATATTTAGAATAATAATATACACAATTAACATACGAGTTACCATATAAGTGAAATATATCTGTACCAACTTTGTACCATGGTATATGAGGAATCTCGTGAGACAATAATGGTTCACGCGGTAAAGACGGTTGATTTAATTGGCAAGTTTGACAAGTTATTATTTTTTGTTCAATTTGATGATTCATTCCAGGCCAAAAAAATGATTTGTTTGCCATGTTAATGGTTTTTCCTACTCCTAAATGACTAGCATGTAGTTTATTTAAAACATCTGTACGAAGTGATTCTGGAATTATTACTTTATTAGACTTATAGAGCAAACCCCCCACTTCACTTATTTCTTCTCTAAATTTATAGTAAGGTTTTATTTTACTAGAAATATTTGTCAATTTTGGCCAACCTTCAATTATGTACTTGTTAAGTTTATGCAGCGTTGGATCCATTTTTGTTTTTTCAATAAATTCTAATTTTTTAGTTATGTTCAAGTTAAAATTCACTAAACAAACCTGAGCATCCGTTTCCAAATTTTTATTTTCATCAAAGTATTCATTTAAGTATGATCTTGACAATGCATCAGCAAATATTAACTCCTTTCCTGGTCTATAAACTATCTCAATGTCATATTTACGCAATTGTAAGAGAATTTTTTGTAATCTTGGAGGACAAGCATTAATAGGTTTTTTAAAAATTGATTCTAAAGGTTTATGATCACTCTGAACTATACATTTTTTTCCATATACATATTCATGAAACCTTTCCACCCCAAAAAAAATTGCTAACAATTCTCGCTCAATTTGTGACCAACGTTTTTGCGTTTCTGTTAGAGCTTTAGAAGCAAATGCACACGGTTGATTATCTTGTATGAGACATGCTCCCATACCAGTACTACTAGCATCAACTGAAACTATGCAAGGTTTTTCAACACTATAAAATTTTAAACATGGTGTTCTAGTTAAAATTTCTTTTAAGTTCTTATATGCTATTTCGTGATGCGATTCCCACTTAAACAACATCTCTTTTTTTAAAAGTTCTCTAAGAGTAGCAGTTTTATCCGACAAATTATCTATGTATCTTCCAAGATAAGTCACCATACCCAAAAACCGTTGTAATTCTTGTACATTACTAGGACTTTTCATTTTTAATATAGCTTCTATCTTGTTATTGTCTGCTTCTAAACCTTTTTCCGATATAACATGTCCCATAAATTTAACTTGATTCACTGCTAATTTACATTTTTGTCTATTAAAACGAATATTAAATTTACTAGCTCTTTCAAAAATCTTTTCCAAAATTTTATTATGTTTCTCTAATGATTTAGCTCCTATTAAAATGTCGTCAATATGTAAGCTAACACCTTCAATTTCACCAAAAATCTCTGACATTCGTTCTTGAAATACTTTTGGTGAACAGCTAAGACCATATGGCAATCTTAAGTAACGATATCTACCAAAAGGAGTTGAAAAAGTACAAAGTTTACTTGATTGTTCATCTATTCTTACTTGCAAAAAACCCTGTGTTGCATCTAACACACTAAAAACTTTGCAATTCTCTAATTTTCCAATTAACTTTTCCAAAGTAGAAATTTGAAAATAATGTCTCTTTATGCTCTGATTCAAATCCTTGGGATCTAAACAAAGTTTCAAACTGCCATTTGGTTTCCTAACTATTACCAAGGGGTTTACCCAATCAGGAGATTCATCTGAACATTTAAAAATAACCTCCTGTCTTTCTAATTCATCTAAAGATTTTTTTAATTGATCTCTAATAGCAAACGGAACTTTTCTAGCAAAATGTACTTTCGGTACTGCATCCTCACGAATATCTATATGATATGGTTTTTCTAGAAATCCTATTCCATTAAACAAATGCTCAAATCTATTTATAATGTTTCCAACATCTGAATCTACTACTAAACTTTCAACTATTTGAATTAAACCTAACCCAACGCATGCTTTTAATCCTAACAAAGGTTCTGACTTTTGATCAACCACGTAAAACAAATGATTACCATTTAAATTATTATTAACCTTACATTTTAAAATAATTTTACTTATTACCGGTAGTGGGTCTCCTGTATAAGACATCAATCGAGTTTTTGATTTTTCCAATTCATTCACTCTCAATTTCAGATTTTTTAACATTGCTACAGGTAGTACATTAACAGAAGCTCCAGTGTCCAATTTATATTTAATTCCAATACCTTCCGTCTCTACCACACTGTACCATGACTCTGCACGACGATCCTCGCCTGGACCATGTTTGTCTTCTATTGTTCCTATAAACAAAACATCCTCAGTATCTGATTTCTCAATTTCTAAAGTTCCAATTTTTTTTTTAATTGATTTATTATAACTACAACAATATGAAAAATGATTTAATTTCTTGCAATTATTACAAACTTTTCCATAAGCCGGACACTTCATGAGTGCGTGACTTTTACCACATTTCTTACATTTAAACTTATTTGACAAATTATTATAACGATTTGAACTACCCGAAAACTGCGAATTTGTATGAATACGACCTTTATTAGCAAATGCTGCATATGGCTTCTTCTTGTAATCACCATTCCTTACAATAGCCTCTATTTTTGGATCTTCTCCATCATAATCTGTCATAGAACTCGTACCAGGTTGCATTTTCCTATTTTTCTTTGCACTTTCAAACCTCAGTGCGATGTCAATGGCCTCTTGGAATGTCTTCACTTGATTTTGCAGTAACTTCTCCCAGAGTTCGTTAGATATTATTCCACAGATAAAAATATCTTTAGTCAAGGAATCTTCTAGTGTGCCCAATTCACAATTTTTTGCCAAACATTTTAATTCAATTACATATCTATCAATTGTTTGCTGTTCATTTTGTTTGCAGGTTAGAAATTTATTTCTCTGCAAAACAATGTTTTTCTGCGGCAAAAAATGTGTTTCAAATTTAACCAACAGCACGTCTATTTTATTTATTTCTTCTTCATTAAAAGTGAAAGTATTAAAAATCTTATTACCTTCTTCTCCAATAAGATAAAATAAGAGGGCACACTGTATTTTTTCAGTCTTCTTGTCGTTTTCCGTGGCAATCAGAAATGTTTGAAAACGTTGCTTCCAAGTTTTCCACTCTTCGGCATTTACCCCATTCATCCGCATTGGTTTTACCGTAACCATCTCCATTTTATGTACTTCTCGTAAAACTGTATTTACTGATGTTAATATTTAATTGATATTTTAATTGAATCCTACCGACTGCGCCATGTATTACTTTTGTAACGTTGTAGGTTATGGGTGATTGTGAATGGGTTCAAATGATGTTCACTGGTCAAGCGTGTGATGGTAACTGATTTATTCAAAGGCTGCCCGGCCAGCGGATATGTCATTTACATCTACTCACGCACCTGTGTGCTGCGTTCCACATTATATATGTAAGGGTGGCTTAACATCTCACAACATTGTATAGTGTAATTGACTTGTAACATATTAAGAGTTAAATAAACAAATTTTAAAGTAAGTTTCTCGTCCGATCAACAAAGCTAAGCAATGTCGGGCGCGTTTAGTACTTGGATGGGTGTCTGCTTGGGAACACCGCGTGTCATTGTCTTTTTTGCTAAATATACAAAAATATTATTTTTGGTTGAAAATAAAGATAGATAAAAACCAGGTTAAAAGTGCCAATTATATAAACAAGCATTTAAGAGCCATGGCATTATCTTCAGTTGTTGAGGTCATGCAATCAATTAAACCCGGTGTAACCGTCAACGAAGTTAAAAATAAGTTCAACGCTTTAAAAACGAATTTTATGATTGAACATCGAAAAACAATTTCTACGGTGAGAAGCGGCGCTGGTGGTAATGAAGTAAGTTATTTTGAATCGAAACTCAGTGAAACAAATTTAACTAAATGATAACTTGCAGATTTACAAACCATCTATTTGGTATTACCCGCTTTTATTGTTTGTATTAGAGCACAACGCACCAAGACCTGCTATTGATTCTATTAGGAATATCTCACAGTATTCTCAGGATTCGCCATTGGATAATCAAGAAGAAGAATATACAGAATATCTGGACGATCCGTCAGTTGATGCAGTAAGTACAAATTGATGGGCGCTTCATGAGTGTCAGCAACAATTTACAAATTTGTAATTATTATTAAGACATTTTATATTTTATAAGATGAACAATTGCAGACATATACTGTAAATCCCTCAACTGGTGCATGTACTCCGGAAAATGTATTATCACTTACATCAAGTAGATCTTCATCTACGGCTCCTCCTACAAAACCTAGGAAAAGAGTACAGTCTGAAGAGATTTTTTTAAAAGACGCTACTTTTTTTTTTTGGGAGGGGGTGTAGGAATCTGCACTAAGACACTCAGCGCATTGGTGTTAAGTCGCGCTGAGTAGTGTCGGGTTGGAATTTCTATAATTCCGACCGACTAAACCCTTTCCCCCTCTTCTGACCCATACAGCAATAGAAACCGCCTCTCGGCATTACTTCATTGCTGCTGGTCCTTCCCTCCTTCTTCGTTCTTCCTTTCTAGTCTATGACATTAGCTCCTGCGTTTCTTTCCTTCTGCATGCTTTTTTCCTCAGCCTCCTTTGCTGTCAGTATTCCTTCTATGAATTCTTAAGGCGATATAGCTATGCCTTGAAGCAGCCATGTCCGGTTAGTGCCTGAGTGATGTAGTAGTTTATAACTCCATGTCTGCGATTTACCCACATGGCAATGTTAGGTATAAGCTTCCTCGTCCATGCCCCGGTGCCGACCTCTACCAACCATTTCTCTTGCCACTTCTGAATACTGACATCCCTTTGGACCACAGCCGGTATTGTAGTGTGTTCTAGGCGCCTAATTCTCTCTTCAACCAGTATTTCCATGGGGACCGCATCTGCAATCACCAGTAGAGCAGCCGCCGATGCCGTGCGATATGCGGAGCATATACGAAGACATAGTTTCCTTTGCAGGGTGGTGAGCATGTTTCTGTATTTAGCGAATCGTAGTGCATCTTTCCAGATTGGCGCGCCATATAAAACAACGGAATACACCACCTGCGCCAGAATCTTCCGTTTTGCCGCCGTGGGTCCACCCAAGTTTGGCATTATTCGGCTCAAGCTCTTGATGATTGCTTCTGCTTCTCTGTGGTTTTAACTACGTGGGTCCCCATCGACATATTTCGGTTAAAGTACACACCCAAGTACTTTACCGCTACCATCGTCTCTATTAGGACGTCCCCGACGTCAAAGGACATGCTATATAGTGTCCTTCTGCCTTCTAGGACAACCGCTTCGGTTTTCTGCGGCGCCAAAGTCAGCTTCTTGTCCACCATCTATTGTCCGATCCTGGACGTAGCATCTTCCTCAGTATTCCTCAACTCTTCCACCGTTTTGCCATACACCACCAAAGCGAGGTCATCTGCATAAGCAAAGATGTTGGCTTTGCCGGACAGATCGATCCTCAGCACTCCGTCGTAGTAAATATTCCAGAGAGTCGGCCCAAGGACCGAGCCTTGTGGAACCCCACACCTCATTTCCAGGCTTTCATTTTTTCCTACCTTAACAATGCGATTGCCCAGGTAGCTCTTGATGACCTCGATCAAGTACGTTGGGAACTTCCAGTGCAGCATTTCCTCCCATGGCGCCGAGTTGAAAGCATTCTGGACATCCAGAGTTATGAGCAGGCATAGTTCTTGCCCCTGCCCTACTCCTCTGTCAATCCGTTCTGCCATGCTTTTCACCTCGCCAATTGCATCGGTTGTGCCCTTCCCTTCCATGAATCTATATTGCTTATGTGACAGCCCTCCTGCTTCATCTAGGTGCTCGTTTATTCGGCTCTTCACCACCAGCTCAACCAATTTTCCCATCGTGTTGATGAGACATATAGGTCTGTATGCCTTTTCACGGACGTTTTTGCTGGGTTTTTCTACCAGTGTTAGACAAGCCTCCTTGAGTTGGGCAGAAAAGCTACCTTCCGCAAACATCTCGTTCGTAATCGCGTGGAACACTTCGGGAATAGCTGCAACTGCCGCTTGGATCACCTCTGCGGGGATATTATCCGGGCCGGGGACCTTACGCTTTTTTAGTTTCCCTGCTGCTGCTTCTATCTCAGTCGCCGTGACTTCTGGTGCTGTGTCTGCGTGGAAAGGTTCCCTGTTCCAGCTAACCCTTTCAGCCAGAGGGAATAGTTTTCTTGCGGTTTGCATCTGCACTTCGTCGCTGAGTCTCGTGTAAGGAAGCTTACGGACTCTTTGACATGCGATTTTGTATGATCCCCCCAGATGTTCTCATTCAGGTCGGTCAAAAGCTTTTTCCAGGATTGTTCTTTGGACTTCTTAATCTCTTTCTTCAGTAGGTTTTTTGCGTTCTTGTATGCTGCACACAGATCTTCCTGGTTTCTCTCCATTCTGCAGGCAGCCGCTCTTGTGCTTGCTCTGCGGGCCCTTAAGCACTCCCCTGTTAGAGTTTTAATAGAGTCGTTCCACCAGTAGACCGGTACTTTCTCCCTCCTTCCTGAAGCTCCTCTCCGTGGTAGAGTTTTATCGCACGCCTCCTGTATTACCTGAATCAAATTCTGGAAAGAGTGACGGGTGTGACTGTTTTTGACTAGAACGCTTTTGAGGACGTTGCAGAATTCCTTCATCTTGCCAGGCCGAAATTTCCATCCCTTGTAAGAAGGATGTTGTTCTACCGTGCAAATTTTGGCAATTTTGGTCAAGACATACGCGAGGTCGCTCAGAGATTCATCGCCTAAAACCTCCCATTTCCTGACATCCAGCGCAATCCTTTCGGACACGCAGGTAATGTCAAGAATAGAAGCGGCATTTTTTCTTGTAAAGGTTGGTTTGGACCCTTTATTTATTGTCACCAGATTAAGGGACGCGAGCCACTGGACTAACATTGTCCCCCTTCGATCATTTTGTGGGAAGCCCGACTCCGTGGACTTTGCGTTAAAGTCTCCAGTTAGAATAATAACCTCTGTCGACAGTCTGATGCTCCTCTCCAGTTGGTTAAGATGGTCTTCGGTGTCTTCCAGCGGATGTTGGGAGAGATATAGCAGCTGTAGAACTTATTGTTGCCGCTCTTGATCCATACATAGCCTAATCCCGTCCCACAGTCATCGGTAGACATTGCTTTGTTACAGACCTGAATTGCCACATTCTTCCTCTCGTCCGTGTACCAGTTGTTTAATCGAGTAGCTTTTCGTTTGTTCGGCTCCTGCACGCACAGAACGTCAGCCCTGACTTCCAAGGCTTTCTGTAGCAACAGATCCATAGCTGGCACAGACCTGTTGACGTTAAACTGGAAGATGGTTTGATCGATAGCTAGTTCGGCGGTGCGTTAGCGATCGTTGGGGCTTCACTCGCGCCTACAGATATGTCCGCTTGTTCGTCGCTTTCGCTGTCTTTATGCTCTGGGTCTAGCTGGAGAGGAGGTTGGTTTTTCGAGTTCCTGCTACCCTGCCTGCTTAATTGCCTGACAGTAGACAGGGCCTTCTGGAAAACCTTACACCGGCCACTCCTGGAGTTGTGGTCACTGGCGTTACACATCAGGCAGCGTCCCGTACCGCTGCACTCTTTAGCTAGGTGACCTTCTACATCACATTTGTAGCACAGCCTTGTCCTGTCGGGTCCCGTGCAGTTCGCTCCTATGTGGTCGTACCCCCAGCACTTGTAGCACCGGGCGATGTTTAATCTCCGTTCAATCGCGCAGTTGACCATTTCTACGCGGAGTGCCCCGCCGGCTAGCAGCTTGCTAGCTTCCTCCCTGTCAACCGTGATCGCTTGGGTGTCCTTATCATCCTTATCATAGGGCCTTAGCTGCCCCACTTTTTCGGCCTCGTTGCTGAGATTGCCAATCCTGGATTTTATAGCTTCTACCACCTCAGCTCGAGTGGTGACCGCGTCCATGCCTCTTATGTTAATTGTCTCCCCGGGGGTACTTGTTCCCAGCTTTCGCATTTCGAACCCTTCCCCAGCTGTGGCAATTGCCGCACGCAATTTCTCTAGGCCGCCCAAGTCCTTGCTCGTAGTTTTAGCAGCGCGCCGTTCCTGGTACTGCGGAACTGCTTAACTACAGAGCTAGCCGGGTCATCTTTCAGATGCTGTTTTACCGTGCCGAGCATCGTTTTGAAGTTCTTGTCCCCTTGCTTCACCAGCAGGGCAAAGGTGTTGCTGGGGTTCCTGCCTCCAACTCCTTCAGCTCTGGTCACCACTGAATCTTTCTTGATTGGGGGGCTATATATGACCACCTTTGTATCCATGCCCTGGAATATGCATTCAACCATCTTCCTCAGGTTCCAGAGATCGGTCATCTTCAAGTGATGAATTGCAACCCATTCATCAATTTTAGTTTCTTTCCTGACACTCTGCAGCTGTGCCCATAGGTCATCAATCTCCCGGATAGAGTAATTTTGATGACCTTTCTGTGCACTTGGTCAGCCGTACCGCAAATCCTAGTGGTTTATTCCACGACTTCAAAGGCATTCGTGGCAAGAGCTAGCTCTGGCACTGCCTTCTTGTACATGTTTTGCAGGCTCCTTTTCATTTCCAGGTCATCCTGTTCCACCAGGACCACCTTCACCACCTCGCCCTTTGTGTCGAGGGGGTTTCCTTCGGCCAGCTCCGTGTGTGTGAACAGTTTTTTCGCCAATTTTTTGCTTTTCACAGCCATCCAGTCCTCGAGAGTGGTCACCCCCTCCAAAGTGACGAGGGTTTCCGACCTCCCACGCAGCACTAGCCTCCGCTGCCTCGCATCTTCTTCTGAGACTTTCGATTGTGGTGACCATCTCCCGTATAGTGGCATCCGCGTCCCTGTCCCTTTTGGTCTCGTCATCTCGTTGGAGCTCAACAATCACCAGATTTTGGTCTTCAATTTGCTTTTCGAGTTCTGCAAGCTTTCTTTTTTTTTAGCAACTCCAGATCAGCGTTCAGTCCGGAGTTAGCCTTGATTTCGGATTCCAGTCTCTCTGCCACTACTGCTTGAGATCTTGCCTGTAGGTTAAACGCCTCCGTTTCCTGTCGCAGCTTCTCAGCCCTTTGTTTGACCTCCTCCTTCTGCATCGCCATTTCCTCCATGAGTCTCTTAACATCTTCTTCCTTTCTGAGAGCAACGTTCAGTTGATCCTCCTTTTCTCTCACTTCCTGCCTGCTTGCTTTGAGGCCGGCCTTTATGTTCTCTATCATTTTGAACTGCCTAGTAGTTTCCTTGCCCCTTCTGCTGTTATAAACTGTAGCCGCAATGACCGTTTCAACCATCGCTACTATCAGCTCCTTTTGCCTTTTTGTAGAGTTCTCCCTTATTGGCACTTCGTTTACCTTCCTTTGGATCAGCTCGATGTATTTCATCAGCTCCATCCAATTTTTCGACTCATTGTCTGATTCCGTTTCTTCATCCCGTACATTATCTCTCGTATTCTCCTTGAATTTCTTTGTTATATTCCTTCCAGGAGACACAGCTTTCTTTGGTTTCTTCCGCTTCTTTACGTCTTCATCTTCCACCGTGATAATGTCGTTAGCAGAAGCTGACTTTTGGATGGGTGATCTAGGAGTCCTACGCATTTTATTATGGTCTTCCAACAGACTTCTCTCATCCAAGCTTAAAGCTTGTTCGATCGAATTGTTGCCCCCCCCCCCCAGAATCCGTGGGGCAGTCCACCGTGATGGAGGAGGATTCCCCGGCCTTGCCGGTACCTCCCTGGGGTAATAAATTTTTACTACTCGATAACATGATTTTTTAACCGACCTTTGAAGAGAAAGCCACCCCGATTTTTTAACAAGGTTGACTCCTTCGTGCAATGTTGTTGGTCCGCGGGAGATATTTTATTTTTCTCCTACCCTCTGATAGTGATTGGATTATCACCCAGCGAGCATTCCTCTATCCGACACCTGAGGACGCGCCCAGTAGGGGTTACAACTAGCCCCCCTGGGTTAAAAGACGCTACTACTGCGATGAATCAGCTAACGGGAGCAATTATTGGAAAAAGCCAGACGCAGACGGATGTTAATAAATCTGAAAGTAAGATTTTTGGGGAATTTGTGGAAACTAAACTGAACCAGATATTGGATGATGATGTTTGTTTAGAGGCCGAACAACAAATTACTACAATATTATACCAAAGTATATAAAACCAGAAAAGAATAATTTTAATTTTATAATAGCGGATTGAATAAAATAAATTAATACACATTTTACAAATTATTATTTTGAATACAATTTTCTTGCCAATTAACCGCACCATGTTCTGAGTTGACAAACTTCTTAAATTCTTCTCTAATAGCTCTTGCAGATTCAGTTGATCGATTACCTCCCTGATGGCCCACTATAGGTAGTGGGAGTATATCTTGTATGGAGTCAAACTCAGTATATCTCGACTCATTTTGTGTACACAAATAATTGTGCATTAAGACACAAGTCAAACATATTTTATCTACTTTCGAAGCTGAAAGATTAATTGTATCTAGCAGAACTCGAAAGCGATTTGCTAATATACCAAAACTGTTCTCAATTATTCTTCTGGCCCGGCTGAGTCGATAATTGAAAATTTTATTGTCATAGTTAGCCCACACTGAGGGTACGGTTTTATTAAATGCTGAGATAGTGGAAAAGCATCATCTGCAACTATTACATAAGATACCTTAATCGTCATGCCAGGTAAGTGTTGTGTAAGGACAAATAATAGAGAACAGGTATACTTTGCACGTCTTTATTGTATCACCGCCAAGCGTAGTCTGCCACAATGCCGACCTCGCTACCTCTGGTCCCCCCCACTACGGGTGCCTTCACTAGCAAAGGGTCCCACCTATATGCAACCCAACTTACACATACGCATAACAGTACATCTCCCTATTTATATACATTATAGAAATTTGTACGATTTTCATTTAAATATAAGAACAATAACACTAAAATAAACGTTTACAACTAATCAAATAATTACTTTGTCTTAATACTAAACAAAATCTTTCATCCATGCTGGTTTATTAGCTAATCGTCGAGGTCTGACAACAGGAGTACTTATTGGTGCTTTTGGTGAACTAGGTAGCTCCTTTTTATCAGATTTCGGCGATTTTACATGTCCCTGAGATAAACTCAAGTCTAGTTCATTATTATCATACTCTACTCCCATTTTTTTTTGTCAATCGCATTTTCCAGAGGTTCAAGAGGCATATTTTCTACATTTATTTCGTTAAAATCGTTACCATCTTTATATGGAGCCTTTATCAAGTACCATCTGTTTCTCCTAAATTCCCCCTCATGTGTTTTTACAATATAAGATCTAGGATCTTCCAAAATTCTAACAATCTTTGCATATTTTCTGATATCAGTAACCCAAACACTATCACTAACTTTTAAGTCGGATAACTGTTTTACATTATGCCTTTTGTTATAATTTTTTTCTTGTTTCTCTTTCCTATTATTTTCTATAGCAATACTAGTTTTAGTATTCACAATTTCGTTTAACTTATCTGGACAAACCGGTAATTGTGATTTAAGTTTCCTTGCCATTAGCAATTCTGCTGGTGAAAACCCATTTTCTAAAGGAGTCACTCTATAGGCTAATAAGGCTGATTGTAATTCTTGCACATTTGCACTATTCTTTTTTATTATAGATTTGGCTGTTTTTACTGCCGCCTCTATAGCCCCATTAGACTGGGCATAATACGGGCTAGATATTGTGTGTTGAAAATTCAGTTTATCCGCAAAATTTTGGAACTCTGTTCTAAATTGAGGGCCACCATCTGAACGTACAATTTCAGGTATACCATATCGACTTATTAAAGTCATCAAGTTTGTTATTATGTTTTTTGTTGACAAATCATTTCGCAAATCAAATATTTCGAAAAATCTAGAATAATAATCTGTTACTATCATGTACCACGAATTTAATTTAAATAGATCCATAGCTATCTTTTGCCAAGCTCTAATAGGATGGGAATCTTTCACGAATGGTTCTTTAATATTTACTCTCTGTTCTACGCAATTTGGACAGTTTCTCACTAAATTTTCAATTTGTGCAGATAAACCTAACCACCATACTGATATTTTCGCCCTTGCTCTACATTTCACTACTCCTTGATGTCCCAGATGTATGAAGTTTAACACTTCTAACTGATATTTAGGTGGTATTATTAATCGACAACCTTTTAATAAATATTCTTGACTATTTGAAATCTCGAATCTATACTGATAATACGGGATCATTTCTACCGATAATTTATTTTTTTCCGGCCAACCTGTGGAAGTATATAACGCAAGCTTTTTACAAACAGGATCTTCCTGTTGCGCAATTTTAAGTTTTTCTAAGTATTTGTCTTTTATAGGTAAACTATTAACAACTAAGCGCACATGTGCTTCTGCTTCATCCTCCAACTCTTCGTGAGTTGGTTCACTATCGATAGGATTTCTTGACAAAGCATCCGCTATGATTAAATCTTTTCCTTTAGTGTATTTTACTGTGTAATTGTAGCGCATCAATCTGATTCTAAATATTTGCAATCGCGGAGTTAATTCGTCTAAATTTTTCGTTTGTAAAATTTATAATAGCGGTTTATGATCGGTTTCTAGTGTAATGATTAAGCCAATAATATATTCCTTAAATTTATCACAGGCCCACGTCAAAGCTAGTGCTTCCTTTTCTATTTGAGCATATCGGGATTCCGCTTTAGTTAAAGTACGCGATGCGTATGCAACTATTTCACGTTCATTATCTTTGTTTAATTGAAATAAAGCGGCACCTAAACCGTACGAACTTGCATCTGCACTAATTAATATTTGTTTTTCTGGGTCATAAAAAGACAAACACGGAGCCTTAGATAACAAATCTTTTATTTGGTTCATTGCCCTGTCCTGTGATATCCCCCACCTAAACATCGTGTCATTTTTTAATAGCGCTGTCAGTGGTTCTAGCACACATGATTTATTAGGAATAAATCTATCCGAAAAATTTATCATTCCTAGTACTTGGAGAACTTCCCGTTTGGTTTTTGGTGTTGGAAATTTTGCTATTGCTTCAACCCTTTTCCTATCGACGCTTACTCCTTCTTTAGTTATAGTGTGACCGAGATACGATACCTTCTCCTTGCTAAATTCACATTTATTTTTGTTAAGAGTTATGCCTTCTTTATGTAACCTTTCCAAAACTTGCATCAAAATGTTATTATGTTTTTCAATTGTATCAGCATGAACCAAAATATCATCTATATGTGTTACTACGCCCTCTAAATTGCCTATTATTTTTTTGAAATTTTTGACAAAAATATTCTGGCGCGCAAGAAATCCCGAATGGTAGACGCTTGAACATAAATCGTCCCAATGGCGTTATAAACGTTGTTAACGGTTGAGATTTTTTGTTAATTTTAATTTGATAGAATCCCGAAATGGCATCTATTTTTGTAAAATAACGTGACCCTTTTAATTGTGCCAATGTCATGTCCACTCTAGGAATTGGAAAATGTGAACGCAAAACACTTTGGTTTAATCTAGTATAGTCGCAGCATAAGCGAATAGACTCTCCCTTTGGCACCACCACGATTGGCGCCACCCACGGTGTATGTTCTTCAACAGGAACTATTACTTCTAATTTTATTAACCTCTCAATTTCTCGTTTGAGCGGCTTTAACAATGGAATAGGAACTGCCCGTGGTACCGTTTGTATAAAAGGATTTGCATCCGTTTTTAATTTTATTTCAATTTCCTCTTTAAATATTCCTAGCTCATTAAAAATTCCCGGAAATGATTTTTCTGCTATTTCTTTTGAAATTTTATTTGAAATTTGACCTACTAATTGATTATTCTTTATTTCTAAAATATTCAATTTGCATATTCCCGGTCTACCCAAAATCGGGACTTGCAACCCTTTTATAATATAGGCATCTAAATAAACTGAATTTCCGTCACACAGTACTGTAAATCCTAACCGACCGATGACATTTAATTTCTTACCATCTGGGCCTGAAATAGTAGTCTGACATTTTTTAATTGAATTTATCATTTTTTCTTTTACCAAAGACAAAGGCAGACATACTACATCAGCTCCAGTATCAATTAAAAAAGATATATTTCTATTTAACTCACTTAAAAACAACTCGATTTTGTACTGTCCATTGTTTTCAATAACCAAAGAACCCACAAAATAATCCTCATCTTTTTCGGAATCGTCTTGCTGTTGAATGGTGATGTTCTACAGCGTCTTTGTTTGTCTGCATACGGTGCTGTAATGACCAACCTTATGGCACGTATGGCACACCGCTTCTCGCGCAGGACATTGCTCTCGTGCATGCTGATAATATCGCCCACAATATTTGCATCTTACCGTTGAATTTACGGGTTTGAACGACTTTGCTCCTCTATAGTTTGGCTTCTCCATAAAATTTACACTTGCACTTGCTCGTTGTTCCTGTCGCAAAATTTGTGTTTGCTTTGATTGACTTTCCGCTCTTCTTGCCATTTGGAGTACTTGCTTGAGGTCAATGTCTCCTTTCAACTGAATTACTTCGCTAGTTTTCGAATCTAGCATTCCAACCACAATTCTGTCTCTGATAAGCTCATCCTTTATTGCTCCATAATTGCAATGTTTTGCTAATTCGTGTAGTGCAGTCACAAATGCATCCATCGATTCATCTGGCCTTTGTGTTCTGGAATTAAACTTGAATCGTTCAAAGATAACATTCTTGGTAGGCACAAAGTATTTTTCCATTTCACTTAACATCTCCGCCAATGTTGTAGGTACTGTCGAAAACTGAGCTACAATTGCTTCACTTTCTTCCCCCATTATATATAGCAATGCGTTGAGTTTCTCCTCTTCCGATCTTGTCGAAACACCCGATACGATAAAATAACGTTCCAACCTTTTCCGCCATTGCGGCCACGCTTCTGGATTTAGAAAGGTGAACTTTTCTGGCGGACACACGTTAATATTTAAGGCTTGCATGGTAACTTGCTGATTGTTGCTATTGCGTTGTTGAATTTCACTTATTGAATCTTCAGAATCACTCATTCTCTTTTCCCAACTTCTCTATTTTCCATTAACCGCTGCCACCATGTTGTGTAAGGACAAATAATAGAGAACAGGTATACTTTGCACGTCTTTATTGTATCACCGCCAAGCGTAGTCTGCCACAATGCCGACCTCGCTACCTCTGGTCCCCCCCACTACGGGTGCCTTCACTAGCAAAGGGTCCCACCTATATGCAACCCAACTTACACATACGCATAACAGTACAGTAAGGTATTCGCAGGTGGAATGTTAAGCTTGTTATGCTGCAAAGCATTTGACAATTGACTTGCTTGAAATACTCCACTATCACTAACGCGTCCGTTTACTCCTATATTGACGTATGTAAATTTATATTTTGCATCGGCTAATGCTAGAAGTACTATGCTGTTGAACCCTTTGTAGTTATAATAAAAGGAACCGTCAGAAATTGGTGCTCTAAAAGAGGTATGTCGACCATCCAAGGCGCCTTCATAAAGCGGATAATTCCAAGCGGCATAAAAATCTTTTACAATTTCTTCCCATTCTTCCACAGTAGCAGGAGTCTGAAATAAAAGTTATTTATAATAAATTAATTTGATAATTCAAAATTACCATAACAATAATCTTTTTAACTTATATAATTTCGAAAACGTGTGGTTTAAATTATATTTAGCTGTTTCAATAATTTTGAAAATTTACCTTTAAGTACACTGGCATTAAATTCTTAATAATTGCATTGCAAACCAATGGTACAAATCTTGAAATCGTACTCTCATGAATTCTTGTGCTGTACATCAACGATCTAAAACTTTCGCCCGTTGCCAAAAAACGTAAGGTTACCTCCAGCCTTAAAAACAATCATTAGTTTATACCTCGGATTATATAATTATCTACACATTATAATTGGATGTATATACTTATTTGCTAAAGAAATTGCATTCCTCATAAAGGTGTCATTGCCAGTAATGTCATTTTTGATTGCTTCAAGAACATAGTCAAATTGTGCACTTGACAACCTCAAAAAAATTTTGTAGGAACTTTGGTCTTCTGTTCGGAGTTCAAGATTGAGCATATTTAGTACACCTCTTCCTTGATTTCTTCTGCTTAACCATGACCGAGACCATATTTTTCGTTTACTTTTTTTTTTCTTTATTGCTACAGCAAAAGTAGTAACTAGCATAACTGCAGCAGATGCCAGGACCTCTATATCAGACGATTGCTGCATAAGCTCGATTTTTCACTTTACAAAGTACACTTTGACAATTGTGTATTTTATCACCAAAAGTAAATAATTACATAAGGTTATGTGTAAAGTATTGCCAATATAATTATGTATTTGTGTTGGCTAAATTGAAATTTTCCTAACAACACATTCAGAATTTTGTACTAAATTATTTTGTAGTAGCATACACACTTTTATTTATAGTTTTGCAACAAATTAACACGTTAATTTACAAACTCGGTTTTGTGTATGCAACGGCACTAAATTTACAATAGAATTAACAAATGAATTCTGATGTAGATTTTGTACAAAATTAACGTAAGTGTCAAACGGCCTTTAGTGTATAATCATTTGAAATATCTTAAGTTAAATTAATTGTATAATATTTTGTAGTATTGTATAGTGTAATTGACATGTAACATATTAAGAGTTAAATAAACAAATTTAAAACTAAATACTCCCGACAGCGACTATTGCTCACCGATACAATTGCTCACGGAACTTTTTCTCACATTGCCGATTGCTCTCAATTTTTTTTCCTACAATCGCATATAAAAGTAAGCCTTTGTGCTTTCATTTGACAACGAAAAGTTGGCGTTTTCCGAGGAGTTGTCACTTTCCCGCTCTAGATCTTTTTGCTGATTTTCCCGCTTGCTAAATCAAAACAATGCAGTAAAACAATAGTTTTTTCCTACAATCACATATAAAAGTAAGCCGCCTTTGTGCTTCCATTTGACAACGAAAAGTTGGCGTTTTCCGAGGAGTTGTCACTTTCCCGCCTTAGATCTTTTTGCTGATTTTCCCGCTCGCTAAATCAAAACAATGCAGTAAAACAATAGTTTTTGTTTTTAGAAATGAGCGTTTCTTGGTTACCGATGATATAATCACATTTTTATTTGTTGCCAAAATATTAATTTTACATTTTTGCAACAAAAATTTAATTTAAAATCGATTGTAGGAAAAATCTTGTGTGTATTTCGAGCGCAAAGTGTTTTTGTCGCTCTCGCCAGATTGACAACATTCTGGCTCGCGCGACAAAGTATCACTTTGCGCTCTTAATACACAAATAGCTATTGTTTTTAGAAATGAGCGTTTCTTGATTACCGATGATATAATCACATTTTTATTTGTTGTCAAAATATTAATTTTACATTTTTGCAACAAAAATTTAATTTAAAGTCGATTGTAGGAAAAATTTTGTGTGTATTTCGAGCGCAAAGTGTTTTTGTCGCTCTCGCCAGATTGACAACATTCTGGCTCGCGCGACAAAGTATCACTTTGCGCTCTTAATACACAAATAGCTATTTTTTTTATATTTATTAAAAAACAATGAATAATAATTATGAAATATTTTATATACATATAATTTCATAGCTAATAATTAATTACTTTTAATTCATATAAAAATGAAATGCTTGCAACGAGATATTGGGTACAATAAATTAACATGGGCTAACGCGCAGGCAGGCCAAATAGAAGTGAAGAAAAAAAATACGAAAATCTGTACATTGCCAGTTTCCACTGCAGTACAAAATTATAATAATGCCGACGACAAAGTGCAATATTTAAGGAGATTGACTAATTTACAATAAATGTAATTATTATTTGTTTTATTTTTTTATTAGCTGGTAAATAAATTCAGTTTTAGATTTTTTATATATAATTATAGTTTTACTTTTATTTGTTTCACGTACTATTTCCTCAACCGCCTAATTTTGTACAAATAAGCAAAAACCTTGTTATCTAATAGATTATTTATTAGTTAATTAATAAGAGGTAACTCGATAGCATTTCCGGTAAGTTCAAATTTGAGCCTTTATAAACATTCTGGCTTTTCAATTACAATGCAAATATAACAATAAATTTTTATATAAATTAAAAATAATTAATTATTAGCTATGAAATTATATGTATATAAAATATTTCATAATTATTATTTATTGTTTTTTAATAAATATAAAAAAAATAAATTGTGAGCAATTGGCCGTGTGCGCAATCGGCAATGTGAGAAAAAGTTTCGTGAGCAATTGTATCGGTGAGCAATAGTCGCTGTCGGGAGTATTGCCCGTGAGCAAAATACCCTGTGAGCAGTTATCCGTGTGCGCAGTTATGACTGTGTGCAGTTTTCTGTGAGCAGTAGTTGTGCGAGCGATCGTCTTGTCGGCAGTTGTCCGGTCACCTAAAAAACATACATATGTGTGAATAGAAAATTGTATAATGTCAGTAATGAGATGTGATTTAAAATTATTATGTGAATGTTAATAAGAAAGCAAACAAAGATTAAGATTGTATGATTTATAATTGTTAACAAGGAAAGGAAGATGTGATATATAAGTATAACTAAACATACATATGTGTGTATAGAAAATAGTACAATGTCAGTAATGAGAATTGTAATAAATATATATGTGAGAGAAACACAAGAAGTGCTCTTAGTCTGTGTACATAAATAGCGGGTCAGCCGCAATAAAGAGCCTCTTCCATTTCATACTTGCTAGTTTACTGAAACCCTAAATCGAAATTATCACAATTTTGACTGTGTCTAACTAATTAATAAAAAAAAAATGCAACTATTAAAATATACATTATCTTCTTCATCATTTTATTCGCTTTCTAAAAATACCATTAGATTGCTGGCGCTGTGCCTAATACAGAAATCTTATTAACAATTAGCAGAAACTTCCTGAGCATATAAGCTATGTTTCACGCAAATCCAAGCGGTTTCACGGCTATATATAAAATAGTGAAACCCCACTTTTAACGTTTAAGTGGAAGCGGTGCAACCGGGCCTAAGGTAGCGGAGAGCGTTTATATTTCTGCAAATCTGCTCTCAAATTTTTTATATTAACTTGAAATCAAATATAACATAGAAGTCGGCCAACATAGAGTGTTAAGTAACTTAAATTTTAAGGCCAATTAAAGATATAAATGAAGCAGTTAAAACCCAAGAACCAATCTTTGCTTTACACTTTATTCTTTTATAATCAATAAAATAAATAATTTATAAAATCAAAATAGTGCATAAAATGGTTTTTCCCACGACCATATACGAAAATCATAGTTTCCGCGCAAGAAACATACGACGAAAGCATGCAATATCATTAGCCGTGCGTTATTATAACGCACGGGTAAGCTGTGCGTCATAAATTTGACACTTAATCTCAATAATTGGTTTTTTCTTCTTCTTGTTCTACAGCGATCATTTATCCAGTGAGTTTTTTAGAGATTTTAACCGAGGTAATGACAGATTAATGGTGCATTTATTGAAACAGAAACAAAATATGCAACCGCGTATATAGAACTGCTGCAAGCTATATTATTTTTTAGAAAAAAATTAGACTTGCAAAAATTGTATTTTTGGTTAATAAAAATTAAAGTTAGTACGAGAATTTTAAATATTTTTTTCGGTTTGCGGCCGCCTTTTTTAAATCTTGTCATATGCAACCCCGTATATAGGACAGCTGCAAGCTATATTATTTTTTAGAAAGAATCTTGGATTGCAAAAATTGTATTTTTGGTTAATAAAAATTTAAACTAGTACGAGACATTTAAACATTCTTTTTGGTTTGCGGCGGTCTTTTTTAAAACTTGTTATATGCAACCGCGTATATAAAACTGCTGCAAGCTATATTATTTTATAGAAAAAAATTTGGATTGTAAAAATTGTATTTTTGGTTAATAAAAATTTAAATTAGTACGAGAATTTTAAACATTTTTTTTGGTTTGCGGCGGTCTTTTTTAAAACTTGTTATATGCAACCGCGTATATAGAACTGCTGCAAGATATATTATTTTTTAGATGGAAATTTGGTTTGCATAAATCGTATTTTTGGTTAATGTAAATTTAAATTACTACGAGAATTTTAAACATTTTTTTTGGTTTGCGGCCGCCTTTTTTAAAACTTGTCATATGCAACCGCGTATATAGGACTGCTGCAAGCTATAATTTTTTTTTTAATTGTTTCTTTGATTGATCTATTTAACAATTAAAAGTAAATAGTGTTATATAGTGTGCATGTTTAGTTGCATATATTTGACTTTTTGTATACTGAGGTAAATCACTTTACCGGCTTGATTTTTGTTATGACAGTTGACATTTTTAATTTACATTATTACATCATTAAAAAAGATGTCAAAATAATTAACATTTGTTAGATTATTGTTTGGTCGTGGGAAAAGTAGCGTACACATAACTCGCTGGAAAGTGACTTAACACACTCGTGTGTTAAGCGTCACTGTCCGGGCTCATTATCTAATATACTATTATTCACAATCGTTATTGTAATGTTGTGATTACCAACGATTTAGAGGTCGGGAAGTTGAACATTACATACCTAGGTTCGTAATACTGTCAAATAATAAATATGATTGTTTGACACTTGCAACAGTAGAATTTACACAAGTATTTAATGTATTTCGCTATTTCCACACTTTTAATTACATTTAAAGATTAATCTAGTCCAACAGCACAACAAATTAATGAACTATCGTAAAAAACAACACGCAACACTGTATTTTTGTTTTGAACTGGAGTTTTGACAACTGCAATTTCACTCCAGATTTGCTGATCGAAAAGTGCATTTCCACCACGGTCGAAAATGTGTTTTTATTCATACATTTTTAATTATTTTTTTGATAATAAATTGTTCGATTGTGAATAAAATAGTATACATACCTCGGTGGGAATTTCATTACAGCCTCGCGCTTATATCTGACCTCGAGGCTTCGCCTCTCGGTCAGATATTAGCCCTCGGCTGTAATGAATATCATTCCCAACTCGGTTGTAATATACTGTCGCAACCGCCACCCTAATTTCCTGGTGCGGCTACGTATGAAAGGGAGACTTTATAAAAATACGCGTAGGAACGACGGATTGTGGGGGCGGCAATTAGCTTCACTCATTTATCACAAGAAACAACAACAAAAAATTAAATCAATCCATTTAACTTTATTAATGTAATAAAAACAACTAAATAAGGTAATCCTAGACCAAAAATCCTACTTGCCGCACTAATCGAAATGGCGACACTTCGGGTTTCGAAGGTAACTTCAGTAAAACACACACACGAGCATTGAGCAGTAACTTGACGCTTTATGTAACATATTATCATCCGCTTGAAATAAAATACAGTACTCACGATTTTGGTACCTAATCTTACGGGGAGCCAACTGTGGTTCCCCAATTCGGGTGTAGACTTCTCGGAGAATCACTAGGCCTCACTAGTTATCACCTGGTATCACTTCACGCTCTCTTTTATATTAATTCACTCTAAAGTTCGATGATGGTCACTCTAATGCAACACTACCCTATTCGCGCGTAGGCCTATTGCCTCTCGAGTATCGACTGCCTCTGTTCGACCGCTGGAACCGTTTCTCGTTTTTCCAGTCCCCTCATAATTCTTTCCTTTTTAGTTATTTCGCATTAGCACTTTTTGTATCTCATAGCACCGGTACTCTTATCAGTCTGGAGAAAAGGAAATGATTTTGTATCCCACGGCATCGGTAGACGCTACTCAAGCACATCTGATCAATGCTCATTGTTTTGTCTGTTATCGCTCAATACTCGCTCGTTGTTCTACCTTACAATATAACACAAAGTACGGCCGCAACAACAATTTAGCCGTTTACAACATACCTTCCTTCCCCGACAAAAAGTTTATGGTACAATACCTTAAGCTTTTTTCAACAAAACAACTACAAAAAAAAAAAAAAAAAATAAAAATTGCTTATTTAAGTCAACATAAGAGGGCTACTCCCTCAGTTCAAAAAGAACAACTTGCCCTAAAATCTTACAAAACAAAACAAAGTTACATTACTATATTACTATGTGCCTAACTCTACACCTACCTATCCTTACATAACTACCCTATAGTCTACCTTATATAACTACCCGAGCACGTTTTTTTTTTGCACTTTCTCGCACTTACTACCAGTGTTTTGGTGTCACTTGCAGCCTTTCCGCTTCAGCTTGTTCAGCAAGCAACCTGCTCGGTTCGGCGTAAGGCCCTGCGTCCGATGCTACTCCTGGCGCTGTGGCTTGTACAGCTATTTCTGATCTATCGATTGCTTGTTGTTCTGTGGACATCGTTCTAGCTCGTTGGGCTCGGTGAATTACCCACATAGTCATTGTATCCCATAAACTGGCTACCATTCGCCAACTCCACCCTTCGAGTCGATGTATTGCCAACCCATTTAATACGACTTCAGCACAAAACTTTAAAATTCAGAACATAAAATAAATGCCCAAACATCCACTGGTAAAATTGCCGAGTATTGTCATCCAGCCCCACAAATACTCTACTGCACTCTTCGATATACGACATATCTCTTCTGGACTAAAGAGGTTTGTTAGGGAGTATCCTTGATCTTCAGCCTCCCCACCTTCCACTCGGCTCAGTATAATGTTGCTTACTGCTTTTCTCTCTAAGCCCGCCATCATATTTCGTTGCGCTGCCGCCACCTCTTCATTAGTATAAAGACCGCCCGCTCCCAATCCTTGAATTGGTTTGAACTTCAGATGGATAGTAGTACCCGCTTGAAGCTCGATAGGTACTATTCCAGACAATGGATGTGGTGCGAGTCCTACCCATTCTCCTCCGATGTGGTACATGTTTGGCACTATTGGGTTGCAGTCTTCTTCAACACCGTGAATCTGAAGCACTCTAGTCACTGGTGACATAAATAGCGATTGATTGTCTGCTGTCACAGGTAATTCTTGATAACACTTGCTAGTACGGCGCACTTGCACTACCCGTGGTACGCATTGCAAAATAAAAAGAGCCTCGCCTGCAATTTTTCCGCAATACCCAAGCTGCATCTTAATTACGGTGCTGATAGCATTAGGCGCAAATTGTGCTAATACTAAACGATTTTTCAAAACTTCGCGTTCTAGAAGACATCTGCAGTGTACTGCGTCCGCGTAAAGCATATCTTGTGCGCGTCCTAATGCTTGCTCTACGTATAAAAACTTACTGTTCGTGTAAACCATTAAGTCTACTTCCGCTGTCCGCACTTTGTGTATCCGCCACATTTGAATGTTTTTAGCTTCCGCAACAAACAGATTTGGGTGTTCAGTGTCCCACAGTTTGACACCGCACACATGCTTTTCTTCCACCAACGTAAGCGCAAAGATTTTTGGAGCTTGCTCTACTACTAAGTAATGTTTTTGTGTCTGTTTCTCTGTAACAACTTCCGCGAAGCCGTCAAAAAGTACCACAAACCGATCACATTCCGGCACCGTCACTGTGTCCCATGTTGTCTTTCCTACGTTTACATCCATGCAATAGTTATCCGTAAATTTACATACTAAGCCGTCCCGTAGCCAAAGCTCATTTGTGTCCAACTGCACTTTTGCACTATAGTCTTTTAGTTCGATTTTTATTCCCGCTGTTACAACTACACCTTTCCATGACATGCCAAACTGAGTATACGAAACCCCTTGACATGAGCCGTCTCGACTCACACTGCCCGCTAAGGTCATCGAGGCCTGGATTGACGAATTAGCTTTAAGTCCGTCAATAACTTGATTATTAAATCCCATAAAACGGTGTTCACGATGCATAGTTTTACATCCGGCCGCACCTACTTCGTGAATGTATGTCAAAAGTCCTTGGCTCACTACTGATGAATGCTCGTGCATCCCACAGTAAGTTATAAGTCTTGTAATCTCCACTAAGCACGTTTGCACCGTCACTTCTGTGATGTGTTGCCGCTGGAACACCGTCACTGCTGTTGATCGCGAGGAATATCCTACTTCAGGTTCTGGGCATGGCGCTACGTTCTGCAAGGAGATGACGGTAAGGTTGGATCCCGCTCCTCGACAATCGTACGCTACTAAAGCCCCTGCTATGTGAGCTCCCAGCAGCATGACTAGGCCACGGATGATGTTTGCCATATTGTGCTCTCTACAACAAAAACCCCTCACAAACTTCCCCACATAAACATACTCATTTAAATATAAACTAACAACTAAGGGTACAAGATAAATCACTATTATAAATTCGTTAATGTCTGTAATTTAATTTCGTTTTTCGTACAACCGCTTATCGTACATCCAAGGTTGCATTTCTACGCTTCCCCGACTTCGCGTATTATACCGACTTGTCACCGGATGGTGAAGATTCTGTTCTTCAACCTCTTGCGCGTCTTGCCTTATGCCAACGTCGGCTTGAATCTCCGCAGTATCAATGTTGCTTCTCTGATCTACAATTTCTTCAGATCTTCTCTGTGTCTCTTCTACGTTTTCTGAGTGAATTTCTGCCTGTGTTACAATCTGGGTCGGGTCTTCGTCCTCTTCCGACTCCGCATACTCTAATTCCTCTGATGGTAATGGATTCATTTGACGCTGCCGTTCTTTTGGTGCACTTTCAGAGTTCGTCTTTTCTTCTATATGAAGCTCGTGGTATGGCTTCATGCGATCCACGTGCACCACTTGCTCTCGCTTTCCATAGATCTCCTTTACTTTATAGTTCACCTCACCTTGAATTCCAATCACTCTGTAAGGTCCGCCCCATGTAGGAACGAACTTCCTGGGTATCTTCAATTTACCGATAGGGGGTGTATACAGGTACACCTTATCACCAACTGCATACTTCTGCGTTTTTGCATGTTTATACTTCTTGTGGTTTTCGGTTTGTCGTTCGGCACATTCCTGGAGATTCTGTCTTACTGATGCAAACGCTTGGCTCAAACGTGCCATCATTTCGCTGGCATAGTTCTCTGCTATATCATACTTGTACTGAGATGGCTCTAGTACAGCGTGGAATGGCATCACCATATCTCTTCCATGGAGGAGGAAAAAGAGAGTCTCCTTTGTCGAACTATGTATGCTTGACCGATGCGCCATGGCTACAAAACATAACATCTCGTCCCACGTGCTGGGTTCCTTTTGCACAAAGTGTTTTAGGCGGTCCTTTAAACTGGCGTGCATTCTTTCTATCATACCGTTGCACTGTGGTCTGTACGCCGTAGTTTGAATTTGGTCTATTTCCAGCAATTTGCACACTTCTTTAAACATTCCTGATAAGAACTGGGTGCCTCTATCTGTTAGCAATGCTCGTGGGGTCCCATGACGTGTTATTGCTTCTGTAACAAACGCTTTGGCAACTGTGGTAGCCTGAATGTCTGGTATAGGGATTAGCTCCACGTATCTAGACAGATAATCCATAAACGTCAAGATGTACTTATGTCCTTTGGCTGATCTGTTAAGTGGTCCTACTATATCCATAGCACATCCTTCGAAAACTGCTTCCGGAACCGCAAATCTTTGTAATTCGGCAGTCGGGCGTCGAGATCTTTTAAACACATTGCACTCGTGGCAACTCTGCACATATGTTTTTATATCTAATCGCATGCCTTCCCAATAGAAATCTTGAGTGATGAGGTCATAAGTCTTCTGTTCACCTTGATGTGCCGTCCACGGAGAGTTGTGGTACAATTCGAGAATCTTATTCTTCATTTTCTGTGGCGCCAAAATCTTGTCCCGCCTTTCCGTTGCTTGTCGAGTCTTGTACAACATCCCGTCGCGTGTCATGTAAAATTCCGATAGTTCTCCACTCTCTAACCTGCGCGTTATATTTGTCAACTTCTCGTCTTTGCGTTGCTCTGAAATTATTTGTTCTCGATCCCATATAATTCCAACCACAGGATTGGCTTGTAGCTCCACTGCGTTGACAGTTCCATCCGGTTTAATTCGTGATAGCACATCTGCATTCGTATTCAGTCGCCCCGGCCGATGCTGAATATCAAATGAATATTCCAATAATGACATAGCCCATCTCGCAAGCCGGCTACTAGGATCTTTAATACTGAGTAAATACCTCAACGGCGCATGATCTGTAATCAGCGTAAAATGCGTACCGACTAAGTAACAACGATACTGTTTCACGGCCCATACAACTGCTAGACATTCTTTCTCTATCGTTGAATAGTTTCTTTCCGCATCGTTCAAACTACGACTTACATATCCGATGGGATGTTCAAATCCGTCGTACTTCTGACATAAAATCCCGCTCAGGGCTATGTCAGATGCGTCGGTAACCAATATAAATGGTTTTCTGAAATCGGGATACTTCAGTATAGGCGAAGTGGTTAAGGCCGTCTTCATTGTATCGAACGCTTCTTCTTGCTGCATATCCCAAACAAATGGAAAATTCTTCTTCGTCAGCAATGTTAAAGGTTTTGCCACTTCTGCGAATTTCGGTACGAATTTTCGGTAAAATCCGCACAGACCCAAAAACGCTCTAATCTCCTTAACGGTGGTTGGTCTAGGATAATACCTGATGATATCCGTCTTTTCGGGATCTACTTCGCATCCTTTCGACGAGATAATGTGACCCAAAAATTTTGTCTTTTCTTTCAGGAACTCACACTTAGTTGGTTTCAACTTCAATCCATTTTCTCTCAAACGATCGAACACTTCTACCAGCAACTTGAGGTGACACTCTACATCACCTGCGCTGTAGACAATAATGTCGTCTAAATAAACCAAACACGATAATCCATTTAAGCCTGTCAACACTACGTTCATTAACCGTTGCCAGGTTGCTGGCGAGTTTTTGAGACCCATGGGCATTCGATTAAATTCATAATGACCATCTGGCGTGCTAAATGCTGTTTTTTCTTTGTCGCTGTCTTCTACTTTTACCTGGTAATATCCACTGGCCAAGTCCATCGTGGAGAATAATGAACAGCCTGCCAACTTGTCAAATGTTTCTTGCAAGTTTGGTAGCGGGAAATAGTCTGTTTTGGTAACGGCGTTCAGTCCTCGGTAGTCTATACAAACTCTTAATTCCGGTTCTTCTCTTGGGTGTTGCTTTTTGTTCACTAGTACTACTGGCGCACTCCATGGCGAGCTACTTGGTCGTATTATCGCTTGTTCTAACATCTCTGAGATTTTTTTTGCGTAACTTGCCCTGATGGTAATGTGGTACTCTGTACGGTCGTTTTGCAATCGGTGCTGCTTCTTCCGTAATTATTCGGTGCTTGACTTCATTCGTAGCCGTTAAATGCTGTGTTGGAGTTCGAAATATATCACTGTACTGGTCAAGTACTGCTCTCACTTGCTCTCGCTCTGTCTGCTCTAAATGATTGAGTCTATACTCTAAATGCCCCTCCTCACTTCCACCGCTATTAAAGCTCCTTATTGGATTTACATTCCCTTCATCAATCTCTACTACTTCACACCCTACTAGCTTTCCAATAATATCGCGTTCCGAAATCTTTACTTCTTGATCCTCCACGTTCATAATTCTCACTGGAAATATTTGCCCCCCTGAATATAGCGTCCGTGCTATTAAAGTACCCTTTACACCGCCCCTGACTGACTCTAGCATAAAATCCTAAGAAGGTGCACGCTTCTTGGTCCATCCCATGCAGATTGCTTCGCTTCTGGGTGGTATAACAAGCGATTGCAGTAAATAAACTCCAAGGTAGCTACTCTCGTGTTTATCTACATTCTGACCTAAAAGGTAGCTGGCCTCCTGATCTATAATATCTGCACTAAGTTGGTCGGATTCTATTCTATTCAGTTCACTATCTATTTCGTTCCACAATTCTTCACAATCTGCCTGTCCCTTAGGCATCTCATCTTCTATCCTACCCCCTCTATTTACTCTAATCTCCTGTTCTACCCTATCTGTTCCTAACTTCAAACAATCCTCTCCTATTTTCTCTGTATCTGCTCTAACTATTTCTGTACTAGCTATTTCCCTACTATCCTCCTCACCATCTTCTCGATGCAATGGCAACTTGATGCCTCTTATGACAAACACCCTTTGACTCCATAACAAATCAACTTGAAAGCGTTGTAAAAAATCTATCCCCAGTAGCATCTCTGCATCCATCGATCTATCATCTACTACGATGAACTCGTGACTAATGAATGTGTTCTCATCAAGTTCAATAGTAATTTTCGTTCGGCCTATTACTCTATATTATTCTTTTGAATATCTACTAAAACCGGTAGATTGTCTGACTCTATTAACTCCCCTCTACACTGACTTCTCTTGATCAACGATAATGCTGCTCCCGAATCTATAAACAGCCTTCTCTTTACTCCCGAAACTACTAACTCTAATGTATTAAACCTATTACTACTCTCTATAATTGTGTGACAAATTTTACCGCGCACACTCGGGATTACGTTGATCGCATCTGTACTATTACCTATTGTCGCCAGTTTCTGGCGGTCGCAGTTGGGAGTCTTGCTGCAACCGCTTGCCCATTTAAATTCCTGCTACAATCTTTCGCAAAGTGTCCGGGCGTTCCGCATTTAAAACACTTATTGTCTCTTTGCTGACTGACTGACGTATTACCTTGATTCGTTAGAGCTGGTGCTCGACAATCCCGTGAAAAATGTCCAGGTTGACCACATCTGAAACATACCGTTCGTTCTCTTACCGGTTGCTCAGTCCTACGCTGACTCTGTTGACAGTTACGAGCAATATGCCCTAATGCACTACAATTGAAACATCGCCTAGAGGGTGGTGGATCCCATCGACTATTTGCTTGATGCACGTTGGTTCCTCGTACAGGACCGACCACTTGCCCCCTCCCTGCAAATGAGCTATCATCCGAAACATTTCTAATGGTTTGCTGCCGTTTTGTCATTCCGTCGACTGTTTCTTCCAACTGGGCCCGTTCTCTGGCGGCAACAAAGGTCGCCGGTTGAGCTGATAATACTCGTTGTTGCAGTGGCATTCTCAATCCCGATGTAAATTGCCTTAAAACTTCGCGATCACGCTGCGCTACCGTTAGTCCACCCTGGCCTGCATCTAACTCTGCTTGATGAAGCTTGTTTGCACCTGCTTTAACCCGTGAAGCAAATTCAATAACGCGTTCGACGGCACGCTGCCTGCAATTTAACAACTCGAAAGCCGCCTGATCCGGTGTAACAATAATGTCAAATCTTGTCCGTAAAGCGGCCGTAAATTCCGCCCACGTTGATCTTCCAAACCTATCTGGATCGACGCGCAAAAACTCCCGCGCATCTCCCGTAAGACGCATTTTAGCAACAACCAATTTCTCGTTATCAGTCCATCTTCCAATTATTGCCAATTCATTAACCGTTTCAATAAAGTTCAGTACGCTCGAACTTCCATCATATTCTGGTATGTTTACCGAAATATATAATCGCTTTGGTAGTACCCCTGTTGGATTTCCCTGCTGTTGCTCATGCAATTGATCGTTTTCTCGCCGTGCTTGTTCTAGTTCTGCTTGACGAATTTCTGCTTGTCGTTGCATGTTCTGATTTGCTATTTCTAGCTGTGCTAACCGTGCCTCCAAAGCTTGTAGCATCTGCCCCCCTGCTGGTGGCGATCCTGTTGGTGAACGATCTAACGGCATTGTGCTGCTGCGTTTGTACTCAAAAATTCAAAATTTTCGTGTTCCTGTACCGTACGTAACGCGGCTAATAATCAAACTCGTTTATGCTAACCGGTTATACTTTATTCAGCCCTAAATAAATTTCACACACAAAAACCCCGAGAAAAAAAACAAATTTGCATGCTTAATCCATAAATAATTTCAATATAGCGCCCTCGATATTTCCTATTTTGTTACTGCCCTGTTACTCGTGTAATTATTATCCGATTTTAATTCAATCTAGCCTACAAAACCAGCTAATTATTTACCACCCCGTTTTCTTTTAATAAGAAAAGGTTGACACAATCCGATTTCATAACTCTAACACCGATTTCTTCTAACCCACCATTATTTATCAATAAAAAAAAATTTAAACCCTACACCTGACACCATTTGTCGCAACCGCTACCCGAATTTCCTGGTGCGGCTACGTATGAAAGGGAGACTTTATAAAAATACGCGTAGGAACGACGGATTGTGGGGGCGGCAATTAGCTTCACTCATTTATCACAAGAAACAACAACAAAAAATTAAATCAATCCATTTAACTTTATTAATGTAATAAAAACAACTAAATAAGGTAATCCTAGACCAAAAATCCTACTTGCCGCAATAATCGAAATGGCGACACTTCGGGTCTCGAAGGTAACTTCAGTAAAACACACACACGAGCATTGAGCAGTAACTTGACGCTTTATGTAACATATTATCATCCGCTTGAAATAAAATACAGTACTCACGATTTTGGTACCTAATTCTACGGGGAGCAAACTGTGGTTCCCCAATTCGGGTGTAGACTTCTCGGAGAATCACTAGGCCTCACTAGTTATCACCTGGTATCACTTCACGCTCTCTTTTATATTAATTCACTCTAAAGTTCGATGATGGTCACTCTAATGCAACACTACCCTATTCGCGCGTAGACCTATTGCCTCTCGAGTATCGACTGCCTCTGTTCGACCGCTAGAACCGTCTCTCGTTTTTCCAGTCCCTTCATAATTCTTTCCTTTTTAGTTATTTTGCATTAGCACTTTTTGTATCTCATAGCACCGGTACTCTTATCAGTCTGGAGAAAAGGAAATGATTTTGTATCCCACGGCATCGGTAGACGCTACTCAAGCACATCTGATCAATGCTCATTGTTTTGTCTGTTATCGCTCAATACTCGCTCGTTGTTCTACCTTACAATATAACACAAAGTACGGCCGCAACAACAATTTAGCCGTTTACAACAATACTATTATCGCACGACCACATACGAAAATCATGCTTTCCGTACAGAAAACATAGGACGAAAACATCGACCGTGCGTTATTCGCACGAGTAAGCTGTATGTTATAGATTTGACACTATCTCAATCATTTGTTTCTTCTTCTACTTCCTATCCAGTAAGTTTTTAGAGATTTTAATAGAGTTAATGAAATATTAATGGTGCATTTATGTAAACAGAATCAAATGGATTCTTTGATTGATTTATTTAGCAATTAAAAATAAATTGTTCTATAGTGGGTATGATTAGTTGCATATATTTGACTTTTCGTATACTGTAGAACTTTACTTTACCGGCTTAATTTTGTTATGACAGTTAAGATATTTAATTTACATTTTTAGATCATTAAAAAAGATGTAATAGTATATTACTCAACGAGTTAGTAATGATAGTCATTATTCTTGAGAATGAAGTTTACGACCCGAGCGATAGCGAGGGGAGTAAATCATTCGAGAGAATAATGGCTTATTACTAACGAGTAGAGTACTATACTTTATCTACTCTTAATAACAAAGCTAAAAAAAATGGAAAATTAATAGATTTCAAAAAACACTATAAGCTCAATTTTATTCATTTATATTAACATTATTATTTTATCTATTTTTAACAATAAGATTTCAAAGTGTTGACAGAAAGTGAAATTAGAATAGATATCAAAAAACAATATAGCTCCATTTTATTCATTTAATATTAATTTATATTGTCTTATCAACACAAGATAAAATACTGTAAATTTTTATCGCTTACATTAAAAATGTAGTATTATGAATGTATTTTTATAATCAATGTCTGTTAATCAAGAATATATTAATAATTGACAATGTAAGTATTGCTGGTTGCAAACAATTACTATTTCAACAACACAAAGGTGCAATTAAAATCGATATGACATTTCCAATTAGTAATGATGACATTTCTGATTAGTAATGATTCATTACCGCATAGGTGACATAATGTATAATGTTATGTATTGGAAAACGCACGCGTAAAGTGTATATTACGTGTTAAGAGTAGATAAAAATAATTAACATTTATTAGATTATTGGTCGTGGGAAAAATAGGGTACATAATATACTATAACGCACTAAATTCAACAAATTGTTGATTTAGAATTTCAGCAGTTAATTGAAACGCTTAGTTCCAATCATATATTTGAAACAAAGCGTTTCCATTGGCTGTTGAAATTCCAACATAACAAATTTATAATACACGTTGAATTTATAATACACGCGTTTCACTAACTAAATACACATATAGAAAATGGCAAATTAAAGGACATATAGGTTTATATCCACTTCTTCGTTGTCAACGTTGGAAAGCGAAATTACAAATCCGCGATTCGAATCAACTCTTGTATATTTAACTAATAAAATGAAAATCAGCGACAAATACCAAATCAGGTAAAAAGCATGTGTTACGGCTGAAAACGATTTTTATTGGTGTTGTTGTATCCTTCGTTATTCTCTTGAGCGCCGAGCACGTTCGTTATTCGCTTTTAAGCTTACCTGGGTAGTGGCGCCCTCAGACATTGACCCTTTAGGGCTATTTCTTATCTATTTGGATTAATGAGTAGAAAAAGTGCTACCAATATCAACATTAATTAGTATTCTCAGCTTTCATTGTATTGTTTACATTCTCCAATCTGTGTTTTTGTTTATATTCTTGTTGTTTGGTTCTTGTAGTGTATAGTTTTTTTATTAGCGCCATCTAAGATAGTTTAGAGAAGATGCGGATCCGCAGGTAAAAATCGCCAAACGTTGGATCGTCCATATAAAAAAATATAGTTATTTTGTTCCTTTAAAAAATTTTAAATGTATATTTATAGCGCGAGACATTTACATTTATAGCGCGACGCAAAAGGAAAGTTTCCACCGAAGTAAGTTCACAATCGAACAATAATTAATAAGTTGTGAATAATTTTTACACATCATTTCTAATTTCTATGAATTTAATATTTTCCTTGGTGGAATGGATATACCTAAAATAAATTGAGTGAAGCACGCGTATTTGCTGTCAAAACTAAAATAAAATTTGTAACACCGTCCCAATGCGCCGCCACTGGAATATCTACGCCACTGGTTGACACGTAGCATAAGGCATTTCAGTAAAATGACAGTTCTCGAACAGCTGATGCTTCTGGTGGTCCAACAAACAATTTCTACATAACCAAGTTTAATAAAACAATTGTGTGTAACACAAAAACCTGAAGTGCTATAATATTGATGTTAGTGTCATTTTGTTCGCAAATGTTTATACTATATACATATAAACTTTTGGTTCGGATTTCTTACTTGGTTTCAATTGGCTGCTACGTGGTTTCAATGATCGAAATCACTTTATACTACATGGAACGAGGCAACAGAGGCTCTAAAACATGCTTTTGGGAGTAAACTGCCGCCGCATCGGGTGTTCCGCGAGCTTTTTAAACGAGAACAAAAAGACAACGAACCGACAGACGTATTTGTCAGCAACGCGCGCGCTCTTCTCGCTCAATTACCAGACAAGCCTGTGCTACAAGAGGAACACAAACTCAACATGGTTTACGGTTTGCTTTCGCATCAAATTCGAATACGGCTACTACGCGACCAAGTTGACGACTTCGCATCGCTTATGGAAAAAGCAAGATCAGTCGAAGCTAATTTTCGGGAAGTTGATGGCAAAATTGATACCAAAATCGATAGTAAGGAGAAGCCGATAGTGGACAAAGTGAAGGCGAGGCCCAGGTGCGACTATTGCAAGAATTTTGGACACACAAAACCAGAGTGCCGGAAACTCGCTGCTAGCACATCAACGCGCAGGTCCGACGCGCATGTTGAAGCACCGACCAGTGTTCCAAGAAGAGATTCATCTTCTATCACCTGTTATGGCTGTGGCGCTCCCGGATATATTAGGTCAAATTGCCCACACTGTAGAAGGCCGGCTACATCAACGTCCTTGGTGGAATTTCTGTCTGCTGGGATCCATTCAGAGGCAAGTCGACCGCTGGTGAGTGTTGAAGTTATCGGGAAAACGGGACTAGCTTATTTGGATTCGGGCGCAAAATGCTCGCTCGCAAGTTACAGATTGTATTCTCATCTGCTGGCTCAAGGAATACCACACACCATAGATGAATTGGATATGACACTCGCTGATGGAGTTACTCGAGCTGTCTCAACATGCAAATTTCATGTCAAAGTCCGCATCAATGATCGTTGCGTGGATACTACGTTCATTGCCGTCCCAACCCACACGCATGCAAAAACACTTCTTGGCGTCGATTTCATTAGGAGTGCAGGAATGGTGATCGACATTCCTAATATGCAGTATTTTTTTGCTGATGACCCTTCATCAGTCTACCGTTTTCACAATGAGCCTACACCTTCCGGCATTTCAATCCAGTGTTTGGAACTGGATCTGCGCCAAGACGAAGGTGCTAACCTTGACACAGAAGAGAGGAAACAACTGAACAATCTTCTGCTCGAACATGATGACGTTTTTGGAGAACCACAAGAACCAACACCTTTTGCCGAGCATGCTATCAAACTGACAGACGATATGCCTATCGCTGTTGCTCCCTACCGCTTATCGCCCCAGAAGGCTACCATTCTTGAAAAAGAGATCGACAAAATGTTGGAAGCTGGTGTCATCGAAGAGTGCGACACCCCTTACGCCGCTCCTGTAGTGCTTACAACAAAATCCAACGGAGATCCACGAGTCTGCATCGACTATCGGAAGTTGAATAACATTACCGTCGCTGACAGATATCCGCTACCACAAATCGACGATTTGTTGCATGCTGCAAAGCAAACACTGTACATGTCAACAATAGATTTGCAATCGGGATATTGGCAGGTTCCAGTACGTGAGATTGACCGAGACAAAACAGGATTTGTCACACCTACCGGACTTTATCGATTCACTCGCATGCCGTTTGGCCTGAAAAACGCACCCGCCACCTTCCAAAGGCTTATCGACCGATTCTGAAGAACTCTACCCCAAGTAACGATACTAAGTTATCTAGACGACATGGTTGTTTTGTCCGACAACTTTCAATCGCATTTGCAAGATCTTCGGACGATTTTTGAACAGCTTCAAGTTTACAGATTGGTCGCTAACCGGAAAAAATGTTGTTTCGGGTGTGCTCGCGTGAAGTATTTGGGGCACATCATCACCGCCACAGGAATTGCTCCTGATCCAGGGAAAACTCAGGCTATTACTGAAAGAGCGCCGCCAACAGACGTCAAATCGCTCCTTTCTTTCTTGCAACTATGCAGTTGGTCTCGGAGGTTTGTACCCAATTTTGCGGACGTGGCACGTCCTTTGAGTACGCTGACGCGCAAGCGCGTTCCATGGGAATGGGGACCGTCTCAGCAGGAAGCGTTTGAAAAGCTGAAAACGTTATTGTCTAGCGCGCCTATCTTACGACAGGCTGATCCTAATGAACCGTTCATCTTGAGAACAGATGCCAGTGCGTTTGCCCTTGGAGGTTGTCTTCTTTAGGGGGAGGGTGCGGATGAACGCCCCGTCGAGTACTGCAGTCGTCTCCTTACTCCAGCTGAAAGGAATTACACAACTACCGAGCGAGAAGCACTAGCCATAATCACAGCCGTTGAGAAGTTTCGCGGTTACATAGACGGGCAGAAGGTGACAGTAGCCACTGACCATCAGCCTCTGAAATGGCTAATGTCTTTGCGATCGCCTAGCGGACGTCTTGCGAGATGGGCACTGCGTCTTCAACCTTATGATCTGCAGATCGACTACGTTCAAGGTAAATGCAATGTGGTCGCCGATACTCTTTCCCGACCCCCGTGCCTCGATGATTCCAACCAAAACTGTGAAGTATGCGTCATCTCGATCGATTTGTCTATCAGGGGCCCTAAGGAAGCTAGAGACCGACAGCTGTCAGACCCAGACCTTCGAAAAATTATTGAATGCTTGGAAAGCGCTGATCCGAACGAGACCGACTTCGCACGATTTAGTGACCGAGGATTTTTCATGTCACAAGGTGTGCTACATCGCTTTTCCTACGACTCCGACGCTGAAGAGCCGCAACTGGTAGTACCTCAATCCCAAATTCAAGAAGTAATACAGTCCTATCATGACTCGCCTCTGTCAGGTCATTACGGAATCGAAAAAACGCGTCAGAAAATTTTTAATCGATTTTACTGGTCAACAATGCGCCGGGATATTGATCACCACGTCAGACGATGCGCTGCTTGTCAGAAGTACAAGCCATCCAATCTGAAACCGGCTGGATTACTTCAAGCGCCCGTTCCGGCGCAACGATTCGAAACACTTGCGATAGACTTATTTGGCCCGCTACCAGAAACTCCTCGAGGTGAACGATGGGTGTTTGCCATCGAAGATACTGCTACTCGATAGATTGAACTATTTGCGTTGCAACAAGCCACCGCCGAAGCTTGTGCCAAGTGTTTGATCGACGAAGTAATTCTTCGATATGGTACCCCCAGACGAATTATTAGCGACAATGGCGTACAATTCGTAGGCGATGTGATGCAGAAGGTGGCTTTGTGTCTCGGTTTTAAACAAAGCCTCACTCCCGTCTATCATCCCGAGTCCAACCCAGAAGAACGCCGAAACCGCGATTTGAAAACGCAGCTGGCCATAATGGCTTCATCTAAGCACACTCGATGGAGTGATGATCTTCCATCCGTACGATTCGCTATGAATAGTGCTCCTTGTCTTGCAACTGGGTTCAGCCCAGCGTATTTGTGCTTCGCTCGAGAACTCCGTTCTCCAATAGATGTCGCGACTGATTTCCGTTTAATCTTGGATAATTCGAACTTTGTCGCGGAAATCACGCCCTACCTAACTAATTTGCTTAACACTCTACAACGTGCCCGTGAGACCACAGAACACCGACAGGATGTCGTCAAGCAGCATGCAGACCGCAAGAGGCGCGACACGTCTCCGTTTTGTGTTGGAGACAAAGTGCTGGTCGACGTCCATACGTTGAGCAATGCGTCCAAACAGTTCACGTCGAAACTTGCACCCCGACGTGATGGGCCGTACATAATCAAGCAAAAGGCTACCCCTACCAGCTACATCCTAGTTGCCGATGATGCTCCAGATGTTCCTCTTGGAAAGTATCACGTTTCTGCGCTGCGACGTTTTGTTCAGGGGGAGGGCCTTGCAGAGGTCATCGCTCCAATTCGCCCGCGAGGTCGCCCAAGGACCAAAGATGTTGTGCCAGCTCTTCTATCCGAGGAGCCGCCCGCAACTTCCATGAGAGATGGGCCTGGGCCTTCGTCGTCAGACTCGCCACCAGTACCGCGAGAGGGAACAGCGCGCTCTCAGCGAGCTCGTCAAGTGCCGCGACGATACCGCTAATCTAGTGGATCATCTCGGTGTCCTCTCTCCACCAAAATGATCCAAGGGGGAGTGTTACACCGTCCCAATGCGCCGCCACTGGAATATCTACGCCACTGGTTGACACGTAGCATTCGTAGAAGTTTTGAAGTTATAGGGAAGGAGGTGACGTAGCTAGCCGACGCCGGTGCATGGCTACACACAGAGAGACTTTTTCTACGTTCCTGAACGTGTGCTGTATTTTGTCGTTGTAAATTACTTTACCTTTTACCAATATATTTCTCTCATTAAACTGTGTAGTGCGTTATTGTTTTCTTCTGCAACTCAATTCGGAAGCTGGTTAGTATTTGGTTACAAATTAAAATTTAACCGAATATGCAGTGTTTCATTAGTTTGGGTCTTTGTATTTTGTGTTGTTACGTTAGGTTTCCTCAAAGTTTATTGTATTGTGTCAAAATAGTAAAAAACCGTTGTATATTTATTTAATATTGAACACATTATAAAAAATTTCTAAATTTATTTCTGCGGTACTTCTTTTGCAATGATATTATTAATCAAAGTGACAATAAAAAAAAGTATTATTAAAACATACTGCTAGAAATAAAATTTGAAACAAATCCAAGCTATCATGCTTTATTATTCACAAACTTGCTATTAGTAGTAAAATTAACAAATTAGTATAGTAACTCAACAAAATTGAACGTATACTTTTTCACTAAACATATACAATTGTCATCTGGTTGCTAGAAATCTGTTAATTTTGCCACTAATTTCGAGGTTGTGAACGTAGCTTTACTGTCAATATGGTTGAATAAGGGTTGAAAAAGTGATGTTTACTTTTTCTTCTTGCCAAACCAATAAGAAATAGTAAACATAACCCAATATTGACATATAACCGTAAATAACGTCATAAGAATATGGTTGAGACCAAAAACTCAATAAAACTTTGTAAGAATGTACCATCGACTTTGACACACGAAAATGGGAGGAGTTTCTTAAATAGAAGCATAGATGTACTAAAATAGATAATAATGTATTTGACAGTTAGGAGTTACGCATACTCATGCCACCGAGCGCTGATCACTGAACGTCAAACCGGCGGGAAATTCAAATGTTGTAATTTCTAATAGTTTTTTATATCTAAATTAAACGCAAAATTATTTTCATGCAAATAAATGTATTAAACAATATTATATCACGTTAATACAAAGTCTCTTAAAGTTAATATAAAGTCTCAAGTAATACATTATCACAAGTAACTACAATATTACAAGTTATCATTGCTTTGTTTTTTATCAAATTTTTGTACAAACAAAATATAATTACTATCAGTTTTATACTCTTGGTCAATTTTGAACAATCAAACCATTTTTTAAGTAAAATTATTAAATTAAATCCAATAAAATAATTAGAATAAAAACATAAAAAATTAAACAAATTCAACAATTAACAACAAACAAATAAAACTGCTAATAAAAACCAAAATCTTCCGGAGAACCAGAAGGCAGAGTACCCAAGACAGAAGCTGCGTTTATACCTCTTTGAATGTAAAATAATTACTGTGTGATAACAAGGTGATTGAGCCAATTGAGCCAATTTCCATATGCACGAGCGTATAGAAAGCGTCGTTCACATACGTGCACAAAGTGGCCGACGTCTCATAAAACGGACAACCAAATTGTCTCGCCAACGTTTTACCTTCTTCAGTTGTCACTTTTCGCTGCATTTGCAAGTGGAATTTGTTGACGACGAGCACTAGTGGCGTATCTTCAGAAACGCGCACTTTTTGAATCAGTTTTGAGTATTCTAATGCTTCTTGGAAACTGTGCCGGTCAGTTACGCTGTAGCAAATAAGGAAACCTTCGCCGCATCGCATGTATTGGTCGCGCATCGCCGTGAATTCAACTTGTCCTGCCGTGTCTAGTATGTCAAGTAATGCGGGTTCGCCGTCAATTACTGCTTGTTGTTGGTATGAATCCTCTTGAATTGAATTAACGACTTGAATTAACTGTCGCTCATTTTGGTTAATAGATTTACTGAATAATAGGGAGATTATAACACGAAGTTATTATGACAGTTGACAGAACAAAAAGAAAATGGTATCGCTACTTTTTCGAATTGAAAAAATCGCGATACTAGCGACCCGTTTCATGGGTATGAACTAAACACATAAAATAAATACATTTTGGCAAAACTGGAAGAATTTCCACCCCCTGAGTAGAGTATTCATGAGAGTTCTGGCCCAAAATCCCATGTTATTTCTTATGGAGGTTCAAATTCACATTTTCCCCCCACCACTACCACTTTGGTTGCTGTGACCTTGGTCCTGAGAATGGAAGCGACAAGCTTCGAGCTGAGAATTTGAAGCGGTAAGCTTCGAGCTGGGGCCACGCATGCGCACATGTTTTTTCTTATGGAGATTCAAATTTACATTTTCCCCCCACCACTACCACTTTGGTTGCTGTGACCTTGGTCCTGAAAATGGAAGCGACAAGCTTCGAGCTGAGAATTTGAAGCGGTGAGCTTGCATCTGAGGATCCGCATGCGCCTTGATCATTTTGATGAAATTTGACCCGAAGGTCATATGACGTAATTGTGAGCTACATTTCTACCTATCGGTATATTAGTAGATTCATGCCGGTTCTGGCCTAAAATCTCATATTATTTCTAATACATGTCGATCTAGGTATAAAAATATAAACATCCGGTCTTTACAAATGTATTGTTTTTTCTTTGTAAATTTTTATCAAAATAACGACACCGCATCATCCGGTCCTCAATAGATAGCGCGTATGCATAAAAATAGTGTCTGGTCTTATAAATAAAAGTTAGCGCCTCCGCTTTTGTGCATGCGCTTTTTTCAGCAGGCGTCGGGATCCGCGCCTTGACGTTACGTCACCTTATCAGTATGTGGGATCAGTTGATGGTAATGAAGAAAAATCATGTTTATATTTTAGAATAAACTTTTTTATTAGATAATGTTTAAATATAAATATGTACATAAGGTTACAAAATGAAAATTACATTTTAACATCATGGAGAAGTTCAATTATACTACAATTATTATTTAATTATTCAAATTATTAGATGTAAATAGAATTAAAAGTTTGTAATACACACACACACACACACACACACACCCACACACACACACACACACACACACACACACACACACACACACACACACACACACACACACACACACACACACACACACACACACACACACACACACACACACACACACACACACACACACACACACACACAAATGCTTATCGCAATAAAACCGCAAGTTTTCTACTATGAATATTTCATACATATGACTTACCTTCCTTTTGAAAAAAACCCATAAAAACATCTATCTATATTTATTGGACATATATAGTATTAAAAAATGAAATACAAATTTAATATGAATATAATACAATTAACATTATAAACTTAAAACTAATACAAAATTTACATATCCATTATACTATAATGCCCCCACGGTAAAGTATTATAATCATTATTAAGTAAATGACGTTTGTCATCGTGTGAACTTAGCCCAATCTTTGTTTGCGTGATGCTTCCAACTTCATGTTTCGATGATTTTATTAAATTTTGACTAATTATTTTATTCTCATCGGAATTTAAACATTCTATATAATCATCAAAACATAGGCGATGTTTAACCACGTTGCTTTTAACGCCTTTAGATTTTTTTACGGCGTCTGTATCTTCAACTCTAACAGCATACATTTTAGATCTTAATCCCACAAATTCTGTCATTATTTTACCGTTATTTTCATCCTTCATCATGCCCAACACTTTTTTATTTGCATGTGGAATCCCATAAATATTATCTTTGGAGTAATCGCTAGTATCAAAATATTTGTAACAATCTTCGCGAATTACGTCATATACATCATCGTGACGAATTTCATAGATTAAGCTATCTGTGTCGGTATAGCAAACGGTACAATCAAATTTGGTCATATAGTCGAAATGGAAATCATAAATTGTTGTTTTTGCTAGATCGAGAATACACATTCCAGCATAAATGGGCTTGTTGAAATATAACGAAGTTTTATTTAATTCTACTGCCACCAAGTTCTTATTAAAAATTGTTGCAGATTTAAATTGCGGCTTTGAAATTAATGCTTCAGCACCGTAACGGCCTTCCCATTTTGTCACGAGTTTAACGATAGAATGGTTACGTATATTTTCCATAGTTTTGCCAAACACAGCATTATTCATTAATTTAAATAAATTTTTTTCAAATTCGTTTGTAGCCGCCGTACGTAATGCGGTGTTTAAATCAATGTATGATTTAAGCCACGGCGATTGATTGAATTCTAGCATGCGATGAATTTTTGTCACTTTCAACCCATGTTTTAAGGCTTGTTGCAAATTCCGATAATGAATTACATATTTTTCCTTATTATTTAAAGTTGCCAGCAATTTTGGGTATTTGCCAGTTGGAGGAGTTTCACTTTGTGGACAGAATGGCAAGTCTTTATGTAAATCATGCAATTTATGCGGATATTCTAAATCTACCTCCAATATATATCCCTTTGGCGAATCGGCCGCTATTGAATTTACATCGAAATTTGTTGGATTTTCAATCATTTTAAATCCGCCGGTTGGCATATATTGAGACATTGCCCACCCATACTGATTATTAATATCAATAGGATGTGGGGTTTTTAGGATGTGGGGTTTTTAGGGTCATAGTTTGGCATGTACATATTATTGGCTTTAGCATATCGTTTTGAACATTGACTTAGGTCGCCACAAATACCTTTTTCAATGAACATTATATGATCGATGTCAGTTAACAGTTCTAACGTCTGCTTTGTATATTTGAGCATCGCGTCCCACGTATAACCCGGCAATGTATAATAATGTGCAGGATCTAATCCATATGTTTTCAGACAGCTTGTACGAAACTGTTCAAATACATCTGCCAACAGTAAAACATCAGTTTTTAAATATAAATCAGAGTATTCCCCCAAATTTTTATTTTTAAATTCTTGCCAAATATGTTGAGCATGTGCATAATCGCTATCACTGATTTCCGAATCATTTAATTTATTGTAAAATTTAGATTTATCCGGCAATTCCCGAACATTTAATTTGTCGAATGAATCTAAAAAGTCGTAAGGAAAAACCCCCTTGCGTGTTAGCATTTTTAATTGATCAGCATTTAAATGTTTAAACTCTGATTCCAAAACCGGATATTTAGTTAGATATGATGATAATTGTTCTAATCCCGAATTTAAAAATCTGAACGAATCAATAAAGCGGAATTTGATTAAATTATCACCCAATTTTTTAGTAAAAGAAATATATTTTTCTTTATTGATGGGGAGCAAACTGATGTGCCCAGCGATATCAGTTGCTAGATTTTTTATGATAAAATGTGAATCATATCCGCTTAAATTATGAAATATTACTGGGACCGTGTGCCTATCCTTAAAATTAATGTTGCAATCTTCATGGGCTGCCCCACGATATTTACCAGTCAAATGGCAATGATCACGTACTTTAATATCAGAGTTAACAAACAAGTTTTCACAGATGTGACACTTTGTAGAATTTTCATACTCAAATTGTTGTTCGGCAGAAATATCCATGGGTATAGGACAAAGAAATACAGTTTCTAAATCTTCGGCAAATTGAAGCATTCCTTGCGTAAACCACTCAATGCAATCTTCACCACGATAACTGCGATAAAACGACAATGAATCATCGTACGAGCACTTTACATAATAGCCGACGGCAAATGGTACATGTTCTTGATATTTTTGCACATTCTTTTTAACATCACTACACGGTTTAAGCACACATTCTAAATCGGCATAAATTGTGAATGGCACCCGCACTATGTTATTATAATTTTTGAACTGTACATATTTATAGTTTTCAGATGGCACTTTAGGTGAACAAGAGTTCATTTTAATACAGTCTGAAGTGTGTTGCGCCAATTTATTTAGCGTGTAGAAATAATGTAAACACCGATCACAAAAATGTTTTTTTCCATTATGTTGGCTTAGTTGTGAAGAAACTAGTCGCGATAAATTTTTTATCCACACATAGTGGTATTTGGTAACATAATCTTCATCATCACACTTATCATCGTCCTCATAATATCCATTTTGAACTACCAATAAATTTACATGCCGTTCTTGCTTAGATTTGGTCAAATAGGTAGGCAACACTTCCATACCACGTTTTGTTTTTTCAATTGCATAAACATTGGCTGATAAATTGTTTTGCTTTTCAAATCTAGGTATTTGTTTAGCAGTCATCGGAAACTGAATTCCGGTAAGATTCAACACTTTAGAATAATGCGGATAAGATGATGTTCGTTGAGGGTGCTTTTCTACTGGATAAAGCGCTGAGACCACAGCCCAAGCAAAACACGCATCATCATCATTCTGAACATTAACGCAAGCATGTTTAAGTTCAATTTGTAAAATTAAAACTTGTATTTTGCCGAAGATTATCGATGTTATTATATTAACTAATAAGAAATAATACGCAACAACTATTTTCAACAGCTGCCCTTGTCAGTGCTACTTCTAAGATGGCTTCTCCTTTCCTTTTTCCCTCTCATCGTCCGCGCTCGGTGATTGTCGTTCATGGCAGCAAACCAACCGATGCATTCAAATTCTCGCGCCTTTCACACGGCCTTTCCTGACATCATACGAGTGTCCCACTCGCCCATGAACGACCACGTACACGAGAACGACAGATATTTTGGCATCAACTTCCTCCACTAGCAACCTAACCTGTAGAGATACAACACATACTGTTTGGGCAAACGGGAAAACATACATAAAACGAGTACATGAAACGGACGTCCGTAAATAAATATCCCAAATACCACCACGGTACGACCACTGCACCTAGAGATTCATTGAATAGTACACCACCCTTAACCAAGTGCTTTGTCCATTCCAGCTAAGGTATCGTCCCGTACAAGGCAACAACACATGTACAACACTCAGATACCCGCAGAACATAACACTCAAATACACGCAGAAGATGGTGCGTGTACTAACAAAACCAAATCTCTCTAATGACGTACAAGGCAACAACACATGTACGTCGTGTGCGCGTACAAATATATACTAACCTTTAAGCATATGTGATCCAGGGCTTCATGTTTTCCACCCCAGACACGCCGTTGTATTTCCTCCTCGACCTCAAGGCACCAGGTATGTCACCCACCTCGAAACGATCATGCTCCAGCACTTTGGTAACTTTGAAAGGTCCTCGCCACCTGGGCATCAACTTCTGGCTAGAGCCCGTGGCTGCATTGCAATGTACCTTCAGCATTATCAAATCGCCAACTTGGTACAACGGAGCAGCTCTACGCCGAGCGTCAAAACGAGTTTTTGATCAGCCTGATGCTTCGCCATCGTCGCAGTCATTTCACGCCGAATTTTTGTAACATCCACCGCAGTCAATTCGCCACCTTCCGAAGTTCGATTTGCTCGAACACGAAATCCCAATAATGCTTCGCCGGGCGTCACGCCGATCGCAGAACTTACGCTGCCATTCAAACCCAACTGCAAGTTTGCCACATTCTGGTCCCATTCATCATCATCCGCATCCGCCCCCATCGCACCCAAAGATTGCAAAATAGTTATATGGTACCGTTCCACTTGCCCATTGCCTCTTGGCATCGCTGTTGCATTTAAATGATGATGAATACCAACTTCATCACAGTAGGCTTTGAAGGCCTTGCTGGTGAAGGCAGTGCCTCTATCGCTAATTAGTCGTCTAAAAACTCCAAATATTTTTATTAGTTCACACAAAATTCTCACTACGTGACGCGTTTCGGTACTTTTTACGGGGTATATAAAGATAAATTTAGTAAATGAGTCAATTAATGTGAAAATGTGGGTATTTCCGCTACTACTTTTGATGAATGGTCCTAAATGGTCGCAATGTACGGTGTGAAATGGTACAGCCACCTTTGGAATCGGATGTAAATAACCGGGCTTTTTTCCGCTTGGTATTTTGAAATAAACACAATTCAAACAATTAGCGACATATTTTCTTATAAATCGTCGCATATTTTTGAACCAGTAACTCTTACATAACAATTCGACGGTTTTATCGTAACCTAAGTGACCGCGGTCGTCATGATTCATTCGCAACAATTGAAATCTTATGGCCTTAGGTACTAACCATCTCCACCCATGTTTAGTAACTCGATAAACTTTCTCCCCTTTAAGTGCGTAATTTAAAAAGATATCAGTGTTGTTATCGTCCCGGTCTCCTGACTCTAAAACCTTTCTGATAGCAACTACCTCGGGTGCAGTTTGTTGTATTGACAACAGCCAGTCATCATCAGCAATGAGTACAGAATGAACACCTACTTCTGATGCTAGATTTCGGCTTAGAGCATCTACATGCCGCATTCTTTCATTTCCGCGATGAATAATAGTAAAAGAGTATTCGCCCAAGTCTAATATCCATTTACCAATTCTAGTACTTGATTCCTTTTTATAAAAAGCCTGTCGTACTGCCGCACAATCAGTAATAATAGTGAACTTAATACCCAATAAGTAGTAGCGAAACTTTTTGACCGACTCGACAATCGCTAATGTTTCCAACTCGAATGAATGAAATCGTTTTTCGTTGGGACGTGTACTCCTGCTAAAGTACTCTACCACGTGTTCTAACTTATCTGACAACTGAACGAGAATACCAGCTAAACCCAACGAACTTGCGTCAGTGTACAAGATTGTTTCCAACTCGGGATCGAAAAGCTTTAAAATCGGCTCGCATGTAAGCGCATGTTTGAGTGATTGAAATGATTCATCTTGCTGTTTTTGCCACCTCCATTCCGTATCCTTTTTCAATAATGAACTCAAAGGTTCTGCCCTTGAATTATAATAGAGAACAAACTTCCTAAAATAACCAGTCAATCCCAAAAATTGCCGTACCTGATGTACATTACTCGGTGTAGGAAATTCTTTAACGGCTGTTGTTTTACGAGGGCTAGGTTTGACAATTGAATCAGATACTACGTGCCCCTAGTACTCAATTTCCCTACTCAAGAAGAAACATTTCGATAAACGAAGCGTTAGACCATTCTGCCGCAGTGCCTTTAAAACAGTTTCCAACGTGAGCAAACAATGTTTTGGTGCACTCGCGGGAATCAGAATGTCGTCCAAATAAACCAACACTTTAGAAAATCTCAATTGACCTAAAGCTGTATTAACCATACGCTGAAAAACCGAAGGAGCATTAGTCAAGCCAAAAGGCATCCTTAAAAATTCATAGTGTCCATCCTGAGTAATAAAAGATGTTAATGCGACCGACTCAGAAGCCATTGGCACCTGATAGTAGCCCGAAAGTAAGTCCAACGAAATAAACCACTGAAAGCCTGTTAAGCGATTGAGTTGTTCGGATATGAGGGGAATTGGGTACTTATCTCTGACTGTTATTTTGTTCAGAGGACGGTAATCTACGCACAATCTATTCTCACCCGTCTTTTTCTTTACCAACAGTACTTGGAACGCATAAGGGGATTTGGATTCTCTTATAATGCCATGACTCATCAAATCATTGACAATTTCCCGAATACATTGTCTTTCACATTGAGGGTACCTACGAGGTCGAAATGCCATTGGGGTAATGGATGTTAATTCGATTTTCATCTCCGTGTTTGGAGTTGCCCCTATCTCGCTCAAATTTTCGGACAAACATGCAGAATATTTATTTAATAACTGTTGTAATTTGTTAATTATAATGGGATCATTTGTACCAATATTTAATTGAGAACTATTCATTTTAATATTATTGAAATTTTGCTCTAGAAAGAAAGTTAGAGTGTAACCCGATTTAGTGTAGGAGACGTCATGTAATTCTGTGAAATTTTGTCCGATTAAAATGTCACTTCCAGTTGTACACTTTTGAACTATCAAAAATTCAATGTTTTTAGTGATGCCATCTAGAGTGATGTCAGTGTAAACGGATGACGAGACATTAATTTTAGCGCCTCCGACAGTAGTTAGAATAATATTTGGTATGGCAGGTTTAACGTCTAAGTCTAATTGCTTCGTCTTGCTCATCGTAATCAGCGAACATTCGCTTCCAAAATCGACAAAACACTTTTCCACTTTATTTTTAATGATCAGTGATTTGAAAAAATTTGAGTTGGCGTCGGAAAAACTAACAAAATTGACATTCCCGTATTTTCTTACTGGGCAATATCTTTTATAATGCCCGTATTCCTTGCAATTATAACATTGCACATTTTCTTTGTCAAGACCTATTTTTCTTTTATTCGCAAGTTTTGGGATAGCCCCCGTAGATTTTGAATCCGATGCGTTAGACTTGTTAGTAAGTATATTTTTCGAAGAAAATTCAAAACTCTTAAAATGCGCGGCCAAAACACGCGGTTCGCTGATGCCAGCGGTTTCGACAGAAAATTTAATCTGTTTATCGTCGATACCGCCCATTATTAAATTGACCTGATCGGCACCAGACAATGGGAGTTTAAGGCTATGAATCAAAGCTAGTTTTTCGAAAACATACTCGTAGAGCGACTTATCGGGGTTAGGTTTGTGACTCATCATTCGATTTAAAACGGCGTGCAGATCGCGTTTGGGCTTGAAATTTTCCAACAGCATGCTCCGCCACTCGGGCCAATCGAATAATTTCGTTGGTAACCCTCTGTACCATACCTCGGCCGGGCCACGAAGTTTTGATAATGCCAAATGACGTGTGGTACCGTCATTCCAGTTATACAAAGTGGCAAACTCATCGACGGCACTCAGCCAATCGCCGACATCGTGTTTCAACGGATCGAACTCGCTCAAAACGTTGTTTAATAATGACGTGCTCACACTAACCTTACTTTTGTCCGTTGTTTTACCTGCCTTATTCATGCCTTCAGCTATAGCCTCCGATAACTCGCTGACTGTCACGGACATCCTCCTTTGATTCGACCCACACTCACCCCCATGCGATCGTGGCGACTTTGATCTACGGCGCTGATCCCTTCTGCATTTCGATCTTGATCGATTGGACGTCCTTCGACCCTCGAAATAGTCATCATTCCCAGATGAATAATCGCTTGAATAATCGTGTCTTCGAGAAAAAACACGAGAATCGCGATGGCGACTTCGGTCACGCTTTTTCGACTGTCGTTGATTCATTTTTCGGGTACCACAAAAACAAAATATACAATTTCAGACACGCCAGGCCAGATCCCACTTCTGATGTAAAATTAAAACTTGTATTTTGCCGAAGATTATCGATGTTATTATATTAACTAATAAGAAATAATACGCAACAACTATTTTCAACAGCTGCCCTTGTCAGTGCTACTTCTAAGATGGCTTCTCCTTTCCTTTTTCCCTCTCATCGTCCGCGCTCGGTGATTGTCGTTCATGGCAGCAAACCAACCGATGCATTCAAATTCTCGCGCCTTTCACAAATTTGTTTTGGCAGTTCAATGTATGATGATCCAAGTTGCGGCATAAATTTATTAATGCTTACGGCAAGGTTGATGATTGCTGACAATGCCCATCCGCTATCACGTTCTTGAAACTCTTCCAACTGACTTAAGATGGAATCTTTAATGTTTTCATTGAACCACTCATTCAACTTGGTGTCATTATAAATGGCAACATTTTTAGTATTCATGTACTTATTTTCAAGCACAACTAATTCACCATTTTTAATTTTGAATTCTCCACACAAAACCGCATTCACTTTCAAGGAAGCGTCTTTTTTTAAAGCACTTTTAATTTGCCGTTGAAACACAGTACGGCAATCTTCTAAAAACAGTTTTGGATCAGTATGTTTCAAATTCACAATGACTCCGGCACGCACCCGCGATTTAAAAGCATTTTCCAATTCTTCCCATTTTACATGAGTGCTCGGATATTTAGATCGATTAGGATTTGAAAGTTTATATGAACCACCAGATATTAGTTTAGCTTTTAGCATTTGACGATATGCAGTAATTTGTCCGATAGCACAAAGTAAATGTTGTTTTTTTCCGACGGTAATAGTTGATTTTAATATCGACCGCAATTTGTTCAAATCTCGGCCGCATTCTTTCACACTATCATCTAAGTTTGTAGTATTAGCCAATGCTAATTTTGCTTTTTCAACTAATTTTGAAGCAGGAGACATTTTTACAGATAGATGTTTAGCACAACAATAATTTGAAGTAGCTGAGGTAATTTTTGTACATTCGCTATTTATACCTTTGGCAAATCCGCATTTTTCATTTTAATGTAATTATTCTAAATAAATCATTATTATTAAGAGTGATATGGCATATTATCCCAAATTATAAAAACTTTTGCTTAAAATTTTGTAAAAAATGTGTTTCTACGCCGCGTAGTAAAAAGTAGTACAAAAGCACAGTATATGCATGTTTGCAAGAATGCCACTACAGATGGTAAACACCATCCGAAGCACCATATTAGTTTAAAAACAATGCCACTGCAGATGGTACATACCATCCGAAGCACCACAAATAGATGCGATATACTATAATTTTAACCGGATGTTGCTGTAGAGTCCGAGCGGTATCTTCTAAACTAAGATAGCTACAACTAAAATTCTTTTAAAATCATGCTCTCCAAAATATGTGTGATGTAATTATTTGTATAATTGATTTTTAGGTAATTGTTTTTTATTGATTTCTCAAATAATATTTATCCGCCCACATGTTTTAATAAAATTAATTTAGTCGGTCAACTATTCAATGTTTATTATCTAAACCGGATATGACAGTACATTTGAAATATATAGTTACTATTTATTAGTTGAATATATGGTTGCGCTTATCATATTAAAACCACAAATTTGTTTAAATTTTTTATTATTTATAAAATAGGTACAATTAGGTTTTATTATTATTTGGAAAACATAATACATTTGGTATAGTAGAATAATCACTTAACAATAACTTATCTCCTAAAATTCCTACTACCACTTTATATTTTAAATTATTGATATCATCATCATTTGCCGGATCATCATATGAAATCCAATGTGAAATGGCGTCAACTTCTTCAGGATGTTTTTGTTTTAAATGGCATTGAACATTTCGTTTACAACTATAACTTTTACTACACTTGGGGCATGCTAGTTTGTTTTGTTTGTTCTGCAACTCATCTGCAGAATCGTTTTGAATTTTTGTTGAATCTAAATCCATATTGGAATTTTCCACACACAAGTACGTTTTCAGAATTACTCTTAAGTTCATCCATGATTTGAATTTTTGTTGAATCCAAATCCATATTGGAATTTTCCACAAGTACGTTTTCAGAATTACTCTTAAGTTCATCCATGATAATCAACGATGTTTGCCGGTTGAACGCAGATGGTATAATGGCATATTTTCAAAAATAAGTTGAATATATAGGACTTAATCGATAATTCAAGCCAGTTTTAATTCCAATATAATTTTACCACATTTTTCAAATTTATTTTTTCAATTGCTGTTTGGGCAGAGATTTTCAATATTGTATCGCAGCTCATCAAGTATCCCATTAACATCTACATAATTAGTTAAAGTACTTTCAAGTATTTCGTGCGGTTGTTCAATTGTAAGATTTTGATTATTGCATGTTTTTAATGTGGTTTCTGGCGATAGATTATGCGGCATTTGAATAAAATTATTAAATTTGCTATTAGCATCATCATCACCAATATTGAATGCAAATGTGTTTTTATCATCTTCACCTATATTGAATGCACATGTGTTTTTATCATCATCATCATCATCTGGGCTTATGCTTTGCGCTTCCCAATTTGGAGTTATCATTTCGGGCATTTTATCATTAGTCAAGTTAGTGTTTTCACTGCTGTTTATATCGCTAGCTTCTGCTAGAGTATTTTTCTTATTAGAGCATGTTACTAAATGTCGATTATAAAAATCTTTTCTTGAAAATGATTTGCTACAATATTGACATGAAATAAATTTGTTGTCGTGGATTCTCTCATGTCTTTTTAAATTTGCTGATAGCGAGTATTGGCGTGGACACACCCTACATTTAAACATCTTGAATGATGAATGGCATAATCTCCAAGCCTATTTATACTCAGCAGCACATGAAAAGCGTATTCAAAGCGGATTCAAGCGGATTCTAAGCAGATTCAAAGCGGATTCAAGCGGATTCAAGCGGATTCAAAGCGGATTCAAAGCGGATTCAAGCGGATTCTAAGCGGATTCAAAGCGGATTCAAAGCGGATTCAAAGCGGATTCAAGCGGATTCAAGCGGATTCAAGCGGATTCAAAGCGGATTCAAAGCGGATTCAAAGCGGATTCAAAGCGGATTCAAAGCGGATTTATACTTGGCAATATATAAAAAGTGCATTATTTGCATAAAATTATTAAATTTGAATTATATGTCTAGTTTTAATTTCATTTCTGGGTTGATAAGAAAACCGCAAACTGTTCGTGAAATTATTGTGTTAAAAAACTAAAACAAAATCAATATATTCATAATAATATGAACAAATATATCTGATAATTGTTTAATAATTATTTTATTTTTGATTTATATTAAATTTGAATTCTATGTTAAGTTTTAATTTTATTTCTGGGTTGATAAGAAAACCGCAAACTGTTTGTGAAATTATTGTGTTAAAAACTAAATAAAATCAATTTATTTATAATAATATGCACAAATATATCTGATAATTGTTTAATAATTCTTTTATTTTTGATTTATATTAAATTTGAATTATATGTCTAGTTTTAATTTTATTTCTGGGTTGATAAGAAAACCGCAAACTGTTCGTGAAATTATTGTGTTAAAAAACTAAAACAAAATCAATATATTCATAATAATATGCACAAATATATCCGATAATTGTTTAATAATTCTTTTATTTTTGCATTTTTAATATATAAGTTTTACAGAATAAATATGAAGCATTTAGTTTACAATATTTATTATAGGACATTATTATC